>BLBF01000005.1:50974047-50999238 GCA_015471245.1 Laticauda colubrina | reverse complement strand
ATTCTATTCTATTCTATTCTATTCTATTCTATTCTATTCTATTCTATTATATTCACCTCTCATGGGTCAAAATAACGAACAGGTTTGCAATTTTTTATGGCCTCTGGGCATAATTAGACTTTTGAAAAACATTCTGGCCATTTCCACAAAGTGACTACTATGAAGGATGCTGTTAGCATCTTCTTTGCTGCTTCTGAACATATTTTCATGGTCCATGTAGTTGGTTCTTCTCCTTTTCTAAGGCTTAAATCACAACATCATCCAATTTCATAGCTGCAGGAGTTTCCCAATATTTATTTCAACCTATCATAGGATCTTGTGTCTGATATAGTCCTCAGCATTTAACAGTAGCTGTTTCCTTACTTATATTCAGGGGAGATTAAATAGAGGGGAGATAGATTGGGGCAGGCAGTGTGGCATCTATTGAAAATTACAGACCAACGTCTTGTGATACCTCTTTATTCCTTATTTATTGACCTTTTAAATATCTTTCGTACTATCTGTTCATCTTGCTGTTTTTTTATAACTTCTGATTCTTCCACAGAATAGTCGCTTTTCCTTTTGTATGTTTGCTTTTGCATGTTATATTTATATGTTTGTTTTTTCTATTTCATAATTTCCCTTTCTATTGTTTCATTCTGGGCTCGTTGCTAATTGTCATTTTAGAGCATTGACTTTAAGGCGTATTACTTCTCTACTAATAAAGGAGAATATTAGTTCAGGATTGAAATGAAGGGAGTTCTTGGTGCTTCCTGAGCTTCACTGTTTTGTTGCATTGTTTTGTTCATTACTCAAACTATGTGACATCAACATGTTAGCCTAGCATTGATGATGTTACTTAATTTGAGTAATGAAATGTCTGCAAGAAAACAGACAAGCTCAGAGAGCACTAAGGACCCCTTGCTTGTCTACTTTTTTTGGGAAATCCCAAATTATGGTCCTCAAGGAGAAAAAAACTATGTGTCATGCCTTACATGTGCAGAGATATGTGAATGTGACAACGCACATACATTCTAATAAAAGTGAAAAATCACAGTTGTGAAAACTCAAAAATAAAATAAGTTTTTGAAAGTAAAATCTTAACCTGTCCTGATTAAATCCTGTATTACTATAACATATAACCGTATACATTTATCGCCTTTTCTGTATGTTAAAAAAATATTAGTTATATAACTCTTCCCTTCTTCCAGCTCTTGGTATTTCTTTGTGGGTAATTGTGTGCACTGAATCTGTTAAATTCAACAATAGATATTAACAATAAAAAACTGAGGGAAATTCTGTCTTGCATATTAAGCATAACATGTTATGGTTTTGTATTGAGGTTTCTGTATTTAAGGATTTAATATGGCATTTATTTATTTGCATGTAACAAATATCCCAAAATGCCAGTTCAGGTGGATGGATGGATGGAAGGATCTATCCATTCATCTATATTCTTACATAATAAAATAAACAGGTATTTCAATGCCTGGGAAGGCATTGTATCTCTTCCATGTTTATTGAAGTACATGCAATGGAACACAACAATGACAATATTGCACTGCTGATAATTCTGTAAGATGGAGACCTCACAGTCTAGACCCAGTGTTTGTAAAGTTAAGTCAAGAAGCTAATATGGCTTTATTTCTAGGCATCTGTGGACAGAAACTGAAGATTAATGTAAGCAATTCCTTCATTCTGTAGTGAATTTTAATATTTAAATGTTGTTTGATATAGACTAGAATCACAAACATTTCTGAACAAAGAAAGGGAGCAACACTGCATTTGTTTTATTTGTTTATTTTTCTATTAATCATCCATTTCTCTCCGAGTGGTGTATAATATGTTCTCTGGGTGGTGTATAATATGTTTTAGATAGTCTTATGTTTTAATTACATTGGTATCAAATCATTTACATTGTAAGCTTTAGAAATAATATGGTCATTACCAAACTTTTTTTAAAAACTTGATTCTAAATTTGATGCTGACAAGGTTAAAAAATTAAGACCCTTCAAACAAAACTAATAAAAAATATTTGGGAGAGTTGGGATTTTAAGTCAAATAGCTTGTTCCAATTCTCCTGTCCATTATTTATCAGGATGGGAAAACCTCCATAAACCCAGCATTTTGGTGCAGTGAGTTTGTGAATGGACTGTGATCCTGCATTCCCAGAAACTTTGAGAAGATTATATCCACAAAATCATGTAACATATTTATTAAGAAGAGGTCTATAGGAAGAGCTAAATTATGTGAGATAAACTTAGTGTACCTGCATGATTTTCATACTTCAGCAATACAGAAGTTGTTGATAAAAGAATAAGTGGGAATATTATCTAATTTAAAAAATAGAATTAAAGAAGTATTTCAGTATTTTGCTAATCCTTTAGCCAGTTCCATAAAATACCTTTGCCTTTATATTCTGATTTGTACTTTTTTTCCTGTCTCTGTGAATGTCTGATTTTCTTCTGATGGACTTGGCCGGGCCATGTAAAAATCCCAAATTATTCAACAGTACTGGAGAGTAGATAGTATTTACCTCAATAATGGTAGTTTCTTTTCAATTTTTTTTAACTCTCAATTCAGATGACGGTTCAAAACCAACACCCACCATGGAAACACAACCAGTTTTGGATGGAGAAGGTAAGAAACTCTGAAGTAGTGTTTAAAAATTTTTTCCAGTCCCCAAATGTAAAATTCTGTAAAGAAAATGTCACGTATGACTATGTATTATTCAAAAATCTTACTTTAAGACAAATTGCGTTTTTAGATAATTGCTTTTTTATGCACATTATTTCTTTGTGGATTGGTTGGAATCATGGTGAGATGATTTTTGTGACATAACGGCAAAAGAAAATTAATATCGTGCTCCATAGTTCCTGTACTATTTTCTTGGTATATACTGTATTTGTTGATATTTTATAAGCCAGGAATAAATAGATTTATCAGATTAAAATGCTGTACTAGTATTCCTTCAAAGATTGTTATTAAGTCTGTATTTAAGTAGGTACCAAAAAGATATACTGTTATTGCTAAATATTTATTATATGACATGCAATATGACTGAGAATTTCAGCTAGTGGATTTATGGTGAGTAATTTTGAAAAACTATGTTGGTCCATATGTCAACACAGAGAAAGAAAATTAGTAAGTAAAAACTGCTGAATTAAACAAGTTGTGCAATATTATAGCTCTGGGCTACAGCTTAGAAAATAGGTGTTTTTTTCAACTACTGAATCTCAAGGCACTAGTAGAAGTTTTTGAAAAGCTGAGCTTAACTAAGTTGTTTCTGACTCTACAAATGAGAGTTTTGATATTTAGGAAAGAAATTTGGGTTACATGATATTATTTTAAATTTTGCTAAAACTCCTACAAAGCCTCTATTCTGAATACAAAATGCCTATCTCAAGTTATTTCTTAATTCTTCAGAAATCTCAAGGTTGCCCCCTTCATACATGAAACGGCAGGTTTGCATTTAAAAATGGGACATGTTGAGACATTGCACACAATGCTTTTGAAAATAAAATGTTTTTTACTCTCTGATTGTCTTATCTACTTCCCTCCCTCCCTCCTTACCTTCCTATATACCTCCCTACATATATTGGCATTTTGTTTAATATGCTTTTAATGTGCACTGTGTTTTATTATGATTATCTCATGGGTTTCATTGTACTTTTATTATAAATAATAACCTAATTTTTTTAAAAAAATTAAGCTTTTCTTTGTGTTTCAGAAATTACAGCCCCTACACTTTGGATTAAACACTTGGTCATCAAAGATTCCAAACTGAACAGCTCTAGTATGAAAAATTCAGGTAATGCTTTTAAAAAAAAGATTTAAAATTAAAGGGAAAAGGTATATGTGTATCCTTATTTTTGTATAAATGTTGAACACAAAATTGCTAAATAAATAAAATTTTATTGAAATTTGAAACAGAAAAAAGTGAAAACAGTTTTAAAAAATATAAGACAGGCTAAAAATTTTGGCAGTGAGGTTATCATATACAAATGGATGGAAAGATTTAGCATTACCCACAATGGAGGATTGGTTGGTGAAAATGATGGGATTTTCAGGGATAGCTAAACAGACTTTTTAATCAGAGAAAAGACAATTATATAAATTTATTGCTGACTAGAAATCCTCTTATAGATATTTTGTGTGAAGCAGAAAAAAAATGAACATTTTTATATTGTAGATTATAGGATAGATGATAGAAAGAGGAGAATTATGTAAATTTATAATTGTAGCTGTAACTGCTATAAAGAAAATTGGAAGAATCTCTTCTTTCTTTTCTGTTTTTGTTTCACTCCCCCCTCCCCTTTTTCACATTTAACTTTCTCTTTTTTCTTATTGCATATTAGCTTATATTAGTTTTTATCTTCCTTTTTAAAATTTGGATTTAAACAAAGTTTATATGATGATGGTCATTAAGGTGTATCTTTTCAGCATAGGTCTGGCACTCATGTTTAATGTGAGTCATTCTTGAGCATCATATTATCTGGATAGTCAATATTTAGTATGAAAGGAAGCTTCTGCTACCTCTGGAGTAAGAACTTCAATATCTTGTTTCTGGCTGGATTTTTATCATATTTTCCATTTTAAGGAATGATGCAAACAAGTTTAGAAAATAAAACTTATACGAATAAACTATTAGTATAAGTTCTATTTTCTAAACTTGTTTGCTTCATGTTAATCTAACATTGGAATTATACCTTCAAGGGTAGACTTAATTTTGCTGCATCTTGATGACTGCAACAAATTTTAGTTGTAAAACAATGTGTTCTTAAAATAATATTTTTATAGAATAAAGTATTAAATTATTTCCATTTATAAATCCCCATATCCTTACTTGGAAGAGCATTCCAGAATCCAGTGGTATACACACACACACACACACACACACACACACACACACACACACTGAATTTGCACCACAAAATATGATGTTCTCATTTGTGTATAGAACTACATTGGCAAGGAAACAGTGGGTTTCATATCTGTCATAGATGGAGATAGCAATTTCTTGTGACTCACAGTGCAAGGATAAATAACACATATCTGATCATTTACAGATTATTATTCCTTCCCCTGGTAGTTTCTTAACTCTCCTAGAATATATTATTTGGATTATATAACAACTTCGTCTGTAAAAGCCTTGGACTTTTTCCTTAATTTCTTGTATTGTGAAATTATTTGAGTTTGGTTAAAGACAGATTTCAAGCATGTAGTCATTCTACACTCTTAGCCTTTAAAGAAAACCACAGGATGATGTAATGATGAGACAAGTGGAAATATAAACTGTGCTATGAAAGCCAGCAGTAGCAGTCAGGTAAATATGTTACAATTGCTAATGATTTGTACATTACGTTATTTGAAAGGAAGACTGAGTAATCTATTAAGGTTAGAAGCTGGATACAGGTATATGTTTGTCTTTTTTTTAAAAAAATCACCTCAGCTTTGGCTTTTATTTCTAGAACTGTGCTATTTGATCATGTTCTGCTCTGGCATTCAAAAATCATTTAGATACCTTTTGTTAACTAAAAACATAAATTGACATAAATGTTTTTGTCGTGAACTAAGCATGGAAAATTCAAGAATTAATTGATCATAATAATAAACACTGAAGTTGAAAAGAAGGTTAGAAATGAATACATTTGACTAAACAAGATCTTAAAGTCTACACTCAAGGCAATTAATGCAAATAATAATTAATTGCAATTATTAGGTACATAGCTGGAATAGTGGACTCAAGCAGAACTTCCGGGATAGGAAGTCCTGAAAAATAATGGCAGTGAATCATGGCTTCTCACCAAGGAAAATATGGGTGTGGAATGTTGCAAATGGACTAGGCAGTTGAAGAAGAAAGAAAAAAGGACATTGGAAGAATATCTAAAGGATAGAGAAGAAGATGCACTGAAGTTAGTATACCAGGAAGACTTACTGAGTATTGGAGAGATCAAACTGGCCTTCAAGAATACCAAATGAAGAATAGGAAATAGACATGGGAAAGCAAAATATGACATGACCAATATATTAAAAAATAGGCAAAGCAGATATAATAAGATTTCTCAATGGCTAAAAAATGGAACATTGACAAAAGAAACAGAGGAGTTGATTCTGGCTACAGAAGACCAAGCTTTAAGAATAAATCAATACCAAAGCATGAATGATTAAAAGTATAGTCAGAAAAAGATTTTTTTATTTTATTTTTTTAGTAATATTAGAATATGGATTGACAATATGAGTGGTTATGCAATATAATTGTAATTGACACTATAAAATGAATGCACAAAACTGATGAACCAACCGATACACCGGAAGTATATATGAGAGTAGATGTTTTTAATGTTTCGTATGTTTGTCTGTTTGTAGAAAATTAATAAAAATTTATAAAAAAAAAAAAAAAAGAATAAATCAATACAAAACCACAATTGAGAAGACAGCTACAGATAGCAAATGCTGTCTCTGCAAAGAAGTTGAAAAATCAGTGGACCACTTTATTAGCTGTTGCAAGAAGATTGCAAAAACTGACTACAAACAATGGCATGACAAAGCAAGAATGGTGCACTGGAAGATTCAGCAAGAAATATCATTTGCCTGCAAGCAAGAAATGGTGAGACAATAAAATAGAGAAAGTAATAGAAAATGGCAAAATTAAAATGCTTTGAGAATGTAGAATTGAAATTGAATTACATTTGAATGAAAGACTTCACATTTCTAGTGTAAAAATAATTGCATATGTATAATTTTACTGACATGATTGAAATATACATTAATTTGAATTGATTTCAGTTCCAAAGTACATGGAAGATTTTGTAGAAAATACTGGCATTTATGACCCACCCTTCAACAGTGAAGACTTCGAGATGAAACTTAAAATGCTGTGGCTGGATGGCAGGCAAGGACGAGTAGAGAGGCTGAGATCCGCTCCTGATTTCAGTCAATATTTTTCTACGTTTGGTGTGACCCTTTGAGGTGCTCGAACCCCAGAGAGGTTCGTGTTGGTGTGGGGAGTACTTTAGCTGCTGTGTGGGGAAGGCAACCCCCCAGCAGCCAAGAGAACCCCTCCAGAGCCCAACGATCAAGAGATAACCTCCTGTTAATGGAGGCTCCAAAGTCCGGACTGTCACCGATACTAAAAGCGAGTAAGTGACAACTTGTGAGATCTTATGAAAGAGGTATGGCTGAGGGAGTAGAACGGTGGAGAGGTGAAGAGATAAGATTACAAACTGACAATTGATTAAATAAGTGACTTTTGAAAGCCTGAAAGAAAGCGGCTGGAAAGCGGTGAAGAGGAGCGTGGGCGAAATGATTTGTTGAACTAAAGCGAAAGTGTGGATTGCGAAGAAAGAAGCTGTGTTACTGCATTAGAAAACTTTAAGATCGGAAGTGATATGGAACTTTTCATCTGACTACTAAGTTGATATTTTCTTTTGAAAAAACTGTATTGAAATAGCTAAGAGATCTGGGGTGAACTGAAGGGGACAGATTGGTGCCAGATGAAATGAGACGCCTGGAAGCCTCGGAGACTCAGTAACATTATATTTACACTTAATTAATAGTCTTTTAATAGATTCCTGGGGAATTTTGCCTTATCTGAAGAGATGTTGTCAAGAAGAAGAAATTAAAATTGATCCTAAAATGCTTTAAAAAAGGGGAGATAGGTGGACTGGAAGATTAAGAAGACTGACTGATTGACTGTAGTCATTATTCAGCATTTTCCTTCTCTCCACTTCCGGTGCATTTGAAGGAGGAAAATAATAATAGTAATATTCTTTTTTTTTTCTTTTTTATCAGAGATAAAAAATAAAGACAGACTTTGGGATTTTTTTTTCCTTCTCTCCCCCTTTTCTTATTGCTCTTTTCTCTTTTATAAATTTGCTAATTCTTTTTTTTTTTTCCCCTCTGGTCTCCCTCATTATTTACATTTGGGTGTTATCTTTTCCTGCTCCTATTACTTCTTCTATGTAATGATTGTAAATTTATTTATTGAGATAAGAAATATAGAATAATAGTCTAGATTGTTGATAATTGACTTGATTAATTTTTTGAGAATTGGGATAATCATATTTTGACTAGATATACAAATTATAATAATAAAAAAAGAGAATATATAGTAAGAACATAAGGAATACTGTAAAGTAACTATCAATAATTATAGGATTTAATATTCAATATTGAGTATACTAAAAGTTATATGTATGGTGTATATATAGGTATTATATAGATTTTAAAATAACGTGGCATAGTGATATATAGAAATTGAATACAAACTCATAAAATTTACTTACTTGATTTAGATTTAAGATTTGGAAAAATATAGTTTAATAGATAAATTAATTCTGCATAGATTAACTGTAATATTGAGGCTATAATATTGAATGGTAATTTGGGATAATATAATTAATATAATTCAACAACAGAAACAAATATTAAAAGAAATGACTTCAACAACTACCATAGCCCTGAAAACTGGCAGGAAAACTACTCCAACTTTAACAGCTACATTGGCAACAGCTTCGCCTATGGCCCAAAAAACTATAGAAGAAACATTACCAGTAGAAAAACAACCCAATATTACAAATGTTAATATTCAATCAATTTTACTAACACTCCAAGAATCGATGGAGAAATTACAAGAAACAATGATAAAAAACCACAGTGAAACAAGAGCAGACATTAACAAATTAAGGGAGGAGATGGGAAAAATGAAATTAGAAATGAAAGCTGATATTTCTAAAGTAGAAAATCAAATTGGAATACTCCAACAGGCCTTGGAGAAAAATGAAGCAACAATAAAAGAAGTAGAGAAAAGGACTGAATGAACTGAAAGGAAATTGGAAAGGGTAGATGAGGAATTAAAAAATGTAACCAAAGAAATGGAAGACTCGTTGGTTTATTTAGAGATAGACAAGGCGGCTACATACCTAAGATTCTAAAATGTAGAGGAGTCCAGGGATGAAGACCTAGAACAATTGATGGCGAAAATACTGGCTAGACTATTAGATAAAGAAAAGGGCGACATTTTAAAAGAGTTTGATGAAGTCTATAGGGTCAGTACTAGCTATGCGAGGCGCCATAAATGCCCAAGAGAAGTTCACATACGCTTTACGAGAAGGAGTATCTGCGATATTATTTTTAAGAGATGGAACAATTGTATATAAGGGCAAAGAAATTTTGATCCTTAAACAAGTCCCGAGAAGAATAAGAGAAATAAGATGAGATTACAAATTTTTGGCTGCTTATTTAAACAAAAAAAAAATTGTATTCAAATGGTTAATTCCAGAAGGGATGCTTGTTACATGGAAAGAAAGGAAAATTAAAACTGATACTATGGAAAGAGCCCAATAATACTATGAGCAATTAGTAAGTTCAAAAGATTCGAGTAGTAGGGAGGAATTGGAAATAAACCCACAAGAAGACCAAAACTATCACAGAAATAAAAAAGAAGGAACTTTAAGCCAGCAAACATTAGGAGAGACCGGAGTTATTACAAGACAAAGAGCGAAACAGAATTAAGTAAATGGAAGAAGAAAAGAAACTTCTTTCAATTAACATAAATGGTCTAAATTCGACCTTAAAAAGAAAAAGGATATTTACGAAACTAATTAAACATGATGCTGATATAATATGTTTACAAGAAACCCACATAAGAAAAGAAGATGAAAGATTTTTAAATTGCCCGAAACTAGGGAAGCTATTTACTGCGCCAGCAGATATAGGAAAAAAGAAAGGAATTGCAGTATATATAAAAGAGGATTTGAAAGCAGAAGTAGTTTGGTCAGACCCGGAAGGAAGAACTTCGGTTTTGCAGATCTGGATTAATGATATCCCAATTTTATTAGTGGTAATCTATGCCCCAAATGAAAACCAGAAAGAATTTTTTTTAATATTTATACCGCAAATTAATAGGATTTGAACAAAGGAGTATTTGCATTGTAGGAGATTTTAATTCTATTGCCGATTATCAGAAAGATCATAACAGAGGGGGGAAGAATAAAAAAGGGAAAAGAGAGTTCCCTAAGATATGTAAGGAAATGATGAGAGAATTAAATTTGGTTGATTTATGGAGGAAACTATACCCAGAAAAAAAACAATTTACATTTTATTCAAATCCACATCAAACATGGACACGAATTGATATGGCATGGATGAATGGGGAAGTAGCAAATGAAATAAAAGAAATTGAAATACTCCCAAATGAATGGGCAGATTACAATCCAATTCAGATAATATGGAAAGGTAGGAAGAAACCAAAGAAAAGATGGACTTTAAATACCCAATTATTAAGAGGAAGGGATTATACTGATAAACTTAACGAGGAATTAAATTATTTTTTAAAAGAGAATAATAATGGCATAACTACGAAAAAAAACATCTGGGATACAATGAAGGCGGTAATAAGAGGCATAACAATTTCTTATAATTCTAAGAGGAATAAAGAAAAATATGCCCAACAAAATAAACTACAACAACAAATTAAGGAACTAGAAATGCTACGACAGAAGACCCCAAAAAACCCAACATTACAAAACCAGATAATAATAACAAAACACAAATTGAACTTAATCGAACAAGAGAAACTGATTATAAATTTGAAGATGACAAAACAATCTTACTTTGAGAATGCCAATAAGCCAGGAAGATGGTTAGCTTACAAATTTAAAAAAAAGAAAGAAAAGAGATTGATATATCAATTAATAGACGGTAATGGTGATATACAACAAGAGATAGGGAAAAAAAAAGAAATTGTACATAAATACTACGAAGTGTTATATAAAAGGAAGAAATAAATGAGGATAGAATAAGAAATTATTTAGATGAAATTAAAGATAAAGAAATTGAAGAAGAAATGTTAGAAACACTTAATAAAGATATATCGTGGTCTGAACTGAAATCGGCAAGAAAAAACCAAAAAAACAACAAAGCCCCGGGTCCTGACGGAATCCCAGGAGAGTTATATAAAATAATTGCAGAACAGATTGGACCATTTATGTTGGAAATTTTTAATGAAGTATTATTGGCAGCTAAGATGCCGGACTCATGGAGGGGAGTACTGATTTCGTTGATCCCGAAGGAGGATTCTGAACCCAGATATATTAACAATTATAGACCGATTTCACAATTAAATACAGATTACAAAATATTTGCCTCCATTATAGCTAATAGACTTAAAAAAATATTAAGCTTATATATACATGAAGATCAAAATGGATTTCTTCCGATTAGACAGATTAGCAATAACTCAAGAACAGTGTTAGATATTTTAGAATTTTATGAAGCCCACCCTGAGAAACAGATTGCACTTATGTTTTTAGATGCTGAAAAGGCCTTTGATAATTTAAATTGGCAATTCTTAATACAAAAAATATATAATATGAAATTAGGCACCAAATTTGAAAATATTATAACAACTATTTATAACACACAACAGGCCAATATTATAGTAAATGGCGAATATACTTGTCCAATAAAAATAGAAAAAGGAGTTAGACAAGGCTGCCTGCTCTCGCCTCTGCTCTTCATATTCGCATGAGAAACATTACTAATTAAGATTAGACAAAATTCAGAGATAAAAGGACTAAAGATTAAATCAAAAGAATACAAATTACAAGCATTTGCTGATGATTTGGTTTTTTTCATTGAAGATCCAATTGAAAGAGGACAAAAACTGATTAAAGAAATAGAACAATTTGGAGCGGTAGTAGGACTTAAAATTAATAGGAAAAAAACAAAATTAATGACTAAAAGCTTAACAGAAAAGCAGAAAAAAGAAACTAGAAGAAATTATGGAAATACAAGTGACAAAGAAAGTTAAATATTTAGGAATATGGTTGACAGCACATTGTAAGGCGCTTAAAGAAAACAACTACAATAAATTGATGCTTCAGGTAAGGAAGGATCTAGAATTATGGGGCAAATTACATCTTTCACTATTGGGAAAGATTGCTACCGTTAAAATGAATATCCTCCCAAAATTTTTATATCTATTTCAGATGATTCCAATTAAATTACATAAGAAATTTTTCGAAGAACTCAATAAAATTATTGCTAAATTTATTTGGCAAGGGAAAAAACCCAGAATAAATTTAAAAGCAATGCAGGATATTGGAGCAGGGGAGGGTTGGCACTTCCAAATTGGGAATTGTATTACACAGCTGCCACCCTAGTATGGTTAAAAGATTGGGTAAACTTAAATAATAAAAGAATCTTATTTTTAGAGGGCCACGACTTACAAAGGGGGTGGCATGCTTTTTTATGTGATGTAGGAAAAATTGCCCAGAAATACTTTCACAGACACTTAATTAGAGACTCATTGGTACCGATTTGGCTATCAACAATGGAGGCAATGATTCACCCAAACAATTTGGATATTTCTAGAATGATCTTTCTATTTCTAGAATATCATTTCTAGAATGATATAAAGATTTATTAGACGTACAAGGAAATTTGAAATCCCGTCAAGAACTTCAAGAACGGGGATTTAAAATAGATCAATGGGCATATTTACAAATTCATAGTAGATATAACCAGGATAGAAAAGAATTCGGAATTAGTAATAAACCCCAGCAGCTAGATAAAATTTTAATGGGATCAGGAAAAAAGAATATAACTAGATTTTACAATTGTTCACTTGAAGTAGAATTAGAAGAAGAAATAGTAAAAGGAAATATGATTACTTGGAGTAGGAATGTAATATCACTTTAAATAAATAGGAAAAAGTCTGGGGAAGTAATAAGATTACAAAATCGGCAGCATACAAAGAAAATCCATATAAACTGTTTTATAGATGGTACCTTCGTCCTTCGAGATTGGCGAAAATGTGCCCCAAAATGAGTCTAAAATGTTGGAAATGTAAAAAGAAAGAGGGAACTTTTTTCCACATGTAGTGGTCATGCATAGGAGCCCAAAAATATTGGAAGATAATAAGAAATTGGCTAGAAGATATTACTAAAGAACAGGTCGAATATAAACCAGAGTCTTTTCTACTAGGGATTTTTGACAAACATATATCAAAAAAGACAAAATATATTACAATACATATATTAACAGCAGCTAGGTTGGCTTTTGCTCAGTGTTGGAAGCATCCATAGATACCTACAAAGGAGATGATTATCCAAAAAATTTCAAACTGCGCAGAAATTGACAGATTAACATTAGCTCTAAAAAACAAAGAAACTTCAATATATTATTATAGCTGGAATTATTGGTATAAGTGGTTAGAACAAAGATGAATTTTATAATATAGGATAGAAAGAATAAGATAAATTTATATGAGTTATTTATAAATTCTTGTAAAGATAAAGTGTTTAGAGATAGTAAAACCAAAGGAAGAAAAGATCTCACAAATTGTCGAAAGTAAGAATATTTTTAATAAATCTCTCTTCTGTATTTTCTTTTTCTTTTTTTTCCCGGTCCTCTTTTCCCATCCCCTTTTTTCCTCCCCCCCCCCTTCAATTATGTACGTGTTATTATGTTGTGTTTTTTTTTAAATTGTAAAATCAATAAAAATTGTTTTAAAAAAATGCTGTGGCTAATCCATAAATCCTTTTATGGCTTGGTACCAAGCTGCCTATAGGATTACATTCTTCCATGGGAATTGGTCTGGGCGATTTGATTTTGGAAGGAAGGATTTCAGAGGCTCTATTACTCAGGGATAATGCCGATCTGAAACAGCCTACCTATAGATATGGGTTGGCTTCTACTTTGTGCTCTGGAAGCACATGGATGTGCACATCTTTTGGATGATGTTTGGACTGCGAAGTCAAGTTTATGGATTATGGACTCTGATTGCGTACATTTATTGTGCACCTCTGAACCTCTGAGAGCCGTTTGAGATTGGAGTGGAGTTTAAATAAATAAGCACATGCATACACATAACCTTAGCAGGGTTTATGCACCATTGCATGGTTATATGCTAAGATGATGTAGTTTACTTCAAATGTACATTTTGCTGAGAAACCCTGTAATTTTGAACACAGCTTGAATTCTTAAATATGGAGACATATCAAATTCTTTACTCTTTATTCCTAATCCACATGAGAAGTTTGTATTGCCAAAAATACTATGTACTACTTTAGAGTTACCTGTTACAGTATCTAGGCCTTATAGTTTGTCACTCTAAAACCAATATAGATAACTGAATGCATGTAGTCCAAAGATCTGCTCTTTGCTGGAGAAAAGTGATTGAGCTATGCACAATAATCATTTTAAGCTACTACCAAGAAGTTTTTAGATGTTAAGCAGAGTTATCCTGATTTGTACAGGTATTCCTCAATTTACAGCAGTTCATTTAGTGACTATTCAAAGTTAGAATGGCACTGAAAAAGTTAATTAGGACCATTTTTCAAACTTATGTCCATTGCAACATTCCCTTGGTCACGTGATCAAAATTCAGATGCTTGGCAACTGGTTCATATTTTTGATGGTTGCAGTGTCCCAGGGTCATATGTTCAGCTTTTGCAACCTTCTCATAAGCTAAGTTAATGGGAAGCCAGATTCACTTCACAACCATGTTACTAACTTAACAACTTTAATGAATCACTTGGCACAAAAGGTCGCAAAATGGGGCAAAATTCACTTAACAAATGTCTCATTTAGCAACATTAATTTTTAGGTTCAAATCCCAAGGCAGTGAACAGATTTGGAAGTGTAACATTTCCAAAAATTGCATGGATGCAGTCATCAAGAATCAGACTTAAGGCAAAAGGACCTTTATCTTTAGCCCTTGAAAATGTTTGGAAATTTCAAAGAGTTTGAAGAAGCTGCTAAAAGTGCTGAATGATGAGGTTTATTTAAAATGTATAATGCTTAAATAATAAAGCTTTTATTGCTTTCTAATTAGTTTCCAAGTCCAATTTAAGGTCTGCTGCAACTATTCAAAGCACTAACAATGTGGAGATTGAGAAACTTATTTGAAATAGAATTTGTAGTGTAACTGAAGCAGCTTTTATTCTACAAACAAAATATAAGACAAATCCTGACATCAGTGCTTTTGAGTTGCTGTGACCTGTGTCCTTTCCATCTGTTTCTGCCAGACAGAACAAGTCCTCCTTCTAATAGCTGAACATCTGCATTTGCTTCTTCCTTTTCTGTGTCCATCATTCAGTTATCCGTAGAATAACATGTCATTTATTTCTCAAGAAGAAAAACACAAGTTAGAAATATCAGGATATCAGGCCCTGTATTCATGCATGTCCACGCTTCCTTTTCAGAAACAATGCATTCAAGATTCGTATATCTAAAACAAATTTTTTTTGTTCCAGTAGAGGATTTTCCATTTCTCCATTTCTTCTTATCAAAATAAATGAATCGAAACCCAAGCAAACCACTGAAGGGTTACTTAATCTGCTTTCTTTCTATTTGACTAAGTGAACAGCACAGCTTTCTTTGACAGAAAAGATGCAAGTTGCAATCAAGGAAGTAGTTATTGAACAAGCTATAGGTGTGGTTCATTAAGTCAAAACCAGGCTTTCTGATTTACAGTAATGTGATATATCAGAGGTATCAAACTCAAGGCCTGCAAGCCAGATCCAGCCCATGGGGTGCTTAAATCTGTCCCATGGAGCCAGCCTGAAAATAGCAAAGGACTGGTCCGTGGTGCCTCTGTGAGCAAAAATGGGGCATAGGGGGACTGTGTGTGCCCCCCGCAGCTCATTTTTTGCCAGGAAGACCTGCTGGCCAAAACAGAGCAGGAGGGACCTCCACGTGTCCCATTTTGGCTGGTAGGGTGCTGCAGGAGGCATCTGTCTCCCCCCCTTCCTTGCTTCCTCCCCCATCCAGCCGGTCCGCGGAGAAGAACTACAATGTTGATCTGGTCCTGGAAGAAATCCAGTTATACACCGCTGTGATATACTAACCAAGTGGGAGTTTGTTTTGTTTTGCTCTGTTTTTGAGGTGTGAAGCTGCTAAGATGGAAGCTCCTATAAAACTTCCCGAATAGCAATTAATTCGTGATTTCTTTTTCAGAGAAAATTAATTCGTGTGACCAAGAAAGGCAGAGTGCACTTGAGGAAGCCAAGCAGAATCCACGTGAAGGAATTGTTATCCCTGAATGTGCCCCTGGAGGACTGTACAAACCAGTGCAGTGTCATCAGTCCACGGGCTACTGCTGGTGTGTTCTGGTAGACACAGGTCGTCCCCTACCTGGCACTTCCACCCGGTAAGAACAGTTTGCTTCCAATTTCATCTTTATATGAAATCAATCGTAGCATGGAAGTGGAAGGGGGCTGGAGAAAGCAAGATTTAGATCAGGGATGGATAACCTTTTTGAATCTACAGTATGATGAAATGTAGCCTCCCTCTATACGTATGAAAAAGATAAAATATTCACGATTTAATTTGTTTGTGTCTGAGATGCATGTATCAATGCTTAATGTTATTTGTGATTAAATTGGAGAAAAAAAATGTGCCAGCTTAAAAATTATAATTACTTTGTTTAATTCCAGCCAAGTGTCAATTTACAACATAAAATTTGTTAACGATTGTTTATATTTTATTAAACTTGTGCTTTCTTTAAATTTCCTATTAATTGGGAAACAAATATTAGGCTGCAGCCCTATATAATTCTTTTCAGTTTAGATGATCCAAACATGCAAACAACTGATTAATACATGGCATTGGACTTTTATTTATTTTCCTGGGGACTTTTGTTGGAATACTCTGGCCCATATTTACCACATCCTAGTAAAAGAATCCTTTTAGAATAGAATAACAGAGTTGGAAGAGACCTTTGAGATCATCTGGCCCAACCTCATGTTCAAGCAGGAGACTCTATACCATTTCTGATAAATGGCTGTCCAATTGGCACTAGTTGTAATTGTGCAAATATCCTCCTCATCACTCCAACCATCAGCAAATACAGTGACATATGGGATCAAAAAGTATCCCAACTGTGAAGTCCTTTTCCTGGGGCAGTGCATCCTTATACCAAACAGGCTTCCCTTCAATTTTCAGATGTACTTTATTCATCGTGCCTCCATCATATCTGGATTAAATTTCAACTTGCTCTCCCTCATCCGGGCCCATTTGGAAATATCCAAATTCATCAGGCATTTGGACCAGGCCACTTTATCTGATGCTCTATGTCTTCTGAGGTCTACAACAACCAGCAGTCTAAAACTGATCAGAAAGTGATCTCCATATGACAACAGTTACAGATTCATCCCTTTTGTTTCACAGACTCCATTTGAATGCCAAGTCCCTTGTGTGCTCTACTGCCTGTGTGAGGCAAGATATCACTTGGAACAAGTCCATTGTCACCATGGCATGCATGAAATCCTGAGCCATTTCTGACATGGCAACCTCAGCATGAAAATCAAAATTCTTCACGACATAATATCTAGGATAGTTCTCTGCTGTGACTGTCCCAAGATTGTCCCAATTAGTTCAGGAAGAAAAACTTAAGGGTACAGTAATGGTATTTCCCACTGTGATGATCACCCCAATACAGTAACCAACAATCAAAATATCAGCCTGATGGCTTCTGGTCATTGAGAAGTAATTCTTCATAAAAGTCCCGGAGTAAAAAGTTACTTATATTTAGTCTCTGCCAAATCCAACTCCTAGATTTGATTACTTTTTTACACTTTCAAAATCCCAATTTGCATTTTCAAGTGCTCATGGAATAAAATGTGATATAGTATTGTTTTGAAAGGGATAATATAGAAAATAAAAGAATTTTTTGAACTCCCTAGTCTGGTGTGCCACAGGGTTGGAGAATATGAAAGTTATTGACACACATGCTTTGAGAATGTGCTAGTTTTTTAAAAAATATTTCTATTCTTTAGATACGAGATCCCTGTATGTGAAAGCAATGCTCGATCCAGAAGTCCAGATATTGATGATCCTTTCAAAGATCGAGAACTTCCAGGTAAAAAGGAAGGAATAATAAGAGTGGTAAGGATAGGCAGGGGTCCCACCCATTGGTTGGATATAATTAGCCAGTGGACTATAAAGTTTTGTTTTGATGTTAAATCTTTTATTTATATAATCACTTTGCATCATTTTATGTGAATAGTGCTGATGACAATACCATAAAATGTATGGGAAGAGGTAATTCTCTTCTCCACTAAACTTAATTTAGGCTTGAACAGTTTCTTTTGCTGTCCTATTTTTATTTCTTTCTTTTTCTTTCTATTTCTAGTTCTTTCCCATCAATTTGGTTTGACTCATATTCAAGGAATCTTTGTATAAATGTTGAATTAAAAAATATAGAAGGTATTCATTATGGTTAAATAACTATTCAGGATTTTCTCTAGCATGTGCAATTGCTCATTTACATTACTCCATTATTGGATTATGATCATGGTGGAACTGAGACATCCTGTTTTTTTCTGTAGTATTTGCAATGTATAATTTAGTTATATGCTAATGACATGCCACATTTTGAACCTGTAGAAATTGCCAATGCAGCTATACATTCCTGCCACTAGAAGGTTCATTGTGTGGACCCTATGATTACATGTTAATGAAAAATAAGGAGATATTTGCATTATGATTTAAAAAACATCTTTCCTCAACCAGTCAGCATACAGTTCTGTTGGGATTGTTACTATCCATGTTGTTTAAGACTTCCCAAGAAATTAGCAAAAGTTAATTTAAAATATCTGTAAGGGTTGAAAACTCCAATGATCATGTGTGATTGATTTTCAATGTCCAGGAAACCTCCCTTGCTGTTTTCTTTTGCTATTACTTCTTTTTATTCCTATTGACGGGTTTAATATATGCTAACATAAAATATGCACAGTATGCATTTGTGCAATTATATTATAATTCCACTGGAACAACCAAAAGCATCTTAGAGAAATCAATCTTTGCCTCCTTCTTATTGGGTATAGCTCCATGATATGTACAATTTACTGTGGAAGAAAAAAATACCTGCTGCTATTGAAGAATCAGTTGAGGTTTCAACCTACTGAAAACATCTTATCAGAACTGTCTGAAACATAGCATGGCAACAGTTAGATATGGAAAAAAAGAAACCTGTTTATTTTAAACTTAGTTGCTCTCCTTTCCAGGTTGCCCAGAAGGGAAAAAAGTAGAATTTATTACCAGTTTACTGGATGCTCTCACCACAGATATGGTACAGGCTATTAACTCAGCAGCACCTGCTGGAGGTGGAAGGTGAGTTTGGAAGCATTCAGGTGGAATAGAAATGAGACACCCAAAAACCTGTTTCTAGCCTGGACAATGACACAATTGCAGGAGGATGATACAAAGTAGAAACCTATGTGGTATATTGTCTTATGAAAATCAGAAAGGCTTCCTCATGTGCAGATAGTCCTTGACTTATGATCCCAATTGGGAGCAAAATTTCCACTGTAAGTTGTGGTGAAAAATTGAATCCTCACCTGATGGGACGGGATCTTTTTATGATCGTAAATTGAATCATCATGGTTGTAATTTGATTCACACTAGCAAAACCAACAAAAAATATCACAAACTGTGATCATGTGACTATGGGATACTGTTTGACAAGCATCATAAATTAGAATGTAGGTCATAACTGACTTTTTTCGAAGCTGCCATTAATTTGAATCACTATTAAATAAATGATTGTAAGTTGAGGACCTGCATGTTTCCAAGTATCATTCTCCATTTTCATTATGAAAGAGGTACACTCTTGCTTTTTCTGCTTGAAAAACAAATACTTAAGGTTTGTATAATTCATATATAAAATGGATCCCTTTTCTACAAAGGAGAACAAGTGAACCTTCTTCCATTTCACCTCAGTTTTTTTCTGCTAGGGCCACATCTGCTACTGAAGTAAAGCAAAAGTAATGCAGCACAAAGAGTTCAGGAAAAGGAAGATTTCCTCCTTCCTTTCCTCATGTTTTGGTGGATTTATGCTCCTGAACCTGTAATTTTATTCTTATGACCTTTAGTCTGAACTCTATGCTTTTCTTACATTTTTCATTTATGTCTATTGTAGCATTAAAAGAGAAAGAGCTAGAAATGTGAGAAAACAGAATTGACACCAACAATATCTATTTCTTCTCTTCCTTTTATTTTATTACTGATGGAGGATACCAGTTGAAAAGAAGCAGGAAGATGGTTCTTTACCCCATCCTCATAGTAAAATTACCCCCATGGATCAAGACTTTCCCCTACCCCATTGGATCCTGGGGGACCGAGATCACTCTCAGTGGGGAAAAGCACCTCTCTGAAGCTCTTGATAGCATTAAAGTGTGCGTTTGTGTGCGTGCGTGCATAATATTTTAAATCTGTACATGGCACTGATTATGTTTTATTTTAATCTTTGTTCGTGAACAATAATTACTAGACAAAGAAATGCTGTTCAGGTTCATGCATCTGTTCTATTTGGAATCTTGCTGGATCTGAATTTTGTAAATTAATCAACTCAGTGGGGACATCTATCCTGATTCTATTATGCATCTTCCAAGGTTCTCTGAGCCTGATCCCAGTCATACCCTGGAGGAACGGGTGGTACATTGGTACTTCAGTCAGCTGGACAACAATAACAGCAGTGACATCAACAAAAGGGAGATGAAACCCTTCAAGCGCTACGTGAAGAAGAAAGCCAAGCCCAAGAAATGTACACGACGCTTCACTGACTACTGTGATCTCAACAAAGACAAGTCCATCTCACTACAGGAATTGAAAGGCTGTTTGGGGGTCAGGAAGGAAGAAGGTTGGTGTATCTTTTATTGATTAAGCTGAACTAACAACTGGCTTTACAATTCAGCCTGTTTTGCTTTGTTGTCCAAGTTGTTTTGTTTAGGTAGGATTGTGGCTTTTTGGGTTGGGAGGGAGAAGGGAAGGGAGGGTGCATAAGGGGCAGTTGTTTCAAGGGAAGAAAAGGTTCAAGAAGCTGGTGATCTCAGTCATTTGGAGACAGGTTCTATTTCTTTGGTTTAGTGTGCATTTTCCTTGAAATAGTTCCATTTAAAAAAATGTTGTTACACCTCATAATGTCTTTCAAGGGAGGCGGTTTGGTGTAGTGATTAAAGCATCAGGCTAGAAACAAGGAGACTGTACATATTAGACTCACCTGAGGTACAAAGCCAGTTGGGTAACCTTGGGCCAGTCATTCTGAGTCTTAGGGAGAAAACAAAGCCAAACCGCTTCTAAAAAAAGGTTGTTGGGAAGACTTCATGCACCTGTGTAGGGACTCACCAGGAGTCAGGAGTTTTCAGCTATTTAACATTTTGAAGTGCTACTGTTTACATGTATTTCTTCTTTTCTCTTTGGATTGAAACCACAATGTGCTAGGGTGAAGATTAAGCAATCCCCATCCTGAGGCACTCTGCTAAGTAGAGAATCCCTGGGACTAATAATTCACTTGTACAATCGTGGATTTCCTAGAGTGTGTATGTTGCACCCCTCTGGCTTCTAGGATGTAATTAAAGACCAGTCTTCATACAGTACTGGGTCCTATGAAATTATTACTTGCAACTCACCTTATCTGTAGAAAGACTCTGTAGTAGCAATTTTCTTGCTCTCCCTTGCTACCCCTACCCTGAAGACATGCCACCTTGGGGGCGGGGATAAAACAAAATTATTTACTAATACAAAAGGATGTGCCCTATATGCAGAATTGCCCAGCTGTTTCTGTTTTATTTTTCTGCAGATATTAATGAGCTTATTGCACAGGAAAAGCCACTTCACCTCTATTTTGAAGAGATTTAGTAATATTCATTGCTGCTTCTCTAATCTCAGTAAAATAGATGCTTAACATAAAATTGGCCTTGTGATGTTCTTTGAGTAAATGGCTCATTATATGGATTTACATTTACTAGTTTTCTAAAACTAAAATACCAAGAAATTGGTTTAGTGCACTTCCTAATTCTAGTTTGAAGTATTTCAATTATCATCGGCAGATTAATCTTTGTATCTTCTTAAAATGTAAAGCATTCACAGGACCAATATCTAGAGTTAATAGATAAAAGAATATTCTTTATATTTGTAGGCAGCATTGGCAGCTTCCCACATGGAAAAAGGCAAGGCGTCAATCCTTTCAGTAAGTAATTTTTATTGTTTTGATCACCTTCCTATGCCTAAATCTTTCGTAATTTGCCACTTGGGACATTTTAAGCAGATGCTACTCAAAGTAGCAAATTTAACACATCAGCTTGGGTTGCCTTGGTTAGGTCAAGAAAACCAGAGAAGGAGGCTCAATTTTCATCTTTCTTCAAATGATTCTGATTTGAAAGGGCCTTATTGAATGGTTTTTATTAACTATCTTACAACAATCTATACAACTTGGTATACTTGAATTACATAAATTGTCTCAATAATATCCAAATAATATTTTGCTTGCTTTTCAGTTAAGTAGCGAAGGGTAAAGGAAACAATTATTAAGAATATGGTAGAAGTTTGCAAGTACCTACAAAAAAATTATGCTTGGCTGAAGGCAAATATACGTGTCCCAGGATAATGTTGCAGGATTCAATCTGAGTCAGTCACTGAGACAAGAAGTTTAGTTTTCTGAGCTTTGGACCCATTGGGCTCCAGCACAAGTCCAAAATCAGAGAACTAAACCTCTAGTCCTCATGCCCAACCCAGATTGGATCCTGCAAAGTTATGCTCATTCACTTTTTAATCAATGAGCAAAGCTGTAAAATACAGCATTGAAAACTTTCTTTTTGTTTTTTAAACCACAACTAACAACTAGTTTGATTCTCTACATTTAGAATAGAATAGGATAACAGAGTTGGAAGGAACCTTGGAGGTCTTCTCGTCCAACCCCCTGCTAAGGCAGGAAACCCTACACCACTTCAGACAAATGGTTGTCCAGTCTCTTCTTAAAAACTTCCAGTGTTGGAGCATTCAACACTGGGTAAATTGTTCCACTGATTAATTGTTCTAACTGTCAAGAAATTTCTCCTTAGTTCTAAGTTGCTTCTCTCCTTGATTAGTTTCCACCCATTGCTTCTTGTCCTGCGCTCAGCTGCTTTGGAGAATAGCTTGACTCCCTCTTCTTTGTGGGAGCTCCTGAGATATTGGAACACTGCTATCATGTTCTTAGTTCTTCTTTTCATTAAACGAGACATACCCAGTTCCTGCAACCGTTCTTCATATGTTTTAGCCTCCAGTCCCCTTATCATCTTTGTTGCTCTTCTCTGCACTCTTTCTAAAGTCTCAACATCTTTTTTACATTATGACAACCAAAATTGAATGCAGTATTCCAAGTGTGGCCTTACCAAGGCATTATAACACTACACGATAGGTTATACTAAACACTACATGATTATATGCTTACCTTAATTTTAATTCTATGCTGCTTTTTACAGCTTTATTGCATCCTGCCTTTGTCAACCCAAGATGATATAGGCAGTAGGGAAGGAATTACAATTCTTTTTTTTTTTAAGTGCAAATTATTGTAATTATTTTAAATTAATGTAATCATAAACACATGTTTTTTTGTGAGCTATATGTCTGAAAAAGAGCACGTGTCTGTGAAAGTAAGCATATAAAAAGAGAGCTGTATTTCAAACAAGGATTTACCTTGGAATAAGTTATGAATGAAAGAATAGCATTAAGGACCTATGTAAAAACAGATTGCTTGGGAAATGACTATTGAAAGCTTTGCACATGAGGAGGAAGTGTTAGAGAATGGAAATAGGTACAGAACTCTATAAATAGACATTCTTAAAAAAGCATTGAAAAACCTGACAGACCAAAATTCTTCCTGACCTACTCAGGTAGATGATTAGATTTATTCTGATATGTGTTTGACTGACCTGATGTTTATTCATGACACTTTAATATTTGTGCAAAGTGAAAAAAGCTACCCCTTTTTTGTTAAACCTGAAAATCCCTCTGTGAAAATCAGAAACACTTTTCAAATGAGTGAAGTTGGCAAAAGGTGCTGCTTTCCAGAAAAAAAAATCTAATTTTAGCTATGCAGAGTGCTTCTCTTGCAATGAATCTTCTACAAGTCTTTATATTTAAAATTGAATATTAAATATTAAAATATTAAAAGGTTTTTAATATGTTTAAAATTAGAGGCCATCTCTAAAGCAGGTTACGTAGCTGTTAGAATCTCCTTTGGAAATGAAGCATCATTCCAAAGCTTGTGGTATTCTTTTCTTAATTAAATGCAAATCACAATCTGTATATTCCAAAGAAAATCTTTAGAAGTTTGCTCTATATATCTATATGATCTATATGCAATATTTTGCTTATTCAAGGTCTCTGGTCATATACCCTAATTGTTTTGGCAGTCTTAGTGTTTCTAATAAAAGTACTACCCTCATTACTTATTCAGTGGGAGAAATTTCATGAACTTTACAAAAAAATTTCATGCCTTCTAGTCAATCCTAAGTCCTGCTGACTGCCTCAACCAATCTGTGAAGTTTTCTTGACAACATTTTCTGGAAGTGGTTTTCCATTATCTGTTTCCTAGGGCTGAGAGGCTGTGATTGACCCAGCTGGCTTTGTGCCTAGGCAGGACTAGAATTCTCAATCTCCTGATTTCTAGCCTGCTGTCTTAACCACTAAACCAAACTGGATCTCTTAATCAATTGATTACTTTTAATAGGATTTAATTGGTTTTTCACCTTTTGTTTTCTTCTCTGTCTCCAACTTCAGTAGGACGTCTTGTCTAAGAGGATATGCCATGGATGGACAGAAGGAGATAGGATGCATGGCCATCTGAAAACATGTGGGACTGGCAACACCCAGTATAGCAGAAGTGGCAATCACAACATTTGCACTTTCTTAAAAAAAAGAAAAGAAAAGAAAATTGTCTACATATAATACAGGGTTTTTTTTAATAATCTGAAGAAAAAACAATTGGAATTTGGAAAGAAAACTGAAGATCTACTTGTGATTTAAATTTTGAGGATTGCCTGGACTTGAAAAAATGTTTAATATACTGTACATAAAATGTAAATTACACAGTGATTTTCTGTTGGTTGTAGGATGACTTTTTGATTCCTGCCCAGTTTTTGTTTCCTTTGTTTCCTTTTTAAGAGGCAGATCAAATTCAGGAATTTTCTTCCTGGATAGGAGTGTCTTCTAACACCACCCCAATCTTTGTTAAGTGTTATAAGTTCTTCCTTCATTACATCCATTACATTCATTCAAGGTTGACTCAGCCTTCCATTCTTCCGAGGTGGGTAAAATGAGGACCCAGATTGTTGGGGGCAATAGGCTGACTCTGTAAACTGCTTAGTTTAGTTTAGTTTAGTTTAGTTTAGTTTAGTTTAGTTTAGTTTAGTTTAGTTTAGTTTAGTTTAGTTTAGTTTA
>BLBF01000005.1:50956601-50974037 GCA_015471245.1 Laticauda colubrina | reverse complement strand
TAGTTTAGTTTAGTTTAGTTTAGTTTAGTTTAGTTTAGTTTAGTTTATTGTCATTGCACCTGTACAACGTAATCAAACACCATCTTCAGTGCACTTCATGACCATGAAAATAAACAGAAACACACATCCTTTACACCACACGTTGAATTGAAAACCCCCAACACTGCACTATACAGCAGAATTCAAAAGAGCTACTGCCCTGGGATAGAAGCTGTTTTTCAGCCGATTTGTCCTTGTTTTTATTATTCTGTACCGTCTACCAGATGCTAATAGTTCAAAAAAAGTGTTCCCAGGATGAGATGGATCTTTGAGAATGTTTTGAACTTTCTTAAGGCAGCGGGACCTATAAAGCTCTTCCAAAAAGGGAAGAGGGCAACCAATGATCTTCTGGGCAATGACATTAACCCTCTGGAGTGCTTCCTTTCCTTAGAGAGGGCTATAAAGCACTGTGAAGCAATATATAAGTCTAAGTGCTATTACAGAGATTATTGGATGGTTCTTTGTAAAATGTTGTAAATCACTGATGAGAAAATGATCGAAGTAGGTATTCTATGGCAGAGGTCCCCAATTCCAGTCCATGGACTGCTAGCAGGCTGTGGCCAGTTGGGAACCGGGCTGCACATGTGGCTGGTGAGTATGTGAAGCTCCATTTGCACAAGCGGCAGGCATGCACTCCATCTGCCACTACTGCTGCTGCCAGTCCGCTGAGCTGGAAAGGTTGGTGATTGCTGATTTGAGGAATATTCCAGAAATGTAAAAGTGAGCCGTATTAAATTGTAAATGTGGGTGGGAACTTCATGGTACTCCAGACATTGTTGGACTTTAATGTACACATATTTAGCCAGCATATCCAGGGTTCACAGGCAGCAAAAATGAGACAAAATCCTCCCAGTTCAGGAATCCAAAATAAAGCAGCCTCACAAAATCGCTGACATAACCCTGGCTTGAGCACCTCCTGGATACCAGAGGCCAGCCTGGATATTTGGTTCCTTGAGTGAACTGTTCCTATTGTTAGGAAGGGTTTTTTTTTTCCCATTCAGAAGGAATATCCCTTCAGTTCGGAACAAGAGAGGACTTTGGAATTTATTTTGTGTGAAGTGTTCCATATTGTTGTGCCTACCAGTTGACCATTGTGAATGGGGTCAGACAACTGGGGTCAGACCAGGTCCAGTCCAACTGAAATCTCACTGCTTATATTCTTAATTTCTTGGTCCTGGCTGTTTTAGTGTTTGGGGCAGTGGTGGCTAAGCTTTTTGGGCTCCTGTGCCAAAAATTGTGCGCGCATCAGCACGTGCGCGCTTGCGTGCCAGCATCCAGAATGCAATGTGCATCCTCCCATTCCCCCTGCGCATGCCCGAACAATCCCCACCCACCCCCGCCACCCCCTTACCTGCACTGCACCTCACAGCTGATTTTTTGGCTGGTTTGAGGCCTTTTTCAGCCTCCCAGAGGCTTGGAAAAAGCCTCTGCAAGGCTTTTCAGGACAAATAATAAGCCTGTTTTGTCACTTCTGGTATTATAGGAAGTGACAAAATGGGCCTATTCGGCCCGAAAATCCTTGCAGATGCTTTTTCCAAGCCTCTGGGAGGCTGAAAATGGCCTCAAACCAGCCAAAAATCAGCTGTGAGGCACGCGCATGCGCAGTAAGGTAAGTTTGCCTGTGGCTTGCGTGCCAAAACAAATGGCTCTGTGTGCCACTTGTGGCATGTGTGCCATAGGTTCACCATCACGGGTTTAGGGAAATCAAGAGGGAGTTGCAACAATGACTTTTTGGATTGTTGAAAGTTGAAAGTTTCCACAAGTGGAAGTTTGAAACTGGGCAAAAACATTTTCTTTTTAAAATCTGGATTGAACCATTTCACAGATTTACTGTAAAATGAATTTTTGTCTCATGGATCACCAGCACCCCCTGCTGGCTTCTCTGATGTATCACATGCTATGAATGTGTCTTTGAACTCTACTTTGCATACTGTGTTCTTTTTCCTTTCTTTTGTCCACAACACTTATTCTGTACACATTCAAATTACTTCGTTTGAATATTTCGTGTAAGAAGTCTATTCTGTCCATATGAATGAAGAACAATTTGTCGAGAATGTTGTTAAAAGTATATTTGTTCACACGGGCCTTCCTCTCATCCCTTTACACTTATCGTTAACAATGCCAGAGAATCAGAGAGAATGCCAAATTCTTCTGTCACTTTGTCTTGCTATTTTGTGAAAATGAAAATAGTTTAGTTCTGGTATCTTCTCAGTGTCTTTTAGTTTGGTAGTTGTTCTTCAAAGGAACTTCTTTCAGAACCTCAGATTAGAGCAGCACATAAGTCCCAGCAAATTAATAAAGATACATAAACCTTTTCACAACGGCGGATTTCATAATTTCCTCATTAAGATGCATACCCTTTGCATGAAGGCTTTTTGGTTGAGTTTAGACCAAAGTCTGCCCCATCCTTTTTTCTGTGATCCAGCAGTAATCACTTTTATGGCCATGCATGAAAATGATAATATCTTTTCTTGGTTCTCCCACATCCAAGTAATTAGAAACTTGATACTGTTTTCTGCCATGAAATTTATTTCCATCTTCTATTTATGCTAACATTATTTTTATTTAAAAGAAAAACATCTCAGTTCCCCATGGGTCTTGGATGTCCATCTGTCAGGTTATGTATATGGAGGATCCTTCTGCTAAGAGTTCATTGTGATGTCTTTTTTCCACTGGTGGATTATCAGGGAAGGGAGGAATCTAATAGTAGTAAAAAACAGCAGCATACAAGTGGAAATCAGTCTTGACTGGATCTTTTATAGATGTCTGTAAATAAGCAAGGACAATCTTTAGGAAAATACAAGCAGGAAAGCATATTTCATGTTAATAGTGGGTGAGACAAATAATCCTGGATCTTTCTAATGGGTGTGAAATGGATATTTGGCTATTACTTTCTTAAGTGATAATTCCCTTGAATAATGTTCTTATTTTGTTTCATGATGACAGCTAGAAAAGGCTTGATCTATATTATTTTTAATTAGAGATTTATTAAAGCTTTGAAAAAAACCCCATGTTTTTGACCTGCTTAGAGAAAGTCCTTAAACCAAACATCTTTTCCCAAAACTGCACCAGGGAAAGGCAGATGCACCTTCCTGAAAAAGGATGCGGTTGCTATTAGAAGCTGCCAATAGAAGCACTGCATGGTGCTACTTTTTACTATCCCCTGCTTCCAGTTTAATGATTAATTCATATAATTCATATTAATTCATATTAGGATTCCTAATTTTTATTACCAGTTCTGTGGATGTGGCTTGGTGGGTGTAGCAGGGGAAGGATACTGTAAAATCCCCATTCCCTCCCCACCCCACTAACCTGCTTTCCAGCTCCATTCTCCTGTGCAGGGCAACGAAAGAAGACCCAGCCAATCAGCTGGGACTCGGGAGGCAGAGAATAGATGGGGGCGGGGCCAGTCAGAGATGGTATTTGCCGGTTCTCCGAACTACTCAAATTTTCCGCTACCGGTTCTCCAGAACCGGTCAGAACCTGCTGAATGCCACCTCTGGTTCAGAGGCCTGTTTGAAAATTGTGTGAGTCCTGAGTTTGTGTAATATGTGGGAGTCAATATTTGCTAATCCCCTCTTGAAGTCTGATTCAGAGCAAGTAGACACAAATTATTGTTTGGAACAACAAGCCAGATACTCTATGCTGGTTTACTGAATAGCTTAGTCAATTTCATTCATGCTGGCAGAATTTTCTTTGCTTAAATCAGAAAAACACAATGCCTAAAGACAATGTGCCAGGGGTCCAAAAGAAGCAAGCAGACAAACAAATATGTAACTGACAGAGCAATAGCAAACTGAAGAGGAATTCAGGAAACTTTGGAAAATAAAATCAGTGAGCTCTCCTATACAAGGGAATAACAGCTAAATCCACAAAGGTTAAGTCTAAACAATAACAGTTGGTACATTTTTCACCCTTAAGCTCAGAAGCATGATTTACAATCTGCAACAAATACTCACACTAAGGCCAGATTTGCACGTTTTGCTTGCAAACACAACCTCTATCTCTGACTTCCTTTATTGTCTCAAAACTAGTGTTTCCCAGTATCTGATAGAAGAAAGGCAGATGTCTGGTTTCTAGTTTGTATTTCATTGTCATGTCGGGAAATGCCACATTGTAATTGACAGGAATGACCCACCCCTTCTGGTTCTGCTCGAGTCCTCCACAGCCATTTTAATTTAGTCTAAAAAACTTGATTCCCCTTTCAGAATCTTCCTAGAATTAAATGCACAACCATTCATTTCCCTGAAGAGTCCATGTTACCCACCGGTTCTTTCACGAAATCAGAAGAGTTCACACGATCCATCAGATCTTTTATTACAGCTCTTTAATCATGCTGATGGTTACACATTATCAAAATAGGCCTTTGGTTTTGTTTTAATACTTATATCTACTTTGGGAAAATCACTTCTGCTCAGATTTATTTATTTTTTTAAAAAACCATCTTTCAATAGACTGCTGAAATGTTTTGTTTAGTTTGGAAGGTTATCTCTCCCCAGTCCTAGCAAAAGGCAGTGATATTTTTTCCCCAGGCTTACTTAGCTATTTGGGAGTTGGAATGAAATTGGCAACAGCTTGCTAGTTTCCTTTCTTATGTCAAGTCACAGCAAGAAGGATGAAGCAGTCCACTGGGGAATCAATTTAAAAAGAAAAGCAGCAAAGTGGAGAACCTGAGAGAAATAAAAATAATAAGGAAAAAATTTTCTGTCCAGTTTTGAATTGGAGATCTTTTGCACTTGAAGCAAACATGATAACTTTTACCAGGGCAGCGCTTGGAGCAATCAGAGAAATTGCAAGAAAAGAACTTTTTGGTTTTTTTTGGGTTGCTGTACGTGTGTTTTTTGATATTTTTTGTTTGTGATCAGCACTGTATTTTCCAGGATAAACAGACAGACAGAGAGGGGAAGGAGGGAAGGGGCAGGGGAAGAGGAAAGGGAAAAGAAAGGAAAGGGGAAAGGAAGGGAAAGGGAAGGGGAAAGGGAAGGGGAAAGGAAAGGGAAGGGAAGTAAGAGTCCTGTAAGTCCCACACGTGCAAAAAAAAGTAATAACTTTCCAGGTATAAAAAGAGTATAGAAGCAAAAGAATCCACCCATTGAGGGCGATATTAATAATGGACAGAATATCGTCCTTATGATAAATATGGAAAAAGTGAAATATGGAAACAGATTTCTTAACACCAGTTTCATTTTCAGCTATTTTGTGCTAAGGAGAAAAGCAGCTCTCATTCAGGAGAGCCCTAAGCCATAATTTACCATACTGCATTGTGGCAAAGTATAATGTATGAATCTTCATTGACCCAGAATACAGTATCTCATACAAAGCATCTCTCCATATACTAAAGTTCCACTTAGTTCCACAGGAAGCATCCCTCTGTTGCTAAGCATAACAGAACCTTGGTGATACACTACTAGGTAGCCTTCAACGTATGATCGTTTATTTAACAACAGGTTGGAGTTAGGATGGTGCTGAAAAAAGTTACTTCCAACCTGTCCTCCAAATTATGACCATTGCACCACCCCTGTGGTCATGTGGTTGCAATTTGAGCACAATTGCAGTAAAAATGGTCATAAAATTGGGTTCAGTCATGTGATGTTTGCTTAACAAACAACATTGCTTAGCCAATGACTAAGTCCCAATTGTGATTGTAAGTTGCAAATTACCTGTATGGCTTTGAAATTCAACATTCCAATAATGCAATGCAATCCAACAAGACAAATAATACAATTATTTAAGACAGTACAGCTGTCTTTTCAGTAAATATATGCAAGTGAAAAGATACACATCTATGGAAGAAAAAAAATTGAACTTTAGGGGGCACTCTGTACCGTTTATCTAAGAAGGATGGCTAACTTTCAAATTACAGTGAACCAGAAAATGCTTGAGAAAGAATGTCTCAAAATGCAATTTTCTATCAGGGAGAAAAGCTTTAGGCATATTGTTGATATTCATTGGTATATTCAATCCTACAAAACATGACTGGGACAAAGTCCCATTTGAAAATAAGATTTTAATTTGTTGTAGCTTAAAATTTCAGTGTCACCGGATCAAGGCTTTGAGGACAAAACAGAAATGAACAGTATAGCAGTGTCTCAGTAAGTGAAGCATCACACAATATTGTGGTTTCCAAATTGGGGCTGCAAAAATCCTGATTATTATGAGGTAGCAAGAATTATGTATATCCTAGTGGCCACTCAGAAATTTTATGCACTCTGGTAGCTCAAATTTGGCTGCTCCAATTAATACAGAGCTGTCTTTCATGGAACAGGGAGTGCTGTAGTTATTATATTATAAGACAATCAATTTCAGGTTGAATTCTCATATGTTGTGATATATTGAGTTTACTTCTCAGTGCTTAAGGTGATCAAATGTGATAAGTTCTGAATATTATCATACTGTTCCATGCTTAGTTGAAAATTAATCCAGAACATGATGAATTTCAGTTTGATACTTGACTAGAAAACTCACAATGGGAAAACACCATTAAAGCAGAGAATTTTCAAAAGTCCTGATAAAAGAGCAGGTTTTTAAAAAAAAACACTTTTCATGGTTCAAGGAATGGGGTGGAGACGCAAGAATCTGTATTTAATTTTTTCATTTTACCAAGCTGTCTATTCATATAAATTGGGCATGACATTTTAAATTATATGAGACATTCTGGGAGTGTATTTCAGTCTTAATTTTTAAAGAATACAACCAAACAAAATATATTGGAAAAAAATCCAGTTAACATGAATGATGATGCTACTATGTCATAGCACTATGACACTACTTAGCCCTATGATGTGTATGGAAAACAATATATAACCTATGACCAAGTTTCTTAATGAATTCTGACTTCTACAAATGCAATATGGCAGTTCCTTTGGGGATTGGATACTATAATAAGCCTGGTATTTTTGTTAATGGAACAAAACATTATATAATAATGTGCATGGAAAATTGTGGTACATGCAGGTGGCCTTTTTTGCATGGTCCATTATGTCAACAAAGTAATTGTCACCTACAAGTGCCAAGGTAAAAATTCATTGTCAACTAGTCTGTATTACATGTACAAAAGAGGCAAGAAAGGAGAAATCATAAAGAGTGAGGAACAGTTACAAAAGATGGTTTGGCATTCAAAAGATTAATGGGAGAATGCATTTGGAGAGTCACATTAGATACAGATGAGCTAATCTTCTCAATCTGGGCATCCTGCCAGAAGCATGACTTTAATTCCTTGAGTTCCCCAGTTAGCAAAGCAATTATTGGAGATTCTACAAGTTGAAGTTCATCCATCTTGAACAGAGGTGGGGAATGATGGCCCGTTAGGACTTGTGGACTTCCCTGTCTCAGGAATTCTGGAAATTGAAGACCATAAGTCCTAAAAGGGCCAGCATTCCTCATCTCTGATCAAGAGAATGGCTGATTATCTACCTGGCCTGCTTGACCATTGATTTAAGACAGAAAAGGCTTATAATTGGAGGAAATGGAATAAAGCTCTGGCTTTATCTACTTGCTGACTCTTCAAAAGTGGTTTTTCTTTTGTCTAAAAAATTAATGTAAAAATAGCTCTTTTCTGTGAACAAGCATTATAAGGTCACTTTACTAACTTGCTGATATAAAAGGTTTTTGTCATTTCAAAAATAAGATATCAGCCCTATTGGGTCACTCTGGAATAAGCCATCTCAGCATGTAAACTGGGAGCTGCCTAGATGCCCCAATAGTACCCCTCACAAAATATGACATCAGTGGAAGGTTCCATGTGTTCAGTATGAATATCTGAAGGGCAGGGACTTTATTTTTGTTTTCTCTTAATAATTACAAATACCCTTTACAACTTTATTTCCTGGATATATAATAAAGATGTCTACACAGCGAAGGAATCAATCGATTATATCCTATCTAAAGGAGCCATCTCTTTGGTAAGTGATTGTGTATGCAAGGATAAGGATCTAACAAAATTAACATTTTCAGAATAAAAAAATGGGTATCCATGAACTAATCTTTTCACAATGATAAACTATATAATACGGAAGAAGCATTTGACTATGGAAGAAGAAACAGCCTATATTGGGCGTTGTGTATCAAAGGCTTGTAAGCTTTGATTTTCCTGATTTCCTTTGAATAATACAGATTGAAAGAAGCAATAGAAAACCCAAGTTTCATTTTGGATCCAGATTTGGACTGGGAAGCATGGAAGAAATGGTTTGGGGGCTTTGGGACTCAAGAGTTAGAAATGCAATCAAGCTTTAGGTTTTAATGTTTGCAGAGGCTAGAAATGTGGTCTTATGAAGGTATTTGAACAAAAAGAGATCAGTCTCTTAAATATTCATTTTCTTTAGCATATTGAATTCAAAGGCAGGCTTTTCAAATATAGTTTATCCTGATTAAACATTTACTCCTAGTGTGTCAGAGGAGTCCTGTCAGCTCCCATCTCCTCCTTTGACCTTTTCAACATTTTCTCTACAAGATATTTAAGGAAAGAGAGAGTTTTTGATATCCTAAGTGGCAAGGGGGTAGCAAGGGTCCTTACAGATGGAATTCTAGCAGCACAAAAAGGGTTTTTCTGTGGTAAAAAGTAAGGAGGATAAGGAAGGTTACAAATGAAAGATCTGAATGAAAGTCTGCATCCCTGTGAAATTCTGCCTGTCAGGTGAATTACACAATGAAGACCTCATTTTCAAACAATCCCAGTTTAGAGAATTATATATATTTATCAACTGAGAGGAGCCTGGACTACAGCCAGGTCTTAACAGGCAACAGATAATCAGAGTTGGAAGGGACCTTGTAGGTCATCTAGTCCAACCCCCCCGCCCAAGCGGGAGACCCTTCACCATTTCTGACAGATGGCAGTCCAATCTCTTCTTGAAAGTCTCAAGTGATGAAGCTCCCACAACTTCCGAGGCCAAGGTGTTCCATTGATTGCTTGTTCTCATTGTCAGAAAGTTTCTCCTTATATCCAGGTTAAATCTCTCCTTGTTCAGATTTCATCCATTATTCCTTGTCTGGCCTACAGGTACTTTAGAAAATAGCTTGACCCCTTCCTCTATGGTCTTCCTTTCACAAGAGTCAGATTATGAATACACCACACATTTAACTTCTCAGTTTTTCATTAAAAACCATTTGATGTAAAAAGCCAGTTTAAAATATGATTTACTCTGATTCCATGGTATCATCTGAAGTGAGGTTGCACTCCATGAAGGCCAAGTTGTGGGGTTCCATTAGAAAAGAGAGCAGCAGTGGTGGGATTCAAATTTTTCTACTATTGGTTCTGTGGGCATGGCTTGGTTGGCATGGCAGGGGAAGCATACTGTAAAATCCCCAGTCAGAGGTGGTATTTGCTAGTTCTCCGAACTACTCAAAATTTCCACTACCGGTTCTCCAGAACTGGTCAGAACTTGCTGAATACCACCTCTGGAGCAGCCCCGCCCTAAAAAAAAAACAGATTTTTAAATGGAATGAAAGTGAAATTGCACTAATCATTAACATTCTTTTAATCATTTAACACGCATTCTAACAGGAATCCTTTGCATCTTTTGCATCTCAATTGAATCTCAAAAGTAAGGTAAATTTCAAAGCATGAAGTACCATGAAAGGAAACAGGGAAGCCAGGTATAAACCAGTTGGAACCTGAACAAGCAGGATATGAACAGTATTGATGAGTCTGAACCACAGTGTTGGAGAAAGCTCGTGAGAATACCATGGATAGCTAAGAAAAATCAATGGATCATTGAACAAATCGACCCAGAGTTCTCCCTCAAGACACAAATGACCAGGCTCAACAAATTATCCTACTTCGGACATAATTATGTGAAGATCTGGAAAAGGCTTCAGTGGAAATGACTCTAATGTTGGGAAATCTGGAAGTAAAGAAGAAAATAATGACCAAGATGTCAAGTATCAAGATGTCTGTACTCAGCTACACTGACAATGAATGCATTGTTGAGAGGCCTGAAAGAATACATCATCATGGAGAAAAATCTATCCATGTGGTTGTTCGGAATTGAAACAATTTGGTGCACATCATCATCATGCCCCTTGTCATGCCCCAGCATATAACTTTTATATACTGTTGTTGCTCTCTAGCCCCATCTAGTGGCTGGAGGGACAAAATACCAAGTATATTGTTTAAAGCTGACCCAACCCAATTTTCCCATCAGCCCGCGCTCTCAAACCAAGTGCATGCTGGGAAGCCAGACTCCATTTCCTTCAGCATTTGGAGAAGGCAGAAGCGCAAAGAAGAATCCATCTTAATAAGTGGCACATGGTCATCCAAGGACGAACATCCCACACACAAAGCATTGCTGGTGAGATTTAAATTGCTTGTATTTACTAATACAAGCAGTATTAAGCAGTAATTTAATACTGTCCATCTTGTATTTGGTTGTCATTGTATGTATCCATATTTTCCCCATTTTCACCATATCCTGTCCTTTCTATAAACCATTCAGATCTACGCACATGGTCTGTTTCATTGGAGGATAGGTGGGTTTAGCTGCATGTCGAGCTGCACACAGACTAACATATAGTGGGGACAGAACAACTATCAACTCGAGAGAGAGAGAGAGAGAGAGAGAGAGAGAGAGAGAGAGAGAGAGAGATATTCTACTCTAATACGTGTGCAAATAGACATTCCTATACATTAGGATGGTAGGATAAAGCAGAAAGAACTGGAGAATAGTAAGGATGCAAGGTATAATCCTTTTTTTGTCGTAAGGTACCACCTATGTAAAAGAAGGTGATCGTATTACACTTTCAGGGGTCATGAGTTTTGGCTATGAAACAGCAAAAAGGGAAGAGAGTGCATTATCAATTAATGAAGAGGAGTAACTCTGAATTTAGAAAGATAAAGTGGGAGGAAGTCTGCAACTTCAGCTGAGTGTCTGAAGTTGTGAAGAATTTCCAAACTGCAGCTTGTAAGTGCTTTTATGTTAACCTGTGGAAAAGTTCTGAACTATCTTGCCAGCGCAGTAACTTCAGCTGCAAAAGGACTAGAGGAAGAAAGACATGACAAAGAAGGAGATGGGAGGAGTAATAGATTCTTCGTAACAGAAAGCAAAGAGGAAGTTATGGATAAAAGTTGCCTTATTGTATGAAAGTTGATTCACACCGAGGTGCTATTTTGAAATGCTTTTTTTAAAAATCACATTATTCATTAAAATGTAAATTAAACCCACAACTTCTAACATGATTTATAGTATTCCCTTGTTTATGGTATTCCCTTGTTATTATTTTATTATGTTATTATCCCTTATATTATTCCCTTGTTAAAGGGAAGAGAGAAGGAGAGGGGTCAAAACATTGTTAGAAAAGATCAAAATGTAATCCAAGTAGGGAACTGATTAATGAAGAGTCAAATATAGGAATCCATTAGAACAGTGTATGTATGCACACATTTACATACACGTATCTATCTCTTTCTCTCTCTGTGTGTGTGTATGTGTGTATAAAATCTGTGTGTATATTAGATAGATAGATAGATAGATAGATAGATAGATAGATAGATAGATAGATAGATAGATAAGAGAGAGAGGAGAGAGAGAGATGATAGATATTATATAAAATTTAAAAAGGCCTCTGTGGAAGCCTAATTCTAATAGAAATAATTTGAAGAAACAAAATTTGGCCCATCCCATTAATGAGCCACAATGAAAGAAGGAAACAGAGGAGTATTAAGACATTAAAAGTGAAGTATTGTATGGACAGCAGCCCTCTTAGGAGGTGTCCATATTTTGTTTTGTGTAATGAAATAATACGTTTCATTGCTATGTGAATCTGTTTCTGCTTTTTCTTTGTGTTGTGTGTTAATGCATATGAGTACATTGGGAAGCAGAGGGCAGGGCTCAAGAGAGGCACATTGCAAATCCCATCTCTCAGAGAAGAATACTTGGTGGGCCTGAGGAGGAAGGCCTTCTCCGCTGTGGCACCTACCTTATGGAACATTCTTCCCCCTAAAGTGAGGCCAGTGCCATCTCTCCTTATTTCTGGAACTCCCATCATAAGGCTTGGGTGTGTGTTTGTGTGTGCGCGTGTGCGTGCTCAGGAGATTGATGAACTCTTGTGGTGGCTCCATTGTTGATAGAATGTGGTACCTGTGTGTTTTATTATGACTGTGTTTGACATGTTTGTTTGTTTTATACTTTTTTGCCTGTATACCACCCAGTGTCACTTCTTGTGAGTTTGACGATTTTATAAATGTATAAATAAATAAAAAAATATGCTGCAATTTTGCTCACATGATCAGGAGGGAGCAGTCTTAGGATGGAACAGTCAGCAACATTCTGAGCTGCTGTCTGGACCACCTGGAATCTTTTCCTCTGCTACTCCAGGCCAGCTCCAGGCCAATCTTTATGGATTTTCTCCCCCATGAAAAATAAAAAGGTCTTCCTTCTGTACTGAATAGGTCTTCTCCAAGTTCAAATTGCAATTTATTTATAATTGATGTCTTGCACTGCAATTTCAAACGTACATACACTCTCCTAATCTATGAGTTTTGTTTGTTATAATTTTGATGCAACAGCCACCTCTACTGTTACGGATATTCTTAATATCTAGGTTTTAGATATTTTATGATTGTTTTATGTTTTATGATTTCAGAAGTACGAGTCTTCCTTGGTCTAGTTTCTCCATTATATTTTCATTTCATATGGAATCTATCTCTGAACACACACACTCACACACACACACCAGGATCAGAGGCAAATGAAATCTGACTGTGATAATTGTGTTACAATTTAATGTAGTGGGAGCAAAGCTCATTATTTTGACTCAGATGGCAGGATACCCCACAGTGATGCTTGTTGTCAGCAAAGTCTTTTGCACTGAATGTATAAAAGACTTGATCTGTTGTACTTTAAGATGTTCTAAACATATTGTTGTTGTTGTTGTTTTGCTACAACAAATATAGATTCCTCATCAGAAACCTCTGGCTGGAGATGCTGGATGTTTGCATATTAGTTTGGAGAAACCTCTCACTGACTATTTTGAAATATATGAACTTGTTTGTTTCAGTGTCATCGGGTGCTCAATGGGATTATAGACTCAGCTGCTCCCTAAAGAGCTTAAATTGCTGCTATGCATCTTGCTATCTCTTTGGGCAAAAATAGCCTGCGGTTTTTTTAAAAAAAAATGCATGATTTTATCTCCCACTTTCATAGAGGTTGTTTAAAACATTACAGGAAATGAAAATATTTATTCTACACAGCCTGATCTAACAATTGGGAAAGCAATGCTAACATGTTTGTATGGTTGTTGTTATTGAAAAAGAAAACCAAACTGAAGATCAGGATTTGGCATTTCTGCAGCTGAAAAACACAGCTGAGAAAAATTACCCCAGTGGGCATTTTTCCCAAGCTTTGCCAACTGGGAATTCATCCATCCATCCATCCATCCATCCATCCATCCATCCATCCATCCATCCATTCATTCTTGATTTGATTCAATTTATTATAGCCACCAAACTTCAGTGGAGTCTGGGCAGCATACAAAATCCATAAAAACAGATAAAACATAAAAACATATAGGTAGCTCAAGCTGAAACCATCTTATAAGCTACATGTATCAAACAAAAGAGGGTCCCCAGAAAAACAACAGTACACTGGTACATCATTCCCAGGCCTGAGACCAAAGTCAGATTTTAAGGGCTTTCTAGCACCCTGGGAGACATGGTACAGTCCTTATATCTGGGAGAAGCTGTTCCAGAGGGTGGGAGTTGTGTCCTTTAGTCCCATAAGATGAAAATGTTTAATAGAAAGGGCCTGGACTATACCAATTTTGCTGGACCGTACAGAGTGGCAGAAACAGAGACATCCAGATATCCAATCTCTATACTATACAGGGCTTTCAAGATAATAATCAGAACTTGAATTGTATTTAGAAGCCAATGAACGGTCAATGCAGCTCATGTAGCAGTGGTGTCAGTGCCCTAAGTTTACATGATTCTAATTCTTAACCCAGTGGTGGGATTCAATTTTTTCTACTCCTGTGGGTGTGGCTTGTTGGGCGTGGCAGGGGAAGGATACTGTCAAATCTCCAGTCAGAGGTGGTATTTGCTGGTTCTCCTAACTACTCAAAATTTCCGTTACCGGTTCTCCAGAACTGGTCAGAACCTGCTGAATACCACCTTTGTCTTAAGCAAACTAACAAAAGAAGAAAAGAACTGAGAAAGATTGAAACAAGGGGAAAATTATGTACAAAGTTTCATCCTGGATTAGATGTTCACTTACTGAGTAGCATTTCAAGCCACTTTGATGTTTCCCATTTATTTGATAGCGTTCACTAGTAATTCCCAGACCACAGTACTAAGGATTTTAATGAATATTAGTTGCTTGGCATATTTGTTCACAGGGACGGTTCCAACAGCTGGCATACTTGGGCAAGAGCCAATATTTCCATCCTGGAAGGGCCCACAGCTCTTTAAAAAGATTCTCCCCTAATGGATTCCACCCTTATTTCAATTTCCTATTACTTATCAAGAAAGCATCATTCTGGAACATTGTGGAACAAGAAAGAAAAAGCCAGGTTCTTCCTGGCTATCTTATCAGGTTTCCTAAATGCCTTGACTCACCGAGGCAGGTTCCACTATTGATTATTGAGAATATCATGAAACAACTAAGAAAACAAGTCAACAGATGATTGAACAAATCAACCCATAGTTCTCATTTCAGGCACCAATGACCAGACTTCAATTATCAACTTATCCTAGGTGATAAGTGCCCCTTTAGAGCAGTGATCCCCAACCTTTGCAGCTTGGTGGCCTGATTAGGGAAGGAGGTGAACTGGGCTGTGTCAGTAGTGAGCTGGTGCACATGCACATGCGTGCACAGCCTGACTTGCGCAAGTGGTGGACTGGTGTGCCTTAAACTTGTACAAGTTGAGCTGCGTGCGCATGCACCCCAGCCAATCACTCACATGGCCCAGTTCTGAATAGGCCCTGGTCCTGGAATGGGTCACAGCTCAGGGATTGGGGACTCCTGCTTTAGAAGAACTGAAAGACTAGGTTAGGGATAAATAATCTTTGAGGAAATCCACCTAAGTTGTCACTAAGAATCGAAAATGACTTCATGGCAAATAACCAAAAAATCTGCACAAGCATCTCTGTTAAGAAGACATGCCTATCTATAACTCTGGCTTGCAAACTGTAACAAGTGGGCTGATATATTGGATTAAATCAAAACCAGCTAACCAACCAAACTGAATTTTAAAGAAAAATATAATATTGAGAACAGTTCAACCATAGTCCACGTGGTATTTCTATTCCACAGTTTTTCCAAAATGTTTTGAAGTAGTTTAGTGTGCCTCTTGATGACTTTGAAATGTTGAAGAGGAATCCTACAATTAACTGATTGGTGTTCTCTCCAGCCAATCAATCAGAAAATGTAGGCATCATACTTCAGAGCCCACCATATAAAGTTGTAGCAACGTTTCAGCAGAATCTCATCTGCCATCCTCAGGCTTCTGTATAGAGTTAGTTCCTGGTTTCAAATTTGAGGCTGGTCCATTCTGATTGGTTGGGAGCCTGGATCTGTATTCATTGGACTTGGAGTTTGATTGATTGGTGTTTCTGGTTTCTTCTGTCAGTTTTGTGGCTTTGATTGGCTGGCAACACACTGTTCTTCTGTTGGAGGCTTTCAGTGCAGCTTTGCTCCGTGTGAAGGGACGGCTGCTCTTCATTAGCAAGCTGGGTTTCACCTGGGTGCCTGGTGGGGGGGTGTTTGGGTTGGAGCTATAAGAGGGAGTCTGTTTTTGCCCAGGTGTTTGCCTGGCTTGTGGCATGGAGATCTTTCTATTTGAGAGTGCAGGCTTCCAAATGATTGACAGTCTGGTGGAATCATCTCTTCTATTCATGCTGTCAGGTCTTTTTTCAATCTCTATGGCTTCTCTGATGATTCTGTGGTTGGGGTTTTCTATAGTGGCTAGGGTTTTAGTGCCATTGAAGTTGATGTTGTGACCTGTGGCTTTCATGTGTTGGACTAGTGAGGAGGTGTGTTCCAGCTTTTTTACTGCATTTTTGTGTTCATCTAGGCGGGTACTTATTCTTCTATTGGTCTGTCCAATGTATGTGGCCGGGCATGATATCCAGGGAATTTCGTATATGCCTTGGTTTTCCAGGTCAATTTTGTCTTTGGAGTTCCTCAGGATGGCTGCTATTTTTTTGTCTGTTTTGAAGGCAGTCTTGATGTGATGCCTGTGTAGTATCTTACTGATTTTATCTGTGGTACCTCTTATGTAGGGCAGGACAGCTGTTCCATAGGTCTGTTGATCTTCTAGGTCTCTGTTATGTCTTGGTGTGTTTTTGTGGATCAAGTTGGTGATTTTGTTTTTGTGGAAGCCATTGGCTGTCAATACTTCAGTCAGGGTGCATAGTTCAGTCTTTATATGTGTCTTATCTGCCAGGCGTTTGGTTCTGGTAATTAGTGTTTTCGCTACGGAATTTATCTGTGCTGGGTGGTGGTGGGATTGGGCGTTGAGGTAGCGGTTGGTGTGTGTTTTCTTTTGGTATATGGTGTGTCCCAGTGTGCCATCTGTTCTTTTGTAGATTAGTACATCTAGGAATGGTAGTTGTTTGTTTATTTCCGTTTCCATGGTGAACTTGATTTTGGGGTGTGTGTTGTTTAGGTGTGTTAGGAAATTGTTTAGGTTTTCTTTTCTATGGGGCCAAATCACAAATGTGTCATCGATGTATCTTAGCCATAGTTTGGGTTTGTGGGTGGCATTAGCCAGGGCTCTGGATTCGAATTCTTCCATGAACAGGTTTGCAATGACGGGTGACAGTGGTGATCCCATAGGGGCTCCTTCAATTTGCTTGTATCTTTGTCCTTTGTATATGAAATATGTGTTGGTTAGGCAGTGTTCTGTTAGTTCCATGAGGTCTTAAGCTGGTTGGTATTTATTTTTGATGATTTCAAGAGTTTCTTTTATTGGGACTTGAGTGAATAGTGAAACCACGTCGAAACTTACAAGCAGATCTTCTTGTTCTACGTGTAGATCTTTGATCATTTCTAAGAAGTGGTATGAGTTTTGTACATATGAAGCTGCGGTTTCAGCTTGGGGCTGTAGTTTTTTTGCTAAGTATTTAGCTAGGTTTTGTAATGGTGCTCCTATGGAGCTGACTATGGGTCTGAGAGGTATGCCTTCTTTGTGTATTTTTGGGAGGCCGTATAATTTGGGGTATCTGGAAGATTTTTCTCTTGGGATGATCGTCTGTTGGATTTCTTTGCTTATGTGGCTGGTTATAATTTTCTTCTTGGTTGATTTTTCTAGATATGTGGTTGGGTCTGTGTTTATAGGTTTGTATGTGGAGCCTTGGAGTAGGTCTGTCAATTTTGTTTCATAGTTGTTAGGGATAACATTGTTTACCCTAACTGGTTTAGGTGAAATAATAACTATGAATCATAGTTAGTGTATGTTAGAGTGTAT
>BLBF01000005.1:50910957-50956379 GCA_015471245.1 Laticauda colubrina | reverse complement strand
CAATCAAAGCCACAAAACAGACAGAAGAAACCAGAAACACCAATCAATCAAACTCCAAATGCAATGAACACAGACCCAGGCTCCTAGCCAATCAGAATGGACCAGCCTTGAATTTGAAACCAGGAACTGTGAGACACACATCCATACAGAAGCCTGATGATGGCAGATGAGATTCTGCTGAAACGTTGCTACAACTTTAACAGAACTACAATGACGTGGGATAATACCCGAAGGAAGCTGAACAGCACATATATACATACATATATATACACTGCTCAAAAAAATAAACACAAAAATAAGACATCCTAGATCTGAATGAATGAAATTTTCTTATTAAATACTTTTTCATTACATAGTTGAATGTACTGACAGCAAAATCACACAAAAATTATCAATGGAAATCAAATTTAGCAACCCATGGAGGTTTGGATTTGGACTTACACTCAAAATTAAAGTGGAAAAAAACACTACAGGCTGATCCAACTTTGATGTAATGTCCTTAAATCAAGTCAAAATGAGGCTCAGTAGTGTGTGTGGCCTCCACTTGCCTGTAGGACCTCCCTACAACGCCTGGGCATGCTCCTGATGAGGTGGCGGATGGTCTTCTGAGGGATCTCCTCCCACACCTGGACTAAAGCATCCCTAACTCCTGGACAGTCAGTGGTGCAATGTGGTGTTGGTGAATGGAGCGAGACATGATGTCCCAGATGTGCTCAATTGGATTCAGGTCTGGGAAATGGGTGGGGCAGTCCATAGCATCAATGCCTTCGTCTTGCAGGAATTGCTGACATACTCCAGCCACATGAGGTCTAGCATTGTCTCGCATTAGGAGGAATCCAGGGCCAACCGCACCAGCATATGGTCTCACAAGGGGTCTGAGGATCTCATCTCAGTACCTAATGGCAGTCAGGCTACCTCTAGCAAGCTCATGGAGGGCTGTACGGCCCCCTAAAGAAATGCCACCCCACACCATGACTGACCCACTGCCAAACCGGTCATGCTGGAGGATGTTGCAGGCAGCAGAACGGTGTCTCCAGACCCTGTCACGTCTGTCACATGTGCTCAGTGTGAACCTGCTTTCATCTGTGAAGAGCACAGGGCGCCAGTGGCGAATTTGCCAATCTTGGTGTTCTCTGGCCAATGCCAAACATCCTGCACGGTGTTGGGCTGTAAGCACAACCCTCACCTGTGGATGTTGGGCCCTCATACCACCCTCACAGAGTCTGTTTCTGACCGGTTGAGCAGCCACATGCACATTTGTGGCCCGCCGGAGGTCATTTTGCAGGGCACTGGCAGTGCTCCTCCTGTCCCTCCTTGCACAAAGGCGGAGGTAGCGGCCCCGATGCTGGGTTGTTGCCCTCCTATGGACTCTTCTACGTCTCCTGATGTATTGTCCCGTCTCCTGGTAGCACCTCCATGCTCTGGACACTACATTGACAGACACAGCAAACCTTCTTGCCACAGCTCGCATTGATGTGCCATCCTGGATGACCTGCACTACCTGAGCCACTTGTGTGGGTTGTAGACTCCGTCTCATGCTACCACTAGAGTGAAAGCACTGCCAGCATTCAAAAGTGACCAAACCATCAGCCCGAAAGCATAGGAACTGAGAAGTGGTCTGTGGTCACCACCTGCAGAACCACTCCTTTGTTGGGGATGTCTTGCTAACTGCCTCTGCTTTCTACCTGTTGTCTGTTCCATTTGCACAACAGCATGTGAAATTGATTGTCAATCAGTGTTTCTACCTAAGTGGACAGTTTGATTTCACAGAAGTGTGTTTGACTTGGAGTTACATTGTGTTGTTTAAGTGTACCCTTTATTTTTTTTGAGCAGTGTATTTTTATAACTGGTGTTCACATTTGCTTATTTGTTTAGCCTCTGACTGAATGGCTAGCAAAGTGATACCCTTAAGTAGAAAATATCCAAGTTTATATTCTATTTGAATATTGGATTGAGCTGCAATGATAAGGGACAAAACAGCTGTCTAAAGCCTCCTATTTTTGTCACACTAAAAATCTTGGGTGGGGGAATGTTTGGTCACGGAATTATAGTTGTGCAAGCTGGTACTGCTTAGAGACAGCAAGATGAATGCTGGTGAGGTCACATATACTGTGTTGTTAGTGAGTTCACTTCAGGGGCTTAATCTGATGCCCAAACAAGCCAGCTGAGATTGATTAAAAATCTGCAGGCTGCTTTTACCAAGTCTAGCACCACTTCTTAACTCACCTTACTAAGCTGAAAGAGGATTGATGGAAGTGGCTGCCTGTGGTTAGTCTTCCATGCATTTTACCAAATTGATCATGTTTGACAGATCAGTGCTGTGCTCCTGAACATGTATACGTACAAGAACATAGCCCTAAAATATGTACATTTTATAATATGCACATTAATATTAAATCTTATCTGTGTTTGATTGCATAATTAACCTTTTTAAAAAAAAACATAAACAAATGTAACATGGAATTACAATGATTGGAAGAGTACCGCAATTGCACTTATCAGTTGGGGAATAAAAAGATGTATTGCAACATGTAGAAACCAGGGAAGCATTTTTAAGGCTGTAGAAAACTCACTAGTGCATTCAACATTTAGATGCTAATGTTTGTTCTAAAATTAAAGCTTTTTTTCCAAATCTACAAAAAAGCCACCAACAAATGACCCAGAGTATAATCTTTTGTTTTAGTTGCCATGGTCCTAAAAGTAAGGCCTATGTCCCCAGGATTGGAAAAATAAAGACTGTAATTGTCTATGGAGATTCTCAGTCATCCAGATCATGATTGTTCCAAAGGTGCTTTTTCAAGAGGTCGCAGGACTTTCTGATTTTTCTTAGAAGACATTTCACTTTTCATCCAAGAAGCTTTTTCGGCTGACCTTCCCAACAGTTGCACCTGTGCTCAACAATAAAGGGACACAGAAAATACAATGAACTAGAAGGGATTATGTGGGAATGTAGATTATTTATAATGAATGAATTATATTATAATCAAAAGCTGAGGAATGAAAATTTATTAAAATTATATAGGTAAAATTTGGAAACAAAGAAAAAATATGAAATGATAATATGAATATCTCTGGAATAGATATAAGATATATTGTAGATGTGGGGATATACCATGTGGATCCTGAATGTATTAATCTTACTTTACTTTTACTTGTTTTTTTTCTTTCATTGTCTGTCTAATTATATATTGGTCTTGAGAAAGTTATAGATGATAACAATACATAAGGTAACATAAAATAGATGGTAAGCTGAAAATGGAAATAATAGGGATAAAGAATTAAAAATATATGTGAGGATGAAATGATTTTGATATTGAATTGATGAATTGAAATATGAAAGGGAAATTTATCTAAAGATTAGTCGAATGGATAATAATTTGAAGTGATTTAATTAAAAAATTTGAAAGTGTAACTATGTATAAATATTGTAATTTGGAACCATGTTGCTCATGTAAAGATATGTGTAAAAAATAAAAATAAAAAAACTTTGAATTAAAAAAAGGGACACAGGGCAGAAAACATCCTGGAGAAAGCAGACCTCCAACTTTTCAATGGAAAGACAGAATTGAAGAAGCTTCTTGGATGAGAAGCGAAGAAACATCTTCAAAGAAAAACCAGAAAGTCCAGTTGCCTCTTGAAAAAGCACCTTTATGAAAAAGACTGTAATTAAAAATCAAGCCTAATTATCTGCCTAATTTTTGGATGTTGGTAATACCTAAATGTGCTCAGCAGGTGTCCCATCTGGTGCCAAGAGTGAACTTGCTGTGTTCTTTCAATCTGGCTAATACAGTGAACAAGGTTAGTTCTGCCACAGTGAATGGCACTATCCCATTTCCTCATTAAATTAATTCATGGAAGCTCTCCATGCAGTGGAGGAAAGGGCAGCACCAGTTCAGGTGTAGCAAAACAAAGTAATGCCCCTGGGTAGAGTCAAGCTGGGAGAGAATTAACAACAAGAAGAGGAACCTGCATCAAACTGAGCCAGCCTTCATGCTGCTAGTAGAGCAGAAAATCCATGCTTCTATTTTATAGTGTCTCAAAAGGCAAGGGTTTGCAGGCGCTTGGAAACATCATCTCCAAAGAGGTCAATAAACACTCCCAAGGGTTGATGGGGCTAGCTAAAATTATTGTTGCTGATGGCTGTCTGTTAAAACAAAGCAAGGCTATAACATACGCTTGAAAGAAAACCAGGAAGCCTGTCCTTGTGGAGGCTATCAGGCAAGAACAATAAGAATGCTTATTCACAGAGAATACGCATGTGTAAAACTTGTACCAATTCTGGGTGGTTGGAGAACTGATAACAGCAACAAAGACAGACAGACAGATTGAGTTGGAAGTGACCTTGTAGGTATTCTAGTCTAACCCCCACCACCCTAGAAGAACCTATATCATTTCAGACAAATGATTGTCCAGTCTCTTCTTGAAAACTTCCAGTGATGAAGTTCCCACAACTTTTGAAGGCAAGCTGTTCCATTCATTGATTGTTCTGTCAGAAAGTTTCTCCTTATTTCTAGGTTGAATTTCAGTTTCCATCCAATATTCCTTATCTGGCCTTCAGGTGCTTTAGAAAATAGCTTGATCCCTTCCTCTCTGTGGCAGCCCCTCAAATATTGGAACATTGCTATCATGTCTCCCCTAGTCCTTCTCTTCACTAGATTAGACATGCCCAGTTCCTGCAACTGTTCATCATATTTTAGCCTCCAATCCTCTAATCATCCTGGTTGCTCTTCTCTGTACTTCTTCGAGAGTCTCAACATCTTTTATAGTATGGTGACCAAAACTGGATGGAATACTCTAGGTGTGGTCTTTCTAAGGCTTTACAGAGTGGTATTAGAACCTCATGATCTTGATTGTATCCCTCTGTTAATGCAATTTATATTATATTGGCTTTTTTGGCTGCCACTGCACACTGCTGGCTCATATTTAGTTGGTTGTCCACTAAGACTCCAAGATCCCTCTCACAGTTACTGCTATTGAGCCTGTTTTCACCCATTCTATATATGTACTTTTGGTTTTTCTTGCCTAAGTTTAGGACTTTACTTTTCTCGACATTGAATTTCATTTTGTTAGATAGGGCCCAGTGTTCAAGTTTGTCAAGATCCATCGGGATCTTGAGCCTATCATCTGGGGTGTTGGCTATTCCTGCCAGCTTAGTATCATCCGCAAATTTGGTAAGTTCCCCTTCTATTCCCCCATCTAAGTCATTAATGAAGATATTGAAGAGTACTGGGTCTAATGGAACAAAAAAAAAAAAAAGGTGTTGGCTGCACCATCATGCAACAGCCCACTCTTTTTTACGTGAGACACCAATGCCACACATACACTAAAGACAATCTTCAACTATGAACTTGTAGCTGTTATCTTGATCATTTTTAACCAACTCCTACCTGCTGTAGATACCTGTTTGGGCCTAGCCTTTTTCTTAGACTCAATTTTTGACAGTGTAGCTCTTCATACCACCAAGTTGGTCCTTTGAAATGAAAATGGTTGTGCATCCAGGATGTTGAGGTTCAAGTGAAATAGTAATTTGAGGCAGGAAACCTGTAGCTCCAGCCATCTTGACTAATCATCAGGGATCCTGGAAGTTGCTCAGCAATATTTGGAGAGCTTCAGGGTTTTTTTGTAGGTGAGGAAATTCAATATAGGAAATTATAGTAGGATCTACGTGTGTGTGTGTGTGTGTGTGTATTCTTCTGTTTGCATGAGGAACATAATATATATGCATATATAATACCATATATAGTACTAATTGATATATTTTGTTCTTGCTTTCTTAACTATCTTCTGATGAAACCTAATGGAGAGAAAGTGACCTTGTCTCCCCAAGAATTTTAACATTTAGAGTTTTAAAAGACTTGTATGGAAACCCTCAAGGATTTCAGACAATCCCCCCCCCCCCCAAAAAAAAAAAAAAAAAAGGAATAGAGTAGAATTGTTGAAAGTAGCATTTACAGACTTCAATTCTTTCTTTGAAATTCCAGTCTTTCTTCCTTGGCTTAATAAGAACAGCATTGCCTACTAGAGCTACCTAAACTAAAAGGGAAGTTGGAATAGAGTAAAAGAGGTGAAGACAGTCAAGTAACTTGGAGTTTGGCTGTATTTCCATATGATCTTTCCTTCTTCCCCTAATTTCCAACACATATTTAAAATAATGTCCTAGTTTTATTATTTTATCCATTGTTTTAATTTTTAAAATCAAAATTGCAACATATAGCATACATAAATTAAAGCTGTATATGTTGGGATAAGGTTGATTAAAATAGGGAGTCAGCCCCTCGTTGCTGACAGGAAAGCAGATGTTGGACGTACTAATTGGCTACAAAGTTATACTTCTTGCTCATTTCCAGGAAGATCATTCTGATGATAATTTGGACAAATTCTCTTGGTTCATTAAAGCAAACTCAGCTATTACATCCATATCCTCCTTGTGGGCATCTTGACTGATTGGCCATTATAAGAACATAAAAGGTTGACGTGATCTCTTTTTATATTTGATTCCTTCTGGCTCGAAGAGTGCTGTACTTTTAACTGCCAGTTGTCCTGAGAACTGCAAGTTACTTCCTGTAGGTACATCCATTATTTTGAAGTCCATTTCTTAAAGAAAAACAAACACCCAGCATACAAATCTAACTCAAGGTTCAGAACATCTCCTAGTGGATATAAAGCAAATATCTTCTTCACTTGCCATCCTGAAGATGTTCATTTATTCATTGTTCATTTATTCCATTCAATTCATCTGCCTCTCCAATCATAATCTCAGGCCAGCCCACAACAATAAACATAAAAGATTAAAAATTCTAAAAGACAAAACAATTCCAACAAAAGCATAAAATTTAAAGTACAATCATCAAACATTGTGCATAACATGTACAACCTAGCTACTTCTTGAAATAGACCTTCCATTTCAATGTGGAAACTCTGAACTTGGAACCAGACCTTGTGTTCCTGTGCATAGGATATCATTCAAATGATATTTCTATTAGCATTAAGGGAGAGAAACAAATCTCATTGATGCAGCTTATCGTCCTCTAGAAAATCAGGATACCTTAAAGGAATGAGCAAGGGAAACAAAAAATAAAGAAAAATGGTCTTCTTCTTTGTTTGGTGACAGCCTTCAATATAAAGTAAGTTCTTCAGTCAGATTCAAATATGTTAAGCAAAACAGTGAATGCAGCTTTTAAAGGATAATTCAAAACATAGAGATGTTTCAAAACTGAGAAGGGACAAGTAGCTCCTTTTTGTCTTGAACTCATTTTGTCTCAATGAATGATGTTTTCCTTTTTGATCCAGACCCAAGTAGGACAGCCTCTTCACTCAAGAAGGATCGAGGATTGAGACACACAAACCTCTCAAACAAGGTGCTAATCAGACAAAGGTATTGGACTATAATTCTCATGTGTTCCTGTTGGGAAAGGCATCTCACATTTATTTTTGAAGACGACTTGGTCAACAAAGATTTGTTAAGTCTAAGATTGCACTTGTTTATGTGTTATATAAAGAAATGGCTGTTTGCTAAACATTTGAATAATCTTGGGGTTTAGTAAGCTTTGATCTGTCTTTGTAACCATTTTTCTTTTAATAATTTAGGCTTTAAGATATTACTTAAATGCTGTTTTCCTTTTTTTTAATCTCAATGGTTTCTCTTGCTGCAAAATAAGTAAGGATAAATAAAGAGCGATAAAGTGGAATTAAAATGTAAAAGACTTTAAAAAGTTCCCTGCACAAGTTTGGAAAGAAATGGAAAATGATCTTCATTGGGAAAAAGAGAGAGCACAAAATTTCAGCTTATTTCTCTTGCATTTTAATGAGTTAAAAATAAAAAGATGAAACACTTCATGGAGCAAGTCAGCCTAGACCAGATCTTCCCAGTACATGTAAATGGCAGGTAAACATGATATGGTGATATCATCACCCAGTGGTGGGATTCAAATAATTTAACAACTGGTTCTCTACCCTAATGCTTTCTTCCAACAACCAGTTCACCAAACAGTTCAGAAAGTTAACAACTGGTTCTCCCGAAGTGGTGTGAACCGGCTGAATCCTACCACTGCCATCAGCTCTCCCTACCCAAAAGGTAGTCTTCGTGAAGAAGCAGAGAAGAATGTGGTTGAAACCACCCATGTAGATCAAGTTAACAGGCATGATTGTACCAGGACCATTATCAACTAGGAATGGGGGAGATAGGCAGAATCAAGTAAAACTCACCTGAAAACCTTGATGACTGAAAAGCCTATTTAAATAAATCAGTAGACCTGTATAGATCTTATCATTAAGAGCTGTGAGCTGAAACTTCCTATCTGCCTCAGGAAAGACAACAATATTTACTGCACTGAACAAAAGCCTTGTGAAACTGGACTGCAAGCCCAAATGCAATGCTTAGCAACCACATAGACCGTTCAGAATAACTTCTTGCAAGGTCACTGCAAGGATATAAGGATAAAAGAAGGCTTCATTTGTATTGTCCTGGGCTTCTTTGGGGGAAAGGTAGAACACAAATGTGACAAATAAAACCCAAGGACATAGATGAAAACATAAAATCAAAGGAAGGACAGAACTTTATGGTGTGTGTGTGTGTGTGTGTGTGTGTGTGTCAAAAGATCATTTATATTAAGATATGCTGCAACAACATATCATTAAATCACACTGATTCTAGCTGACTAGGACAATTCTCTAAATTTCTGATCTTTTAAAAAATTATATCACTCTCCCTTCTTCTTTTTATATCCAGAAGAGGTAATAATTTATAAAGTCAAGGACTTGTACAGGATGTTTTGTACGGGAGGAACCAAGAGATTTATTAAAATAGATTTCAGATCTGCCTCCTCCCTATCCTGAAGAATTCAAGCAGGTAACTTTAAAATAGATTGTAACAAGTAAATGAAAGATGGGGAAAGCAATTCCCGCCCCCTTGTAAAATATACCTGGCTTAAGGATAACAATGCCTGTGTTGGGCACAAAGTGATTCTACCCAAAGAGAATCCTGCTTATGCCATCAGGCACAGGTATCTGCTGCTCTGCAACTGTAAAGAACCACAGTGTGAGACATCATGCTTCAGTGACGTGGTACATCCTATCTGTCTCACATAATCACTGAGAAGAGCCACACCAGTGGTGGTATTCAAAAACTTTTACTACTGGTCCTGTGGGCGTGGTTTGGTGGGTGTGACCATGTGACTGGGGGGGTTGTAGCTTTTTTTGCAGCCCCCACCCATTTTTGGGAGCTTCTTAACCACAGAGGAGCCTCTGGGGCTCAGGAAGAAAAGGAACAGAGCATGGGAGGGGCATGCAACCCCCCCTCCAAGCTCCGTTTTGGGAGCTTCCTAGCCTCAGAGAAGCCTTGGGAGGGGCATTATTGCTCCCCTAAGGCTCCTCTGGGGCTCTGGATGGTAAAAAATGGATGGGGGCTGAACTCCTCCCTCCATTTTTTGCCTTCCTGGGCCTCAGGAAGGGGAATCCTGGCACAACTGATCTTATCTATACCTGACTATCGGGAGGAAAAAAAAGGAATACCTTAGGCGAATGTCAGGCAGGTGGGTGGGGTGAGCAAGCATCGGGTGGGAGGGCGACCGGGTAGGGGGCATGGCCAGCTAGAACTTACTACCAGTTTGGCAACCCATGCCAAATTCTTGCTACCAGTTCGCCCAATCCATGGCGAACCAGCTGAATACCACCAATGACCCACACCTGTTTGAAACTCGTCTTTCTTGTTTTCAGCAATTTATTAGGGGATGACATTTCTCCCCCAACTTGAAGTTTGAGAGAATCAGTTCTGCTTGTATTTATGGAATAGGAGATAGAGCGATAGCTCAGGGGTTAAGATGGTGTGCTTGTTGGTTGGAAAGCCGACAGTCCAGGTTTGAGACATACATGTTATATGATGGGGCGAACTTCTGTCCTTGCCCTAACTCCTGCCAACCTAAGCAATTTGAAATCATGCAAATGCAAGTAGATAAATAGGTACCACTTCATTGGGAAGGCAAGAGTGCTCTGTGACTTCATGCTGGCCACATCACTGTGGAAACATCCTCAGACAGTGCTGGCTCAACAGTCCTTGAAATGGAGTATTGGCCTCTATAGTCAGCAACAACTAGTGCAATAAAATCTGCAGGGATTCCTTTTTTACATGGGATAAGGCAAAAAAACAGAGTACGGTTGGCATAAAAACTCTGGTTTAAATGGAAATAAATATTCCTTTTTAATCAGTGTCAAAACTCTTTGAAATTACTTTGCATCTATTTCCATACTCAGGAATGTATTCTTTGAGTCACTGTCCCTATATAGGATTAGTCTCAAATGCTTATAAGCTTTGTTTCTGCTTTTTAAAAAACTTAAAAAAAGGTACAAAATACAGATACTTGTCTTTTCCTGTTCACTTGCAAGGAGTTAAAAATCTAAGGAAAAAAGTTCCTTTACAACCTTTGTATTTCTGGATGAAAAAGAAATATTTTTCTCAAACAAAAAAATATAGCTCTCCACTTGCTCCTTACGCTTAAGAAATGGGTTGGTGTCCATAAACATGTGAGAGAGTGCAGAAACATATATAATTTTTAGTATCAATCCTATATTTAAGTCTGCAGTTATTGAAAGACACACACACACACACACACACACACACACAGTTGGAAAAAAATCAAAAGGCGCTTCTTTCCCAGAAAGTTATACATATGATTAATGGTGGCCATTATGATCATAACATTTTCAGTCTTGTGGAGGCCAAGAAGCAGGGACATAAAAGAAACAAGAAGACACTTGCATTGTAAGTAAAATGGACACATCATCTTATCTGGAAAATTATCACCAGTGTTTTCTTTAGGAAAAAAAATGGAGATCCCTCTGCAAACCCTCAAGATTGATGATCATTTTTACAAGAAAGTGCAGTGACTCTCTAGTAGCATCATCTGAAAGATTGTCCTGTATCTTGAAAGGGATTCATAAATTATGTCATTGGAACTCCAAGCAATGGCAAATAGATTAGTAATAACACATTGCAGCTGTTTCATAATTTACGTTCATTCTTGGCTAATGTTGGTAATGGACAATCACAACCAGACATCTTCACTGCATATCTATTAAAATATAATTTACACATAACATCTTTCTCTGTTCTTATCACCTGAACAAACTATAAGTGCATTCGAGTTAGCTTCTTTGGATAGGCATGGTTCCACTAAATTTTGATTTGTCCCATTAAGATAATAATTAACTGACAGTAGACGTTTTTCAATTTCCTGTTTGTAATCACATTGGAGGAAGAAAAGGGAGGGATGTGCTCTTTCTACATGATCAGGAGACTTAGCAATAACAATAGCACTTAAGACTTATATACTGCTTCGTACTGCTTTACGGCACCCTCTTACGGAGTCAGCATATTGCCCCTAACAGTCTGGGTCCTCATTTTACTGACCTTGGAAGGATGGAAGCAGAGGTGGATATTCAGCAGGTTCTGACCAGTTCTGGAGAACCAGTAGCAGAAATTTTGAGTAGTTCAGAGAACCAGCAAATACCACCTCTGACTGGAGATTTTACAGCATCCTTCCCCTGCCACGTCCACCAATCCACGCCCATAGAACTGGTTGTAAAAATTTGTGAATCCCACCACTGGATGAAAGGCTCAGTTAACCTTGACTCAGGTCGGATCAAACTTCTGTCAGTTGGAAGAATTAGTCTGTAATACTGCATTCTAACTACTGTGCCACCAGAGCTCAAGTTAACATCAAACTATGTTTTAATATTAGATTTGAATGCAGCTTTTTTAAAACAACTTTTGTTAAAGAGAGATTCCATTATCCAACCTGACAAAACTTATGGAGATATTATCGTAACTTTAAAAAAACTTTGTTTAGTGTTTTTAAGAACCAAGTCAAAGCAAAACAATTTACCGGTAATTCTTGAAGGATTTTGAGTGACATTTTAACACTCAAAAAGTGTGAAAATGATATTTACATAAATTATTCTCTATTTAAAAAAGAATCTTCTTTTTCCACATATGGAACAAATAGATGATGAAGTTGATGATGACAATGGTGATGATGATAATGACAATAGTAATAAACTTGTGCTGGTTTTCTTTTGCTTGTATTTTTCACACTGCAGTTTTTCCTTTGCATTGATTTATTTGCTGTGTATAAATAACTATATATATTTATATATATTTCTGCAGTGCTAAAAGCTTTTATGTTAATTACACAAAGAGATTTGCTATATTCAAAATATACACATTACATAGAATATCTTTACAGTTTGTTCTCCTTTTTCCTTTTTTCCTTTTTTTTTTTTTGGTAGCCAAGGGAGGTGTATTACTTGCTACATGCTCCAGTTTTCAACTGTAGTTTTCATCTGTGTGTCCATAGTGTTGGTGTCTTGTCTATATGGATTATGTTTGCACTTAAAATACAATAGCACTATAACTCTAAAACAAAGTGAAAAATGATAATTAAATGTTCATATAGAGTAAAAAATAGAGCATTTTCAGCTCCAGTTCTGATGTGGCATGAAAGTTGAACCTGCATTTTTTTTTCAGCCCCTTTCTTTGTGTTAAAAAAGGAAAATAGATCAGGTAAGATTCACCCTCCCCAAATTTAAAAAACAACAACACCCACCCCAATGCTTTGTAAGAGCATTATCTGAATATATGATATTTCGTAAAGTGGAGGAATGAACATCATGGAGTCTTACAGCAGAATTCAACAAATGGGTACTTCAGGAACTTTTGATGTTTCTGATTTTACTGAATGATTGATGCTGTTGGCTTTATTTTAATATATGTCTTTGCTTTTTATAATGATAATTTTGCCCTTCTTGAAGCCCAGTTATCCTTTAACCTGGGCAGTACTGGAAAATTGATAGTGAGTGGCTACTCCTGGTCAGCCAACACTCTTAGGATTGGTGTTCAATGAGGTATCAGAGGAGGAGAAGGCCTCCCTTCTGGCTTGAAATCTCTCCATGACTTAGAACCCCTTGATGTAGCAATAGGCCTCCAGGGTAGCAAATAAAATGTACAATAGCCACAGACTCACAAAAAGCAAAGTTGTGGCAAGTCTGCACCCTTTAGGGCCTCCTAGTTCTCCTCCAAAATGAGGCCGTCTTCGGTACAATAGCACGCTGATGCAGACAAAAGCAAAAATGGTGAACAGTGTCACAGAGAAGGCAAGAGTGCCGGCTGACACATGGAACTCCTCTCCTTGAGAAGCCCAGTAGATGGCAGCTACTGACCATGCCAGTCCAATGCCCAAGAAGACGTTGACTGCGTTGCTGCCTGTGACGTTGCCAATGGAAGCATCTGCATGGATGTCTTGAACAGCGGCTGCTTTGCTAGCAAAAGTATCTGGAAGGGGAAAAAAACCCCAATGTATGAGTAGCAGTTCAAGCAGTCTTCCCAATACAAAGAAGACAAAGGTGGTCCTGCCATGAAGAAGATGGGGATTTTTAGGGCAGAAAAAGAAAGGGCGAACAGCATTAAGGTGGTGAATTGCTATGCTCAGGTGACAACTCACCTGAAAGAGATGTGCTGAAGACTACTTAGTCCAATCAATCCCACCAGTGATATCTCATTTAGGGAACAAGTTCTTAACTTAATCTTTCCCAATCTGGTTGGTGGGATATATACACTGGCTCCATCACAAGTCTCCAAGAATTCCAATGGAGAGCTGCACCCTTGCATTCATACCTGCTTGTCCCTATTCAGCTGGGGATCTTATTCTGTTCCACTCGGGCAAAACTAACCATTAAAGTGCCTCTTAGACCTCCAGCGTGAAATTTGGGGAGATTAGTTAAGTGGAATCAGCAATAACATACAAATCTTTCCTCCACTCACTTTCAAGGCCTCTGGGGTTTCTTTATTTGTTCATTTGTTAAGATCAGTGTTTCTCAGCTTTGCATCTTGAAGATGTTGTCAGAATTCCACAGCCTCTACACATCTTCAAGTAGTCAAGGTTGAGGAACACTGGTTTATATGAATGCCTGAAGAGGCTCCAGTCATGACAACCACCTCCCCCTTGTATGTGTTGTACTCCAAAGGAGAACCATACATGCAAATGTTTCCTTCTCACACTTCCATTTACACCCAGAAAGATTTCATAGGTAAACTGAAGATGGACACTAGAAGTGTTTGCAGGGGGATGAGTATGTAGCTTCCAACTTTCTTTGGTACAGATATAGGTTAAAAAAAATATCAGCTTGTACTCTAAATTAACAATCATCTAGATTACATCTATATGTTTTCTTCTTTTTGGCACTTCTTTTTTCTGGTTTGCTTACTTTTTATTCACAGTTTGAAATTTAATCAAATCATATTTTTAAAAAGAAGCAGATGTTTCTGCAGGAGTGGGTGGTGTCAAAATCAGCAAGACAGCAAGTGAGACCACAGATGGTGCTGAAGAACAGTATTTGGCAGCATGGGCAACCCTATTTTTATTCAGTGGAGCAAAGGACAAAAGTACTACATTGATTCTGGATTGTGTCCCATGGCTTTTGGCTGTCTTGACTATGGAAATTAGATATAGCATTTAGTCTTAGTAGCAACAGGGCTTGTTAAATGATAGCTGGGTTTATATGCTATCATTTAGCACAAAATACCTTAAAGTGGTTTTTTTTAGCATGAGAATGAAAATAATTAGAAACCTGTTTGATGGAAGTACCTTATGTATAAGCTATGGTACTAATATGCACAATCAAGGCTGTTAATTTTGTGCAAAGAAGGAAGATACTGAAATGTTCCCTACCTCACAAACAAGTCCTACCCAAAATATTTTAAAAGAATCATTCCTAACAGTTTCTTTGTAAAGACGTTCAGCTGAAATATTTGCAACAGACTTCTTGAGATAAAGTATGAGGCACTTTATCATTTGCTGATGTTCTTTTTTATTTATGCATACATATGTTTGGAAGGCGCAATGCATCATAAATTCCAAAAAAGGCTGATGGGTGATGCAAAATATTTATTCATTATTTTTCCTACTTGACAGCCCTCCAAGAAGTTAAGTAAGGCAAACACAATTTTTTCTTCTTGCTTTTCCTTATAAAATTCTGTAACTGGCTTGCAGATGCCTTTGCTTATTCTCTTTGTCTAATCCTGGATTATTATTTTTTAAGAATCATTTTTGTAGGACATTTCTGGGAAGCTGCACATAACCCTATGACAGCTTGCAACCATTGTTAGTGATGGAGTAGTTAGAAGCCATTGTGGTGCTACCCTCCTATTTCAAAGAGTCCCAATCTCACCTGGGACTGAAGTGCCAAAGGCCACAAAGACCACGGCAGTCACAGAATCCTTGAGGCCAATTGTGCAGCCAAAGTGGGAGGCCAGATCTCCAATGATGGCAGTGAGCATTCCAATGATCAGGATGGACACAATGAAGCAGGCCCAGCCATTGCAATACTCTGTCGGGGGCACACAGGCAAAGAGCACTTTCCAGAAGACAGTCAGGAAATGCATGACATAATCAAAGCAGGAGGGCAGGCGCTCCTCACCAGACTCATCCTCCTCCTCCTCACCTGCTGTAGGAAAGACAAAATAGAGAGTGGATGCTATGCAAACCCTCAATGATCCAAGCTTAGAAATAGTGAAGGGATAGCAATAGCACTTAGGCTTATATATTGCTTCACATGCTTTTACAGTCTTCTCTAAGCAATTTACAAAGTCAGCACATTGCCTTCAACAATCTGGCTCCTCATTTTACCCACCTTGGAAGGATGGAAGGCTGAGTCACCTTGAGCCTGGCGGGATTTGAACTGCCAAATTGCAGACAGCCAGCAGAAATAGCCTGCAGTACTGCCCTTTAACCACTATGCCACCCCAGCTCCTATACAATCCTCCTGTACACCCCAGCTCATACAATCACCACTTTATTGGGTTCTTCTTGGAGGCACTGTGACTTTATTCATTTCTCACAATACCTTGTTTTAAATATGCACATCAGATGAACCAGGACCCAGAGAATACAATTTTCCAAACTTTTTTAATTGTATGTACATGCTCAAACAGGCTAATATCAATTACTCATCTGCCCCTTGAAAAGGTTCTCTATGAAAACAGCCATTTAGATAGTTAATTATGTTTCACAAAAGAATAACTTTCTTGCCTGTCCCATATGGTCCACAGCCATTTTTGGATTTAAAATCATCATCTGATCAAAAAGGGAAAATTCTAGGCTAAGGGATAAATAAGGCTACCTGATAAAGTTGCTTCTTCTTTCTTGATCTTCAGGTATTGGGTAGCTCCCAAGAAGCTTCAGCATAGTACCCTAATTAGGAATGTTCAGTACAGTCATACACAGCTAGTTGCCCTTTAGAGATATGGAAGATGCAATTGGGCTGGAGCTGTCATCTTAATATACACTGAGGCATTGATGGGATTCCAAATTTTTTCCTACCAGTTCTATGAAAGCATACTCTGTGCATGCACACAGCAATAAAAAAACTGCCCTGTGTCAGCGCTGGTGAGATGAAATGTTTTTTAACTCAGCTGAGATGTGGTAATCCACTCTGCCCTGCAAATCAGCTGAGCTAAAAAACAAGGGAATATAGGAAAAGGATAGGGTAGGAGTAGGTGGGGCCAGCCAGAGGTGGCTTTTGCCAGTTCTCCAAACTACTCAAAATTTCCACTTCCGAAACGCCAGAATCGGTCTGAACCGGCTGAATACCACCTCTGCATTGAGGGTACCAAACTAAGAAACCTGCAAACAGTGCCATGTGGCTGTTTGTTCCAGAAATTTGTCCTGATTTTGTCTTCTCATTTCTAATCTTCCTATGAACAACATCCTACTGGCTGTTTTCTCTGAGTCTCTATTTCTTGGTCCTGTCACCTATCTTCTTCCTGAAACTGTTCTGGTTTCTGGATCACATAGCTCCACCGTCTCCTGCAGACATGAAGCCTTTAGAGGCTCTTTGATGGTAATTGATTTTCTTGCCTGCAGCATTCTATGCTGTTCTTCTTACCTCCCAAAAGGTACACAAGGAGCTTATCATTGTATACCTCTACGCTTTCTGAAAGGCTACCTGTTTAATTATAGACAATTTGTATAAAATCCAAAATAGTGGTGCAGCCTAGAGAGATCAATATACTGAGGAAAAGTCAGGAAATTCAATCTCCTCATGGTAAAAGTCTTTTTTCCTAGTCAGAAACTTTCACAAGTGATACAAAAATAAAGGCAGTGTTAAAACTGTACTTTCATTCCTTCTGATTTTATTAGTTTCTGGAGAGTTAGCAGGGATAAACAGTTCGAGACTGCACTGGGGTTCCTTATCACTTGTAATGATAATATAAACCTTGAAAGTAGGTAACAGCAAAGGAAGCAACACTTAATGTCTTTAACTTTGTTCCTATATGAGCACCTAGAGGATGACATTTATTACCATAGCAACAGTGACAGCATTGTGAAAAGATTGAAAGTAGGCATTTTTTTTCATCTTTTCTCAGAAGAAGGAAGCATTTGAACTAAAGTTATTCAAAGAAATTATTTCTCACACAGTAAAGTAGATGAACTTCAGTATTTGGTGCGAGACACAAGACAGAAGGGTTCGTGCTTCTCAGTGCCCAAAGACGCAATGTTGATTTCTCTTGCACAGTACAGTAACATTCAGGAAAGGACTAGCTCTGGGACCTTAAAAGTTTTAACTGGAGCTTGATACAAAAGATATATGCTTGGGATTAAAGAACCCTTGAGTCCAAAGATCTCTTCAAAATCTCAAACAGTACTTTCCCCACAAATATTTCTCTTCGTAAAAATCCCCCTCCACTTTTATTTCAGTAATAGATGGCTACTACAATTGTTTACCATTGTTAAACAATCAGGAAGCAACCCATGACAATCTATTGCTGAAAACCAAGAAATATACTGGGTGATACCAATCTACCATCATTCCAATGTGATCGTGTATGTAATGCTATGCTGGGGGGGGGGGGTGAGGGGAGGGATGTAAGGGAAAAAAAGTAATAGTACTTGGGTAAATACATTACTACCAATTTGAATGTCATGGTTGCAATTTCCATACCCCCCTTGAAGTCTTTACTTTGGGGGGATTTGAGGCTCAAATTTAGGTGCCAGCTGACACAGGCATAATAATAAAAAGGGTTCAGAGTTTCTATGATATAGCTAGTTCCTGCCTCTCTCTCCCACATTAGGAATCTGCTAGTTAATGTTTTTGTTCTATATGTAGAGTGGATGACTCCAAATCTACAAACCTGATTGGTTAATAAAATGAACACTGGATTGGTTCACTAGGAACCAATCCAAAGAGCTGCCAAAAAGGCGGCAAATCTAAACAACTGCCATTGGCTGCAAGCAGGCAGGCCAGCCTGTATAAAAGGCTGGCCCCGGCTTCAGCCAAGTGTTCCTATTTACTGACTAGTTTAAAATAAAGTATTTGTTGTTGGAACCCGGTCTACCTCGTGTGTTTTCCGAACAAAACACTGGCGACGAGGATGGGATCGTCCTGAAGGAAAAACTTGCACGCGGTGATAAGAAGTCCAGATTACAACCAAGATGTCTGGAAACAACGCACCGCCCGCACCCTTCAATCCCAACGAAGAGGATTGGGATTCCTATGCTGATCGCTTCCAAATGTATCTGGAGAGCAATGAAATGGAAGGCATTTCAGAGCAACGCAAGAGAGCTGTGTTCCTGACGCACTGCGGGCCAACAGTTTTTAAGATGGCAAAGGCCCTTGCGAAGCCCCGGGACGTTAAACAACTAATGTGGACGGAATTGCAGAGACTCCTCAAAGCACACTACGCTCCGATGGTGTCTAACTTAATAAAGCGACACGAATTTTACCGCAGAGACCAGAGAGAGGGAGAGACCGTCGCCGATTTCATCGCTGCCCTCAGACAAATAGGGGGTGAGTGTGAATTTTTGAATATAGACGAGGCAATGAGGGATCGCGTGGTGCTGGGCCTGAGAGACTCGACCGCACAGAGTAAATTGCTCAACAAGCCCAACATCACCGTTACCGAAGCCATCGCGGAAGCTACCACCGCTGAAGCCGCGAAAAAATCTGCGGTAGCCATTAAAAAGATGAACACACACAGCGAAGAAACACCAACCAAAGACAGAAAGCACCCTGCCACCATAACCCACTACGAAGAGTCGGGCGAAACAATCGAATCGAGCGAAGAGGACGACGAGGTCCACCGTTTGCTCACGAACAAAAAAGAGCGCGAAAGGAGAAATTGGCGGGAATGTGCTGGTTGCGGAGGAAACCATCCCCGAGCCGAATGCAGATTTCTCGATGCCATCTGCCGGCATTGCAAAAAACGAGGGCACATCGAGAAGGTCTGCAGGAACAAGAAATACTACAGCCCGACGAGACGCAGAAATTCTCCAACACGAGCCGAGCCTAAACGAGCCGAGAGAAAGTGGCAACAAGAGAAGCGAGCCAATACACACCAAACTGCCATAATACAGAGCGCTCAGACGGAAAGTGGGAGAAAAATTAAAGTCATCGTGAAAATCGAGGGAAAACACTGCAAGATGGAAGTGGACTCAGGGTCCTTCCTCTCCATGGTATCGTGGGACACAATAAAACAGCTAGTCCCAGGTATCAAACCCAAATAATTGAAGAAGCAGCACCTAACCCTCAAGGACTATCAGGGAAACCAAATCCCTGTGGTAGGCATGGGACAATTCCGAGTCGCCTACAAAAATCACGTCAAGGTGCTTCCGCTGACCATAGTCAACCAAGACAGACCAAGCCTCCTGGGCATCGAATGGTTCGTGCCATTGGGCATCGGGATGACCGGGGTCGATCGAGTGACTACAACCGGCTGGGAAGACGACCTCATCCGAGAATTCCAGGACGTGTTTGACGGCTCACTTGGCAAGTATCGGGGAAACCCCATTTCTTTCAATCTAAACCCCCAAATAGCCCCACGAAGAATAAAAGCCAGGCGAGTTCCTTTTGCACTAAAGGCAAAAATAGAGGAACAGCTGGACAAATTAATAGCCCAAGGGGTGTTAGAACCTGTGGACCATGCCAAGTGGGAAACGCCTATTGTCACACCCATTAAACCTGACGGGTCCATCAGAATCTGTGGTGACTATAAGGCTACCCTGAACCACGCATTACAACCAAGCGCATACCTGGTGCCAGTAGTCCAGCATTTGCTGCATTCCTTGGGAAAAGGCAAAGTTTTCGCCAAACTCGACTTGGCACAAGCCTATCAACAACTCCCAGTGGACCCAGAAACAGCAGAAGCACAGACCATAGTCACCCATAAGGGCGCATTCAAATGTCACCGGCTCCAATTTGGAGTAAGCGTGGCATACAAGGAGTCGTTCCCTATTTTGACGACGTCCTAATCTCGGCCAGAGATGAAACTCAATTAAGGAACAGACTTAAAGAAGTACTAACTAAGTTTAGGGAATCTGGCCTCAAGGTAAAAAGAGAAAAGTGCTGTTTAGTTAAGAACAGCGTCGAATTCCTGGGCTACTCAATAGACGGAGAGGGTATCCACCCCACAGACAAAAAAGTTAAAGCGATCAAAGACGCTCCTGAACCAAGAAATAAAACCGAACTACAAGCGTTCTTAGGATTAATTAATTTTTATAACGTGTTCCTGCCAAACAAAGCCACTATAGCAGAACCGTTACACCGTCTGCTAGACAAAAAGGCAACTTGGACTTGGGGTTACAAAGAAAAAAAAGCCTTCCAAAATATTAAAAACTTGCTAACATCAACAAACGTTCTCATCCAATTTAGCGACACTCTGCCATTAACAGTGACCTGCGACGCCTCACCATATGGAGTAGGTGCCATCCTGAGCCACCAACTACCTAATGGCAGAGAAGCACCCGTCGCATATTACTCTAGGACTCTATCAAAAACCGAGCGGAATTATAGCCAATTGGACAGGGAAGCTCTAGCAATTGTCGCTGGAGTAAAACGATTCCACGAATACTTATATGGGCGGACTTTTCAAATCATAACGGATCACAAACCGCTAATGGGGATTTTGGCGGGAAACAAGCCAACACCTAATATACTGTCCCCAAGAATGACGAGATGGTCAGAGTTCCTAGCAGCTTATTCCTACACTCTGACACATCGGCCAGGGAAACAAATTTCCCATGCGGACGCTTTGAGCAGAGCACCCTTACCAGCAACCGACGCAGACCCGGCACCAGTGATGACAACGCTACAAATCAAGACTTGCCCCGATCTACCCATATCGGCGTATGATGTCGCCAGAGCCACCGCGAAAGACTCATTGACTGCCCACGTTCTTAGCTGGGTAGGTAAAGGCTGGCCGGAGAATCAAAAAACTGAAAACTTTAAACCTTTCCGGTCCAGACAGACTGAACTTTCAATCCAAAAGGGGTGTTTGTTGTGGGGTGATCGGGTAGTAATCCCTGCCAAATTACAGCCCAGGGTACTTAAGTTGTTACATGAAGGGCACCCGGGAATGGTTAAGATGAAAAGCCTTGCCAGAAGTTATGTTTGGTGGCCGGGTATTGATAAGGACATAGAGTATTGGGTAAGCTCATGCCACAAATGCCAGGCAATTAGACCATCCCCACCAAAAGCACCCGTTAAGGATTGGGAAACCCCTCGGGGACCGTGGTCAAGAATACACATTGACTTCGCGGGTCCTACCAAGGGGCATACCTTTCTGATTGTCGTTGATGCCTATTCTAATTGGCTTGAAGTAAAAGTTATGCCACCAACGACAACAGAAGCGGTAATAAAAAAGCTGGACAACCTTTTTGCCACCCATGGCATACCGGACGTTCTTGTCTCAGATAACGGGCCACAGCTAACCAGCATACCATTTGAGCAATACCTAGCCTCCCTAGGTATAAGACATGCCCTAACCGCGCCAGCTCACCCGGCTGCGAACGGCAGGGCTGAGAGAATGGTCCGGTTTACCAAAGAAGGGTTAGAACGAATGGACGCTGGAGATGTCCAACAGAAAGTAAACCGTTTGCTCACACTCCAGCACATAACGCCCAGTACCATAACAAATAAGTCCCCAGCAGAATTACTCATGGGGCGGAAATTACGATCTCACCTTGATAGGTTACACCCAAATTTTACCCCAGAAAACCCCCCTGACTCCTCTACACGGTTCAGACAATTCGAAATAGACGATTTGGTATACGCCAAAAACTTCACCGGGGACCCGGTATGGCTACCAGGGCAGATTATCCAAATTACAGGCCCCAAATCCTACCGATTAAAATTAGACGATGGCAGGGAATGGAAGCGGCACATAGACCAGCTTCGATCCCGAATTATAGAAAGAACCACAGACTTACAAACATTCACCGAAAAAACCGGCGAAGTGCAAACCAAGGTGGGGGGGGAAAGGCGAGAAACAAATAAAGAACTGTTTAAAACCAAACCTAACAAACAATACGAACAAAAAGAGCAAATAAAAGACTCACTGTTTGAAGAGACTTGCGGGAAGAGCCCATCGGAAGGGGCCAGCCAAGCCAGCTCGACCTGCCCAGAGGAAACGGGAGGGAGCGGCAAAACCGCCGGCCTAAGAAACTCAGGCGGCGGTAAAATGGCTGACTCACCCTTCCAGACGGTTCCAGGGAGAAGGACGGACGACACAGCAGCCCCATCCGAACCGGTCGAAGTCTTCACTAAGAATGAACCGCGCAAGTCAAGTCGAGTCCGGAAAAGCCCCGCCTACCTGCGAGACTACGTCACCACATAGGACTGAACTAAAGGGGGAGGGGTGTTCTATATGTAAAGTGGATGATTCCAAATCTACAAACCTGATTGGTTAATAAAATGAACACTGGATTGGTTCACTAGGAACCAATCCAAAGAGCTGCCAAAAAGGCGGCAAATCTAAACAACTGCCATTGGCTGCAAGCAGGCAGGCCAGCCTGTATAAAAGGCTGGCCCCGGCTTCAGCCAAGTGTTCCTATTTACTGACTAGTTTAAAATAAAGTATTTGTTGTTGGAACCCGGTCTACCTCGTGTGTTTTCCGAACAAAACAGTTTTCTTATCAGCTGGGCTTGTTGTAACCTTGAACATTATGGTTCAGATTGTTTACATTGTTGTTTTTAATTCTGCATGCTAAACTCTGCATACTGGCCACAGTTACTGCTGTTGAGATGGGCAGCTATTTCACTCTATCAAATAAATAAAAGTCAGCAACATATTTCATCGAACAGCTTTGCATCTGGAAGGTGGATTTGAAATGTATTACCTTGCTCAGGAGGTTTCTTGCACTAAACACTTGTGTTGCACTGAGAAAAATGGGTGAAAAAGGAAAGGTGATTTGTTTTGTCTCAAGTAATGGTTTTCTTCAACTCCTCTTGGGATTAACCGTGACTTGACCTGCACTCCTACATCACAGCTCTATCCAGCATTAACCAACACCCACTCAAGCTTCATGGCCATCCCTATTTGGACAGAGTTCTTGGCTTAACAGAACTTGCTTTGGCTAGCTAGAAAGCAAGAGGGTTCTAGTATCCAACTCCCTTCTTTCCCTTTCGTCTCTGAGGATACTTCTGTGCAATGCATGAATTCAAAGGATTCTTTTAGAAAGAAAAGCAAGAGAGTGGAGTAGCTGGTAACTTTGATCTTCTGATTTCTAATCACTCTGCTCTTTTTAAACAAAAAAACCAATCTGTAATGGTGTCCATGACACATTCTCAAAAATCTCAAAAACATCATCAATTAGGCACAAAATGTAGGAGCTCCTGCTTTTCAGCCTGTTCTTGCTAGTGGCAAGGTTTTCCATCCACACAGTAAAGGCCCTGTCACATTGGCCGACGGATGCAAAACTTTTGTAAAAAGGACACAGCGGATGAGAAAATGTTCCATCCGTTGTTATCCGCTCTCAAAAGTGCCCCAAATTTGCATAAGCAGAGCGGACAACAACGGAAAGGAACGGACAGGGGGAGGATGTAGAGGGGATGGAAAGCGGATGCTCCACGGAAGCCTAGCGGATGGAAGTGGATGGGAGTGGATGGCACATCTGCAGGGCTTCCGGGGCAGCACAGTGAAGCGGACGCTCAGCGGAAAGAGTGGATGCAGAGTGGATGCAGAGCGGATGAAGCAGATGCAGAGCGGATGCCTAGCGGATGCCTAGTGCATGCACAGCGTTCACTGCGCATGCGGGGAGGACGCATTGCATCAGCCCCGTGGATATAAAGGGAAGCAGCTCGCATTCAGAGGAAAGACCTGCTGCCAGACACAGCTCCAGCCAGCCAGCAATACAGAAAGCCAACAACCCAACAACGATGGGGAAGAAGAGAAAGCCTCAGCCCTCTCCTGCCAGCCCTGGCAAGAGGGACAGGGCCATCATCCCACCCCATGGCCCTGACTCTGCTTCTGCTGGGGCTTCTGCTGCTCAGGCTCGCTCTTCTGGTACTGGAGCTTCTGCTGGTGCTGCTCCTGGTGCTGGTGCTGGTGCTGGTGCTTACTCTGCTGGCACTGCTCCTGGTGCTGGTGCTTCTGCTGGTGCTTCTCTGCTGGGACTGCTCCTGGTGCTGGTGCTGGTGCTGGTGCTGGTGCTTACTCTGCTGGCACTGCTCCTCATCCTGCTGGTGCTCCTGGTCATGCTGGTCCTGCTGGCGCTGCTGGTGCTTTCTCTGCTGCTGCTGATCCTGGTCCTGCTTGTCCTGCTGGCGTTGCTGGTGCTTACTCTGCTGGAGCTGCTCCTGGTGCTCCTGGTGTTGCTGGTCCTGCTTTTGCTGCCACTGTTGTTGTTGTTGCTGCTGCTGCTGCTGCTGGTGTGGAGGAGCAGCCCCTACAACCTCAAAGCCCCTCTGATGAGGGCCCATATGGCCCTGCCATAGGGAGGAAGAGGCACACGTGTGAACGGGAGAGGAGGCAATACTCAATCGAAGAGGAACATGAGGATGAGGTGCTGGAATGGCTCAGGAGAACAAGTATCTATGGTGGAAGGGACACAGGCTCTATCGAGACACCAAAAGGAAGCAGGCTGCTTGGAGAGAGAAGGCAGAGAGCCTGGGCTACACTTCGGAGGTGCTCCTCGGATGGTGGAAGCACATGCACGCCTGGTAAGGAAAGCTGCACCTCAAGAAATCTGGCCAGGCCGCGGTCAAGCTGACGGACCGAGAGACCTACGTGATGGCCAAGTGCAGCTTCTTGGAGGGTGAGATCCGCCACCAAGGAGCAGCCCCTCTCATACACCTCTCTCTCAGGCAGCCTGCTGAGAGCCAGTCCTTTTCTGGCAAAAAGTCAGCTCCTGTGTCCAGGCAGGTATCTGTGGAGCGTGCCACGACAGAGACCCCCCCGACAGCTGTACTACCCGTGGCGGAGCGCATGGAGGACCCCTGACGCAGTGGAAACAAGGAGAGGGCACTTCCACCATAGGCCAACCTGCATCCACCCCCAGCTCCACCTCCACAGAAAGGCAGAGAGGCAGACCGGAGAGGCAGAGCCACACTGTCCTGCTGGAGATCAGGGACACCATCAGAAGTAGCGTAGATCTCCTCTCTCAGCTGGTACACACCGACGTCCCATCCTCCAACCGCAAGCCCTTCCTCACCTACGTCAACCAGACCCCCATGAACATGTCGGAACCACAGTACCAGATGGTGAAGGACAGGACCACCGATCTTCTTCACAACCCTCCAGACCAAGCTGAACCTGCTCCCACCCAGTCCAGGCCTGCTCCTCTACCCCAGGTGATGTCACTGCCCTTCCAAGGCTTTCCACAGGCCCTCACCTACCAAGGCTACAGCGACCAGGAGCTCCAGCAGCACAGGCAGCCCTTCCCAGTCCAGGCACAGGTACATCAAATGCCACCGGTGCCACAGATGCCACTGATGCCACCGATGCCACACACGCCACCGATGCCACCCACACCACTGATGCCAGCGATGCCACAGATGCCACCCATGCCACAGATGCCACCGACGCCTCACCTTGCTCAGCTGCAGACCAGACATCCCCACTACACTGCTCCTTCCTCCACCCCACAGCCAAGCCCGGCCTCAGAACATCTGTCATTGGTATTGGGGCTGACACCCCATGTCATGGAGGAAGGGGCTCTCAAAATCACGGGGCTGAGCCAGCTCTCTGAGAGCTTCCTCCACACACCATTCCCTGTTGTCCTCTCGGGGCTAGGCACCCCAATGATGCCTCAGACCAGCACTCCAGCAGCAGCCACCTCCACAGCACCTGGACCCTTCACCCCTGAGACTGGGCATGCCTCAGAGTGACCAAGAAGAGTGCCAGAGACTGGGTGGCTACCTGTTGACTTTATTTTTGCTTTGGACACTTGACTTGGGTCATTTTTCTTTTACAGCTTGTTATTAACAAAGATTATCTTTGCTTCACACACTTGCTTCATTTATTTTAGTCAATAAAGTCTTGGTGAAAATTTTTAGAAATGGTTTAAGCCTTTGCATGCTTGTGGGATGGGTTAAGATAGCAGTGGGATGGGCAGGGATACATTTGGGATGGGTTAAGATAGCTGTGGGATGGGCAGGGATACCTTTGGGATTGGTAATAGCTGTGGGATGGGCAGGGATATCTTTGGGATAGGTAAGGATAGCTGTGGGACAGATAAACCTCCAGTGCAAGCATAGTGGGACTGTATGGTCCACCATCCCAGGTGGCACACCTTTGGCCCTTTATTATCAGTAACAATGTAATCATTGATCCACACATTTCAACATAAACACAACTCTTTATTAAATGCCCTGTTCATTGTAGGCCCACCCAACATACATGGCACAATCTCATCAGTGTTATACGACAGCCTCAAGGAAACATCCATTAACCATCTATCATCCTGTCTTGCCACTCCACTGTTCCAGCTGGGGAGTTGCACCAGTGTCTCAGGAGGTTGCGCTGCTTCTTCCCTTCACGTGAAGCTCGGTTGGGGCCTTGTACATCCACAGTATCTATCAGGTTTCACCCTTGCCTCCATTCTCCAGGCTCCATGTCCCCATTGCCTTGTTGGAGGTCCACGAGCCTGTTCTGCAAGACTGGGTAGCGGGTGCGCATGAGATTGTGCAGGATGCAGCAAGCTTCCATGATCCTCCTCACGGTCTCTGGGTGATGCTGCATGGTGGTGAGAAGTACCTGGAACCTGTTGGTCAGGATGCCAAAGGCGTTCTCCACCACCCGCCTTGCCCTGGACAGCCTGTAGTTGAAGATCCTCTCTTCACGGGTGAGGCATCTTGAAGTGTAGGACTTCATGAAGTAGGTTCTGAGGGAGAAGGAGTCATCCCCCATGATGAAGTAGGGCACATCTTGTGTGTCATTGGGCAGGGGGTCTGGATCTGGGAAGCCCATGATGAGGTTGCGTTCCAGCCCCTCCTTGAGGTGACTGGCATTGTATACCTGGGCATCTGAAGATGAGCCGTTGCCTGAAGCATCGATGTACATGAACTTGTAGTCAGCATCGACCATGGCAAAGAGGACGATGCTGAAGAAGCCCTTGTAGTTGAAATAAGTGGACCCTGACTTGGCTGGAGTTTTGCAGGCCACGTGCTTACCATCTATGGCTCCAACGGTGTGGGGGAAGTTACACTTCTGATACCACTGCTCTGCAACTTTCTTCCAGCCTTCTTCAGTGGAGGGGCACTGGAGGAGCTCCTCCAGGTATTCTTCGATGATGGCCTGCACCACTTCTCTGACTACAATGCTGATGGTGTTGTGTGGCACCCTCCAGCCATACTGCATGCTCCTGTACGTGGTCCCTGAGGCCAGGTGGCACAGAGTCAGTGCCACCTTGAGCCCAGGGTCCAGGCTGGGCCGGAAGTTGGTGCTCTGCTTGGTCAACCTGGGTCTCAGCTGCTCCACAACTTCGTCAAACATGGCTGGAGGCATCCTCATGAAGTTCTGGAATGCACGAGGGTCTTCGTTCCTCAGCCCCACCATCAGCTTGTTGTACAGTCCGTACTCTGATCTTCTCCAGATCCATCTTCGGACCCAGACACTTCTTGGCTGCCTCCTTTTCTTCCCGTAGAACAGGTGAAAGAGCCTGTAGATGGCTTTGCACTGTTGCAGAACGATGGTGGCTACCAAAAGGAGTGTGTTACGATCCATGGTGGAGATGACTGGATGCTGTGGAAGAGCAAGAGCCAGACGAAGGCTGCAGAGGTCTGCACAGCAGGGCTACTGGACTGACAGTGAGATCCAGGTGAGTTCCTCCCACTTTTTATAGGAAAGATAGGTTTTCCGCTCGGTATCCCTTTGCATCCCCTAGGCATCCTGCAAACATCCTAAATATCTGAGATAGGTCCCCTCGGCGAACATTTTTTCCGTTTTAATGCTTTGTATGTGAGCTGCATCCGCTTTCATCCTTTCTCCGTCCATGCTACTAACGCTTTGTGTCTGTTCCACATCCGTTTCGCTTCCTCCCTATGTCCGTTTTCTGCTGGAGCGGATGCGAGTTGCGTGGATGCACAGCGGATGCCTAGCGGACATAGCGGACATGTAACGGATGACGACGGATGTAGAACGAATGTTCACCGTATGCGTGCAGACGCAGAACGGATGCGTTGGATACATTTTCCGCTCAAAAAGTTTTGAGCAGCTCAAAACCTTTTGAGCGGATAGAATCTCAGTCGATGGATGCTGGACGGTTAGAGAGGATGAAAAACGGAGGCAGTGAGTACAGAATGGAAGCATTGCGTTAACCAACGGATGGCAAGTGTTTCTCTCCGTTTTACATCCTCTTTCCATCTGTTGGTGCAGTGGGACATGGGCTTAAAGCCCATGTCCCACTGCACCAACGGATGCAAAGAGGATGTAAAATGGACAAAAAAGCTTGCCATCCGTTAGAAAACGCAATGCATCTGTTGTGTACTCACTGCATACGTGTTTCATACGCTCTATCCCTCGAGCATCCGTCCACTGAGATTTCATCCGCTAAGAAGTTTTGAGCTGCACAAAACTTTTTGAGCGGATGAACTTTCCGCCCCGTACGATGTACATCCGTCACACATACGGGCAACAAACGTTCTATGTCCGTTTTCATCTGTTAAACATCCGCTGTATCCTCTTGGCATCCTCTGGACATCCTTGCAACTCACATCCACTGCAGCTGAAAACGGAAAGAGGGAGGAAGCGAAAGGTACACAGAACGTCCACACAGCGTGAGTAGCACAGAAATAGAAAGGATGTAAGCGGATGCATCTCGTATATAAAGCATTAAAACGGACAAAACGTTTGTATATGGGATGTATCTTGGATATTTAGGATGTCTGGAGGATGTCTAGAGTATGTGGAAGGACACCTAGCGGAAAACCGATATTTCTAATAAAAAGGGAGAGGAAATCACCTGGATCTCAGTATGAGTCCAGCAGCCGTGGTGTACAGACCTCTTCACCCTTGGTCTTGCTCTTCCACATCATCAATTGTTCTCCACCATGGATGATGACACAGTCCGTATGATAGCTGCGCTCATTCATCACCAGAACCAAAACCTGTTCAGACTGTTTCACCTTTTCGACGCAAGGAGAAGAAGGAGACGTTCAAGAGCTGTGTGGGTCTGATGATGGATTGGGAGAAGAGTGGAGTTTGGACTCTATGACAAGCTGACGGTGGAGCTGAGGAATGAAGACTCTCGTGCCTTCCAGCACTTCATGATGATGCCACCAGCCATGTTTGACGAACTTGTACAGCGTCTGAGACCCAGGTTGACCAAGCCTAGCACCAACTTCCATCCCAACCTGGACCCCGGACTGAAGGTGACACTGACTCTGCGGCACCTGGCCTCTGGAACCACATATAGAAACATGCAGTATACCTGGAGGGTGCCACACAACAGCATCAGCAAAGTGGTCAGAGAAGTGGTGCAGGCCATCACTGAAGAATACGTGGAGGAGCTCTTCCAGTGTGCCACCACTGAGGAAGGCTGGAGGAAAGTTGCAGAACAGTGGTATCAGAGGTGGAACTTTCCCCACACCGTTGGGGCCATAGATGGTAAGCACGTGGCCTGAAAAGCTCCAGCCAACTCAGGGTCCTCTTATTACAACTACAACGGCTTCTTCAGTATCATCCTCTTTGCCATGGTGGATGCTGACTACAAGTTCATGTACATCGATGCTTCGGGCAACGGGTCAGCTTCAGATAGCCAGGTGTACAACGCCAGTGACCTCAAGGATGGACTGGAATGCAACCTCATCATGGGTTTTCCAGATCCAGACCCCCTACCCAATGACAATGAATAGGGCATTAATAAAGAGCTTTGTTTGTTTTGAAATGTGTTGATCAATGAATCAATTGTTATTGATAAAAAAGGGCCATATATGTGGCAGCTGGGAGGGTGGATCATACAGTCCCACTATGCTTGCACTGGAGGTTTATCTATCCCAGAACTATCCTTACCCATCCCAGAACTATCCTTACCTATCCCACAACTATCCTTACCTATCCCACAGCTATCCTTACCCATCCCACAACTATCCTTACCTATCCCACAAGCATGCAAAGGCTTAACCATTTTTTCAAAGTTTTCACCAACACTTTATTAAGTAAATAAAATGAACCAAGTGTGTGAAGGAAAGATAATTTATTAATAACTGCCTTAAATAAACTGTATGACTTTATTAAAAAAGCAAAATGAAACAAGTAAAGTATCTTAAGCAAAGATGAAGTGAACAGGTAACAACTCAATCTCTGGCACTATTCTCAGTCACTCTGAGGCATGTCCATGGTCTCAGCTCTCAAGTGGCCAGGGACTGTGGAGGTGGCTGTGGCTGGAGTGCTGGTCTGAGGCACCACTGGGGTGCCTGGCCCCGAGAGTACAACAGGGGATGGTGTGTTCAGGAAGCTCTCAGAGAGCTGACTCAGTCCCATGAGGTTGAGAGGCCCTTCCTCAAGGACCTGGGATGTCAGGCACAGTACTGAAGACAGATTTTCTGTTCAGGGACTTGGCTGTGGGGTGGAGGAAGGAGTGTAGTGGGGCTGTCTGGTCTGCAGATGGGTGAGGTGAGGCGTCTGTGGCATGCGATGAACCTGGGCCTGGACTGGGAAGGGCTGCCTCTGCTGAGGGAAGTCCTGGTACTCGTAGCCTTGGTAGGTGAGGGGCTGTTGAAAGCCCTGGAAGGGCTTTGACATCGCCTGGGATGGAGGAGCAGACCTGGACTGGGTTGGAGCAGGTTCAGCTGGGCCTGGAGGGTTGTGCAGAAGTGCTGTTATCTTCTGCTTCATCACCTGGTACTGGGCCTCGGGCAGGTCCATGAGGGTCTGGCTCACGTAGGTGATGAAGGGCTTCTGGTTCGAGGATGGCATGTCACTGTGGACCAGATGAGAGAGAATATCTGTGCTGGTTTTGATTGTGTCCCTGATGTGCAACAGGACAGTGTGGCTCTGGCCCTCCAGTCTGCCTCTCTGCCTGGTTTCTGTGGAGGTGGAGCTGGGTGTGGGTGTGGGTTGGTCTCTGGTGGCTGCCACTTCTTCCTCCATTTGTGACAGGGGATCCTCCACGTCCTTTGGCATGGGGAGTGCAGCTGTCAGGGGGGTCTCTGCCATGGGGCCCTCCGAAGATACCTACCTGGACATGGTAGCTGTCTCCTGGCTGGAAGAGGATTGGCTGTCTGGGGGCTGTCTGAGGGAGACAGTTGTCAGAGGGGCTGCTCCTTGGTGGCGGATCTCACCCTCCAGGAAACTGCACTTGGCCATGATGTACATCTCCCGGTCAGTGAGCTTGTCAGCGGCCTGGCCCGATTTCTTGAGGTGTAGCTTGCCATACCAGGTGTGCATGTGCTTCCACCATCCCAGGAGTAGTTCTGAAGTGTAGCCCAGGCTCTCTGCCTTGTCTCTCCAAGCTGCCTGCTTCCTCTTGGTGTCGCAATAAAGTCTGTGGCCCTTTCTCCACAGGTTACTCGTTCTCCCTCAGCCATTCCAGCACCTCCTCCTCATGGTCCTTGGGAAGGGTGTACTGTTTCCTCTCTCCCTTCTCCTTCCCTTGCTTCTTCTTCCCTCTGGCAGGGGCTTGAGCAGCAGGGCCTTCAGGGACTTGAGCAGCAGGGCTTTGAGGGCCTTGGGGCTGGTCCACCACAGCAGCAGCAGCAGCAGCAGCAGCAGCAGCAATAGCAGTAGCAGCAGCAGCAGCACCAGCAACACCAGCAGCAGGAGAAGCACCAGCAGGACCACCACCAGCAGCAGGAGAAGCACCAACAGCACCAGCAGCAGGAGAAGCACCAGCAGCACCAGCAGCAGCAGGAGAAGCACCAGCAGCTTCAGAGTCAGTGCCAGGGGGTGGGATGGTGGTTCTGTCCTTCTTGCCAGGGCTGGCAGGAGTAGGTACAGGCTTTCTCTTCTTCCCTGACTGACGAACTTATTTCTGATCTTCTTATTTGAGGATGTCTGTGGCAGCACGTCTTTCCTCTGAATGCTGACTGCTTGCGAGCTGCATCCTTTTATATCCACAGAGCTGATGCAATTCATACTCCCCGCATGTGCAGTGAATGCTTTGCATCCGCTATGCATCCGCTATGCATCCTATAGGCCTCCGTGATGCATCCACGTCATCCGCTACGCATCCGCTCCTTCTGCTATGCGTCTGCTTCGCAATTCTCCCCCAGAAGCCCTTCGGATGTGTCATCCACTTCCATCCGCTTCCATCCGCTAGGCTTCCTACGAACATCCGCTTAACATCCTCGCTAAGTAGTACCCCCATCTGTTCCTTTCCGTTCTTTTCCATTCTGTTTATGCAAATTTGGGGCACTTTTTGGAGCGGATAGCAACGGATGGAGCCACCCCCCAAATTTTGCTCATCCGCTGTGTCCTTTTTGCATACATTTTGCATCCGTCGGCCAGTGGGACCTCGCCTTAAGTAACAGTAGATCAAATGTTTTCCACCTGAATATCACTGTGTCTTGACATATATGGCAATGGCAGTTGGCTCCTAGCATGGATGAGGGCAAAATCCAGAGACTGAAGACTTGCACAGAGTAATCTTGAGAAGAATTTGTTTAATAATATGAACTGTTACAGGAAGTGTATATCACAAAGCGAGAATAAAATAAACTGGGAAAAGGTGAATGAGAGGTATGGGAACAACAAATTGGCAGTTTGATATAAAACAGGCCTTTGTGAAAACATATCCTACTGACTCTGATGGTTTTTATTGGGGGGAATGAGTGATTTGGACTGCAGGCAGAGTATTCCCTAAGCCATGCTCAACAGAGGAAGGAAGAAAAGAGGAGTGAGAGAGACATAGTAAGTGTTGAAATGCAAACTGCTCTAAGCAAGGAAGTCCCACAGTGAGAATACTTTCATAAACAGAATGCCTGGGATTTTCTTTGCACTTTTCTCATTGTTTCTGGGAAGCTTACATACAGCAGAGAATGTAGGCTTACTGGAAATGAACTCTTTCCCCAGGAACAATGCTAGTATCCAGTTCAGAAGCACTCTAACATTTGGAAGAGGCTACTATGATTATTTGTGAACCATGCACTTCATTTAAAACAGAGGTCCTTAGTGTGCACAGGCACAGAGTATGTGGATTTAAAACACTGTTTATCACTAAGGGGGTAAGTTTTGTGATATGCATTGAAATGAAAGTTACCAGAGTTTATCCAAAGGATTAAGCATTCTAATTTAATTGAACAGATAAATCAACTAGTTAGATTTTACTACATTAATTAAGTAAAAACAGCTGGAATACTCAAAATGAAACCCAACCTATCAGTCAAGAACAATTTTATTTGTGTGGAGTTAATGTTAATTACTGGCAATGAGAATTAAAGGAATTAATTTTACCTACTCCAATTCTGGAAAATTATAGTAACAGGAATTACTTTTTTAAAAAATAGTTCCTTTCTAATAATCAGTGAAAAACTTTTATTTTTTAAACAGTACATTTTCTTTTTATTGTGATTTTACAGTTCCTGGAAATTTTACCATTCAGTGATTTTTTTCTGAACACCATGCTGTTAAGTAACAAATAATTAACCAAAAATTCTTTATTATCAGACTTAAAGCCCCTGTCACACTGCACCAACGGATGCAAAGAGGATGTAAAGCGGACAAAAAAGCCTGCCATCCGTTGGTTAACGCGATGTACTCACTGCCTCCGTTTTGCTTCCTCTCTATCCGGCCAGCATCCATTTATGGATGTTTCATCCGCTCAGAAAGTTTTGAGCTGCTCAAAACTTTTGCACGGAAAATGTATCCAATTCGTCCGTTCTGCATCCACTACGCATCCGCTACGCATCTGTTCTGCATCCGTTACGCACCTGCTATATCCGCTAGGCATCCGTTCCGCATCCGCGCAACTTGCATCCGCTCGGACGCAGGGAGGAAGCGGAACAGATGCGGAATGAATGCAGAACGGATGCCTGGCGGATGCAGCATGGAAACAAAGCATGTAAAACGGAAAAAACGTCCACAGAGGGGACCTATCTCAGATATTAAGGATGTCTACAGGATGCCTAGAGGATGCCGAGAGGATGAAAAGGGACACCTATACTGACTATAAAAAGGTGGAGCAACACATCTGGATCTCACTTTCAGACCAGCAGCCCTGCTGCAGACCTCTGCAGCCTTCATCTGCCTCTTCCTCTTCCACAGCATCCAGTCATGTCCACTGTGGATCGTAACACAGTCCTTTTGGCAGCCACCATCGTTCTACAACAGTGTGAAGCCATCTACAGGCTCTGTGAACTCTACTATGGGAAGAAAAAGGGGCGGCCAAGAAGCGTCTGGGTACGAAGATGGTTCACCAGAAGAGCAGAGGACAGACTGTACAACAAGCTGATGGTGGAGCTCAGGAACGAAGACACTCGTGCATTCCAGAACTTCACGAGGATGCCTCCAGCCATGTTTAACGAAGTTGTGCAGCGGCTGACACCCAGGTTGACCAAACAGAGCACCAACTTGCGGCCCAGCCTGGACCCTGGGCTCAAGGTGGCACTCACTCTGTGCCACCTGGCCTCAGTGACCACCTACAGGAGTATGCAGTACGGCTGGAGGGTGCCACACAACACCATCAGCATTGTGGTCAGAGAAGTGGTGCAGGCCATCATCGAAGAATACAAGGAGGAGCTCCTCCAGTGCCCCTCCACTGAAGAAGGATGGAAGAAAGTTGCAGAGCAGTGGTATCAGAAGTGGAACTTCCCCCACACCGTTGGAGCCATAGATGGGAAGCACGTGGCCTGCAAAGCTCCAGCCAACTCAGGGTCCACTTATCACAACTACAAGGGCTTCTTCAGCATCATCCTCTTCGCCATGGTCGATGCTGACTACAAGTTCATGTACATTGATGCTTCAGGCAACGGCTCATCTTCAGATGCCCAGGTATACAACACCAGTCACCTCAAGGAGGAGCTGGAACGCAACCTCATCGTCTTCCCAGATCCAGAACCCCTGCCCAACGACACACAAGATGTACCCTACTTCATCGTGGGGGATGACGCCTTCTCCCTCACAACCTACCTCATGAAGCCCTACATCTCCAAATACCTCACCCGTGAAGAGAGGATCTTCAACTACAGGCTGTCCAGGGCAAGGTGGGTGGTGGAGAACGGCTTTGGCATCCTGGCTAACAGGTTCCAGGTACTTCTCACCACCATGCAGCATTGCCCAGAGACCGTGAGGAAGATCATGGAAGCTTGCTGCATCCTGCACAATCTCATGCGCACCTGCTACCCAGTCTTGCAGAACAGGCTCGTGGACCTCCAACAAGGCAATGGGGACATGGAGCCTGGGGAATGGAGGCAAGGGCAAAACCTGATCGACACTGAGGATGTGCAAGGCCCCAACAGAGCCTCATGTGAAGGGAAGAAGCAGCACAACCTCCTGAAACACTGGTGCAACTCCCCAGCTGGAGCAGTGGAGTGGCAAGACAGGATGATAGATGCTTAATGGATGCTTCCTTCAGCCTGTCTCATCACACTGATGAGATTGTGCCATGTATGTTGGGTGGGCCTACAATGAACAGGGCATTTAATAAAGAGTTGTGTTTATGTTCAAATGTGTGGATCAATGCTTACATTGTTATTGATAATAAAGGGCCAAAGGTGTGGCACCTGGGAGGGTGAACCATACAGTCCCACTATGCTTGCACTGGAGGTTTATCTATCCCACAGCTATTACCCATGCCAAAGGTATCCCTGCCCATCCCACTGCTATCTTAACCCATCCCACAAGCATGCAAAGGCTTAAACCATTTCTAAAAGTTTCCACCAAGACTTTATTAAAAAAAAGAAACGAAGCAAGTGTATGAATCAAAATAGACTTTACTAACAAGAAGCTATAAAACAAAAATGAGTCTCTGGCACTCCTCTTGGTCGCTCAGTCTCAGGGGTGAAGGGTCCAGGTGCTGTGGAGGTGGCTGGTGCTGGAGTGCTTGTCATCAGCTCCTCCAAAAGCAGAAGCAGCAGAAGCCCCAGCCCCAGAAGAGCGAGCCCATGCTGCAGAAGCCCCAGCAGAACCAGAGTGAGGGCCAGGGGGCAGGATGGTAGCCCTGTCCCTCTTGCAAGGGCTGACAGCAGATGGCTGAGGCTTGCTGCACTTCAGCATGGGTGTGGGGTTGCTGGCTTGTAGGGAGGCTGGCAGGAACCAAGGCTGGCAGGAAGGCTGGCAGGGAAGCAGGCACTAAGGCTGGCAGGAAGGCTGGCAGGGAGGCAGGCACCAAGGCTGGCAGGAAGGCAGGCACCAAGGCTGGCAGGCAGGCTGGCAGGCAGGCAGGCACCAAGGCTGTCAGGCAGGCTGGCAGGCAGGCAGGCAGGCAGGCAGGCACCAAGGCTTGCAGGCAGGCTGGCACCAAGGCTTGGAGGCAGGCTGGCAGGAAGGCTGGCAGGCAGGCTGGCAGGGAGGAAGGCACCAAGGCTTGCAGGAAGGCTGCCAGGCACCAAGGCTGGCAGGCAGGCATGAGCCAAGGCTGGCAGGCAGGCAGGCACCAAGGCTGGCAGGCAGACTGGCTGGCAGCAAGGCTCGCAGGCAGGCAGACAGCAAGGCTGGCAGGGAGGCTGGCAGCAAGGCTGGCAGCAAGGCTTGCAGGCAGACATGCAGGCAGGACAGGCAAGGCAGTCGATGTGTCTGGAAGCAGGTCTTTCCTCTGAATGGCGACCTGCTTCCGAGCTGCTTCCGTTATATCCGCGGGGCTGACGCAATGCATCCTCCCTGCATGCGCAATTAACGCTCTGCATCCGCTAGGCTTCTGCTGTGCATCCGCTTCATCCGCTGTGCATCCGCTGTGCATCCGCTGTGCATCCGCTGTATCCGTTCCGCATCCGCTTTGCTGCAGCCCCCTGGAAGCCTAGCGGATGTGCCATCCGCTCCCATCCGCTTCCATCCGCTGGGCTTCCGTTCTGCATCCGCTTTACATCCGCCCTGTGTCCTCCCCGCGTCCGTGTTTTCCGCTCCAGTTATGCAAATTTTTGCCCCTTCTGAGAGCGGATAACAACGGATGGAACATTTTTCTCGTCCATTGTGTCCGTTTTGCATCCGTTGGGCAGTGTGACAGGGCCTTAATATATATTTATTTTCTATTCAATGCATGGATCCCCCCTGCCCCCCCCCAAAAAATCAAACCAAAGTCAAACAAGTTAAAGCAGTGGTGGGATTCAAAAATTTTTTACCACTGCTTTGGTGGGCATTTCTTGGTGGGCACACTTTGTGCACATGCAGACACTTTGCGTGTGCACACATGCCAAACACGCACTTTGCACAGGCGCAGAGGCATTCCAACTCACCTCCTACAAGCCTGCATTTTTCCGGTCACTTCAGTAGCTGCTGCGCAAAGCAGAGGATAAAGGATAAATTTTGCGCTTCAAAAGCAGAGGATAAAGGTGAGTATGGGAACCCGGCTGGATGGGCCCAACAGCAGAGCTACGGAGAGAACTGATTTGATCTCTGCTGCTCATCACTGCTACTGGCTGGGCCGAACCGGGCCGAACCAGTGGAATTCAACCACTGAGTTAAACGCTTTTCATAACATCTATTGAGGAGCAAGAGTTTCATAAAAACTCCCAAAGTAATTCATGTTAGAATTCCCCTCTGCCTCTGGGCAATTGTTTCCTCAGCTGAGAACAAAGCATTCACTCTGTCTCACCTGCACTGACAGTGATGGCTTCTATGAACTGGTCTCTCCATGAATGAGTTCCTACAACCAACGCCAAGTTTGTCTTCTTGATGAGCTTGTCCACTGTGCTCTGTCAATTAGAAGGACACAAAGAATACTGGTTTTACTAAAGGCCTTCCTTTGGAGTATCTTTCAGTCAATGTGGAGATTGACTGAAGGTGTTAGGTAGCTTTTCCATGCGGTTGTCTTCCAAGGGTTTTATGATCACATGACCCAGAATTTCCATTCCTTATAGGTTTCCTTGTAATTGTAGTCTTAACTCTTTGAGAAAGCATTAACTGCAAGAAGCTAAGTTAAGCCACAGATAATGTCCATGAAAGAGTAAATAAAAGAAATGAAAGGTATAAACATCAAACTGTAAGTAGGTCAGGAAGTCATTTTATGACAAGGTTGTTTGCCAAAAGCCATAGTTGCATCATTAAGAGAAAGGGCACCTTCTGCTTCTTTATTCATATAAAACTTTCTCCCTCCTTAGTAAATGCCATTGTTCTTTCTTAGTCTTTTTCTCAGCCTGCAATGTACTCTGTCAATGGATAAATTATTTCCCATTCATACAGTAAATCCCTTTCATAATGGAGTGAACTTAGCAGGCTCAAGTTTCTCTACAGTGTTCTATGAATCTTAGCAAACTTGACCTGGATTGAGACAGACGTGCAGAAAAACAATTTCTGAGACAGGAAAAATTTTTCCAGGGCAACCAACCTTCAGAGAGACAGAAACCTGTTTCAGCTAGATGTAAGGGCATGTCAATTTGACCTTGGAGTCATTTGACGGTAAGGATTAGCAGCTGAAAACAGCAGAATAAAATTTAGCATATTTGCCTGTTAATTGCTCACCTGTAGCAGTGTGATAATTCTTTTAGCTAGAAACAATCACATTTGGTTTAGTTGGTTCTTAGTTATGTATCTTAAATGCATGAATAATTTATTATTTATTTATTAGATTCTTTTTTATCCTGTCCTTATTTTTTTTTAATAAATAATTCAAAGCAGCAACCTAACCCACCTTTTGATGTAGGACTTTCCATTCTTCAGTGTTCAGAAATCAGTGGTGAAACTTCCGGACATTTTCTTATCGTTAAAGTAGGATTGTATTCTTGAAAACATCTCTTAATTATTGTCTTTCAAATTTGCTCTCTCTTTCCCTGACCTCATTTTATTTAATTTTCTCATTGGTTTTTCTCTTCCCTCCCAGGACTTAGCCTGGACTTTGGCCTTAGCTTAGCATTCCTTGCAAACCCTCTTTTTCTATTGTACCCTTCCTTTTTCCTTTCGGTTCTTTTCCTTTCTTCTGCTTAAACTCTGCTAACCCATTTTCTGTTTAGTTCCTTTCCTGCTTTTCCTCCCCTTACTTCCTTGATAAAAACTCTTGAGTACACAGCACTGACCTTGAACTCATAGGACTCTTCAATGATGACCTCTAATTTTGGATGTTCACCCAGTATTGGCTTTCCCATTTCTGCAATACGTTTGGCTTCCTCTTCCTCCACGGTCAGCTTTCTTTCTGCCACCTCTGTGGAAGAAAACATGGATGTACAGTGAGTCTTCAGTATACTAGTAAGAGGACAAGAGCAAAATCAATAGCAAAAGGGCTGGATCTGGAAATTAAATGGTTTTGTTTCTTTTTCAAGGGCTACATTTGCATTCACCCTATAAATTGTTCACCAAAATTATCCAGGTTTTTGTAGCAGTGATACACTTTCTATATTTCCATTCCCGAAAAGACACAAGGTTTTATATGTAGATTTATTGCAAAAAAAAAAGTAGGAATTTAAAAGAGGAAGAAATGCATTATCAAAAAGCACACCAGAATCTTGCCCTCTATATACAGTATGTTAACCCATAGATTTAAATTCTGGGCCCTTTTCAGCTCTTTTATAGTCAACATCTGCTTGTTTCCTATCTGTGAAGATTTCTGCCATTTGTCCGTTGTTTACAAAACAGTTTCTTCTTGTATTAAAAAAAATCAGTTTCAATCTTATAAGTAACTGTGATAATCTTGCAAAGCATGGCAGAGAATACAACCAATAAATTTTTCTTCTCATATTTTTATGGTTTGCTTTTTAATATGATATAAGATCTGAATGAAACAGAATAAGGGGGAGGGTAAGTTCATTCTCTTTGCAAAAATGGGGCTTACAGAAAATATTGGAACTACTTTTTTAACTGTTTGCAATGTTATACTTAAATGCTACCTATGGGCCATATAACTCTCTGAAGTTTAATCATGCCTATATTTTTGCTGGATTGAGGCCTTGGTAATTTAAACATTAATTTTCTATTTAGGTCATTGTAAGGGCTTATTATCTCAAATATGACTCATACGTTTATTAAATATACATGCTTCCTTTTATAACTTTCTAGATTATGAAATTATTATGTTGTATATGTCTCCCATTCATTGCTTCTTATTTTGCCATGAGCAAATCAGTATCCAAAAAATGTCACAGTTGGGATATAGTATTTTAATGATTCAAAAGAAAAAAAGCTGCATGTAAAATGTATTTCTCAAAATATCAAGTTTTTATTTATTCTTTGGGGACACCTCTGTTATATCAGAGTTTCAGTGAGCAATAATCCTATTAACTATCATTCACAAAGAAAATCATAGTTCTTATTATGCTAAGCTTCTCTAGAAACAATTCAAGATTTCAGTAAATAAAAAATAACAACATAAAATACATTGATCAAGGGCAGGAAATCAGTGTGTGCTTTTGTGGCACTCATCACTATCAATCCAGCTTGGAAGAGCCATATGCAACAATCATTATTTTCCCTCCCCAAAAGCCAAAACCTGGATGAAAACATCAATGTTTTTTTACTTATTTGCTCATATTGCAGAAAAGCATAAACCTTCAGCTGGCATCTGTCAATCTCTTCTACTATGATGTAAACAGAAGCATTTCAGCTTTTGTGCGTACTAGCATATATTTTATCCTATATTTTAATTTACTTCATTAATGCTTTTTTTCCCCCTGGAACACTTGTCTTGTATAAAGAGGAAAGAAATGCACATATGTTCAGGAAAAGAAACAGTTTTAGCAACATGGGATTGATGAACAGGTTGGATAAAGTTTTATTTTTCCAGAATTGGAAAGGAATCAAAGTGTCTCAGGGCATTGGTACTATGTACTTCACCTTATAAATGACTAAAAAATGGATCCTACTGTGGCTTGCCTATGGTGACAGGCAGCGGGCAAGTGCCCTCGACTTACAAGTTCCTTTTTAAATATTTACTTCCACAATTCCCTCATTTTGTCTAATATTCAAATATTTCAAGAACTAAAATAAACAGGAAAAGAGAATGGTTATCTCTGTTTTGTTCCCTTTTATATCTCATAAAGTATTTTTAGATCTCCATTGATAGTTATTTGTGCTTTCTGTGAAGTATAGATCAATCTTATCAGTATAAAAAACTTGCCAAAATACACATTTTTCATAATTTTAAGCAGTTTATTTCAAATTGTCAAAGGCCTTTTCTGCATCTAAGAAAATCAATGTGGCTTATTTTTCATTGTGTTGCTCAAAGTATTCCAAAATGTCCATCAGATTTCTTATATTATCCTTTAAATATAAAGTGAGTTAAACACCCACATTGATCTTCATGAATTGCAAAATTATTTTCAACCTCTCAACCAAAATCATTCTAAATAACTTACAGTCATTGTTCAATAATTACATTGGCTAATAGTTTCTTGTTAAGTCAATCTCTTCTTAGACATTAATACTACATTATTAGCCTCTTTCCAGCTGTCTGCAACCTTTCCCCTCTATAAAAGAGTTCATAATATTTGTTAAAGTTGCAAGAGTTCATCCTCAAAGTATTTATAGTTAAGAAACCAAATTATCTGTTATTATGATATATCCCACTTGCAATTTCAGTAGCATTTTCTTCTATCTCTTTTGTAATTTGTCTATCAATCACTTCCCTGCTTTATTTGCAAATTTATTTTTTTCATTTCTTATAATTCATCTTAGTGTTAGTATAGATTATTGTTGCTGTAGAAGCTTAATTTGTTGAGTTATGTTTATCTTCTATTAAATCTTTAATCCTTTCTCCTTTTTTTATCTTGTTCAAAATTACTTTTTTCTCCTCTCTTCTTTTTCAGTTTACTATTATGTTGTATAAAATAACATCTCGTGAAAGCTTTGCTTGTGTCCCAAACCATTCTTACATCTATATGTTTCTTAAGATTATTTAAAAAAAACTATTTTAATTACTTTTTACAATCCTCCACTATTACTTCTGGTCTAAGCACTTTTCCAATTTCAATCTTTTTTTCAGCATTTCCCTTATTGTTGTGAGGCTATTCGTGGCCAATTGAAACATGGAAAAATATATGGAAAACTATGCCAATACCAGTTGGATGCACACAAACCCTGTAACATTTCATAATTCTCAATACATCTTGACCATAGCCTACCAATTTTTTCATCTTCTCTGCTTTACTCAATCAACAATTATATTATATGTGTGGATGTAATTATGTTTACAGAATTGTTATTTTTCTACTGATGCCACAAAACTTTATTGACCATATCTTCTAAAGTAGAAGTGTCAAATTTGTGGCCTGTGGGCTGGATGTGTCATGTGCTGGTCCCACCCCCACCCAGTTTAGCAAAGGGGGAAAAATGCCAATGCTTCGTGTGACACCACCATGATGCCACGAGTTTGACACCCCTGCTCTAAAGTATTATCAATATACAGAAGGATTTCCAAGAAACAAACCTAAATTCTTGTAGATAAGAGTGATGAAAAATACAGGTACTCTTCAACTTACAACGGTTCATTCAGTGATCATTCAGAGGTACAACAGCACTGAAAAAAGTGATCATTTTTCACCAGTATAGCTTCCCCATGGTCATGTGATTTACATTTGGATGCTTGAAAACTGGTTTATATTTATGACCATTGCTGTGTCCCTGGGTCATGCGATGCCCTTTTGCGACTATTCTGTCCTGTCTCATGCACAGAGGTGGATTTGTGGCTGTGCAGATGGATAATTCCACAAAACATCCATAACAAAGTACATTTATTGGTACATCAAGTATCTTCATAACTCACATTTGTGATGAAGCTCTTCTATAATGATCAATCTTTTGTATATCAGCATTGTAGGTAAAATATGATTATTTTCCTAACCCATTTTGTAGCAGTAGAAAAGCTGTTATCAGTTCACGAGTCCAGGCTATAATGGAGGGAAACCTCTCTCAACCCCTCAAGGGCCAATTTAGTGACCAATCAGGATTAGAGATGTGGCCACATGACATTTCCCAGCATATCTTTAACTACATTTACCATGATGCATTCCCTTTAGGTGACAGCTCATAATTCCTAAGTAACTATCCAACTCCCATAGACTGGCTGGGACAGCACAGTGACCTTCTGACAAGCAAAACCAATGGGGAAATCAAATTCACCCAACAGCTGTGCTACTAATTTAATTACCACAGTGATTCACTTAAACAAATGTGGCAAGAAAAGTTGTAAAATGGGGCAAAGCTCACCTAACAAATTTCTCACTTAGCAACATATATTCTGGGCTCAATTGTCATCGTACATTGAGGACTACCTATAATAGCAGGAATAAAAGAAGGAGGAAACCAAGCAGCAAAGATAATAATCAAGAGGGAAATTATGGAAAGAAAGTAAATTGGTGAACTAAATAGATTGAAATAATTTATCATGTGATGTTTGTATAGTCTCATGCAATTTATACTAAATACAAAGATACTTCAAATTTTGTTGCTGGAGTAACTGTTTAGAAACAGGTATATAAGCCACCAGCCTTGTCCATGGTACTGAAAGATGTTTTACTGTTAAACCTACCAATGTTCGTTGGCTATTTTTCCTACAATTTATTAATTGCTGCAGCACAAGACAGAGGTTACAATTAGTGCCAAATGTACTATGTCAAACCCAACAATACAAAACTGAAAAACTTTATTTGCATAAATGCTATCTAAAAGTGCAAAAAAGAGCTTTGAAGAACCTTTAATTAAGCGTAGATGCATTTAAATATCCTCTCAATTAATTAGCTACGTTAATATTCTGTACAAATGTCTGAGTAAATTACTGAATATAATTGTTTCAGTATATTATATTTCTCTCTCCCCAAGTGTCTTTGTTTGCTTTTATTCCTTGTTTAACCTCATTTCTCATTCTGTTTTTTTTCCCTTTACATTCCATTTGTTTCAATAAAAAGCAATACATTATTTTTCAAGGATGTGGCTTATTATCCTTTATCCTAATTATCCTTGGGGTGCACTAGAATTCATCTTCCCCCTTCAGATTTTTAAACTTTTACATCTCTGGGAAGAATAGTGGACCACAAGTTAAGCCAAGCCAAAATATGCAGAAATCTAAGAAATCTGAAACCAGCCCTGATTGTGCAAAATATTCAAGCAGTTTCCCCCCACCTAGCACACCCTTGGACCATTGCCATTTTCATGAAAATGGAAATCCATCTGAAAACACAACAGCACTAGTTGTACTTCTTTATCCCTTACTAAGTAATAACCTCGATTTCAATGCAATTGATTTTCCTTTCCAGAGGAGGGGGGGAAAATCCATTTTATGTGCCATCAATATTGCAAAAACTGCTTCCAATCTTCCAATCTTACGTTCTGCAGTTCTTATTATTATTATAAGAACCTTAATCACAATTTTTTACAGCTTTCTGTGTATCAGAAATATTCAGTTTGGCACTAACTAAATTAATCTTTTAAAAATGTCTTTAATTGGGAGTGATTATAAAGACAGAGTCAAAAGACAGGCAAGGCAGTTTAAAACTTGTAGTGATTAACAGCCCAATCCTGACTGCTCACCAAAGATACACAGTATCTCAAAGGATCATTTCAGGTGCAATCCCCTTACCAGCGTCACGTGAGTTGACCTACCCCAGTGCTGGAAAAAAACAGTAGAGTCTGTAGTTATGGTAACAAGCATCCTTTCCTCTGAACTTTCTCTTCTCCCTTTTCTCTCCTGAATGCTGACCTTTCTTCTTGGAGTTGGCATGCCAAGCAAGCATAACACCGAGGGTTCCTTCGGTATTTATGAAGTGTTCAGGTTGTTTGTGAGCAAAAAGCGCTTCAATGATAAATCCTGCATGACTCCTGACCTCAAGAAATTATTCAGAAGCAAAATACCTCTGCATAGACTTCATATATCATTAAAATCTTGTCTCAACATAATATCTCAGCTACAAAGTTTATTAACTCTACAAAGCCAGCAGACATTGAAAAATACGTATGTATTCGTTTTGGGCAATGCCATCTTAATTTATCACAGCAAGAAAAAAAAACCCTTTTGCCATTTCACCAATATATCAAATTGCCACAACAACATCTGCATTTATCTTATAAAGTGGCTGGGATGGAGAATTTGACCCTCTTTTTATGTTGTGTGAATGTGGAAAAGTGAACTCACCACCTGGAGTGAGCA
>BLBF01000005.1:50900545-50910947 GCA_015471245.1 Laticauda colubrina | reverse complement strand
TATGTTGTGTGAATGTGGAAAAGTGAACTCACCACCTGGAGTGAGCAGGTATATATTTTTTTCTTCTGGGGTCCTGAGCTTTGGGTGCTTCCTGGGAAGGAGGGTCAAAACAGGCCCACCTGCTCCTTCACTGGAGAGTTGTACAAAAAAAAAAGGAATTGAAAACAAGCAGGTATGTCAGTGTTGAGAAAGAGTCATAAGAGGAAAAGAAACTTCAACTGAAGGGGAAGCAACTGAGCAGCAGTTTTCAGACAACAAGAGAAATGATCAATTTTTGGACCTGCAAGACCACTGAGAGGCAGAGCTGAAAAACAGGGAGGAAAAGAACCCAATTGGTCTTCAAAACCAAGCTGAGTCTGATCAGTCTTCAAGCTGAGCTTCCTTGCCTGCAGCAACTTAGCTGCAAACTAGGTCCAGAATTAGGGCTAGGAGGGCTGGGGCTGGGAGAGAAAAGCCCATTCCAAAGTCTGAAAAGGAGCAAAAAGTTTTTACATGCACATGGACTGAGATTGGGTATAAGAGCTGAAGATCTGGGGTGTGTGTGAGAGAGATTTAAAGAAGAAATAGTTAAGAGGAGAAAACAATGCTAATATAGAAATAGGGACATAGAAATAGAATATAAGAGATGGAAATAATATAGATTAAATAAGAATAGAAGTAGAATAATTGTAAACTTATGGTAATAGAAAGCTAATAGAATAAGATAGGATATTAAGTTTGTATGAGAAAACAGTTTTGTATGGGAAGTGCAATCTTTGTGTTTGTGTTCTGTACCATTAAAAAAAAACCCTCGTAGTGAGTAAGAAATAGTTGCATTAAAAAAAACACTAGTAGACAGTATATACTATAATGAATGCCAGCCAGACTCCTAATACTTTAATGTATAAATGATTGAGAAAGAATCAATAGAGAATATTTACCACTTGGTAAATAGTAGAGGATAAATGATTCTTACTTATTGGCACCTCAGAGACTACAATAGAAAGCAACAAGCAGCAGATCAAAGTTATGATTGTTCATAATGATTATAGCAGCTCTTTATTCTTTGTCTTTTTAATGTCACAATTTCTAGATGTTGCTGGAACTAGCATATAGGGCCAATACATGGGAACAATTTATTTAGTTGAACAATTCCTCCAAGGGATTTTAATTCTCATTTTCACTAATAGCCAGAATATACATGAGAGCCATCTGGAAGAGGCTACCTGAAACAGGTGAATGGGTTCATGTAGCAAGTCACTGATTTGCATCTCAACGTGAACCTATTATTTTTCTCCATACCAATGGGAGAAAAATTGTCTAAACATCTGTGGAGATATTGAGAAAACAAACTACTTATCTATGCCTTCCTCTGTCTACTTCAGGGATGTCAAACTCGATTTTATTCAGGCCTCATCAGGGTTGTGTTTGACCTCGGGGGAGTGAGGTATATGTGGCCGGGGGTGGGCGTGGCTAGATCGTCATTCATGTCAGGGGTGTCTGTGGTGACCTGAGAGCTCTTCCAGTGAAAATGTGCTCCTGAGTTCCATTTATGGCCACAACAGCCTCCTGCAACCCTCTGCCAGTGAAAACCTTACCGAGCTCCATTTTTGCTGGCAGAGGCACTTTGGGCCGGTCCTTTGCTATTTCCAGGGTGATCCCGTGGGCCAGTTCGAAGCACCACGTGGGCTGAATCCAGCCTGTGGGCCTTGAGTTTGACACCCCTGGTTTACATGCTCTGGCTTGTGGACCATCTGCAAAGTCAGCCCATGTATATCATACTGTGATAAACCAAATATGAAGTTATTAGAATGCAAATAAGTGTTGCAATTATCTCTTTCCAGCATATATTGCTAAAAGGCATTCTGAGACAAGTGCTCGGTCTCTAATGCTGCAACCAAGTGTAGCCTAGAGGTGTTGCACGTATTAAAGTATATATTCTTCACATCCATTCATGTGGACTGCAAGATCATGACTTCTCCTTTACTTGGTGACATATGAGTGGATTGCAAAGACTAGATAGCTTACTTGGCTCTTCCAAGACCAACAAAGGAAAAGGGTCTCCTTGAGCTTTTTGGAAACAATTCCCCAGGTTGCCTACTTAATTGATCCTGCTGTCTCACTCTTAGCAATATTCTGGATCTTCTGAGTGATCATTTCTGAAATGCCTGCACATACCCCATATTTCTGAATAATGTAAAACTCTTTTTCTCCTGACTAAAATATAGGATGACAAAAGTAAGAACAATAGCATTGATTACTAGTATTGAAAAAGCATTTTTTCTTGCTTCTGGCAGTCAAGGAACTTCACAAAAACCACAATACATGCATTTGTGGGAGGAGTGGTAAAAGGAAAGGAAGGCACAACTAAGCAAAAACCCACAATTAAATACATCAGAGCACACTGAGTAATAGACACTGTTTCAAAATGAGAAGCATATAGATGAAAATCTGAAAAAACGGAATTCCAGCTGTGCCAGAGGACAATCACCTGCAGGCTTCGAGGGGGTAGGGATTTCAAGAACAGATCCATAAGGCAGGAGAAACAAGCTAATATTCCTTTTGTGGGGTGTGTGTGTGTGTGTGTGTGTGTGTGTGTTGCACACGCAGGCCATCTTTGTCAAGGTGAACACTGCCAAATTGTAACTTCATTATTAACCACTCCTGGTTTGTTTGCATGAGTCTTGGTATTCAGCTTTCAACATGGATTGCACCTTAGACTCCTTGCTAACAACTTCAATTAGTTTGAAGATGCCAAACAGGGGAACAAACCTGTCAGTATTTCCTTAATTCCCACTCCTGCTTTCCAGGTATTGCAAAAGGTTAGGGAGGAAAAAAATCCATTTTTAGCACTGGTCATCCAGAATTAAGGAAGTATTAAAGGACAGGAAACTGATAAGATGCTCTTTTTCTTGACAAGAGGAAACAGACAATGTAATTCCAGGTAGGTCAAGAAGTTTATCTTATTGAAGTAGGTTCCTAACCAAATGAAAAAAAAGTCACTGCTTTATTTTATGGACAAAAAAGAAAACACCTGCTAATGTCTACTAGCTAATGTCTGTCATAAGATTGCCATAAAGACTATCAATTGTCTTTTCTGTGGTATATCTTTTCAGTCTCCCTTATTCAGGCTGAATAACAAAGTGGATAAATGCAATACTTTATATAAAAGTTTGAACTAGCACCATACTAAACATTAAAGTGAGCAAAAGCCACTTAAAGGCTGAATTGAAGAGATGTGTCTTGATATTTTTGAAAGCAGTGAGTTGGATGAATGGAGTTGCAAATTTTCTTGTCCCTCTCTGGGAGCAGGAAAAAGTGAAATGGGATAAAGGGTATGAATTCCATTCCTGGGAAAGTGAACTTCTAAATGGAATGAGTGTAACTGATATTGAAATGATAGCTAATATCACAAAGTTGCTCCTAGTTAGTGATCAATGTTACATAATAGCTGATAGTATACCTGCTTTGCTGTGTCTTGTATAATATGGTATGTTTGTTTTAATTTGTATTATCTTAGTAACTACAAATTATCTTAGTAACTATTATTACTAACCATAACACATATTTTGCACACACAACTCAAGAAAAGTCAGAAGGCAGATCTTAAAGATTGCCAAAATTTTGAAGAGTAGAGAAAGTACAACATAAAAAATATGAATACAAGAAAGAATGAAGGAAGAAAACAGAAAGCTGAAGAATCAAGTGAATTAAAGAAAAAAAAAAACCATGTAATGCAGAATATTGGAAAGGGGAAGGGCAAAATTTAAAAATAGCATGCCTTAGTTATATGTCTTTCAGCTGTTTGGATTTTAAGTCCCATCATTGCTAGCCAGCTTAATGCAATAACTGGAAAATATCAGATTTTAATTCCAATATATCCAGGTGCCACTAGATTGAAGAAAGCTAAATTAAGAGTCAAAAAGACAATGACAAGCTTCAGTGCAATCTTCAATGTAATTTTTTCCAGCACTCTTGAAATGCTGACATTTTCTAAATCTAACACGACATAGAATAAGTGAAAATGTCATTGCCATTCTTTACTTATTAGTCATGATCTGTCCTGTGCAGTAACAGATGCATTTTTATATTATTCTGCCTTTGATATGTCACACATTAACAGAATTTGAAGTACTATGTCCACATGTCCAAGAGGTGTCAATTTAACCTTTGAAAAGAAAACCAATTGCAGGAATTAATTGAAATAGCAACTTGACAGTTCATCTGAAGCAAGAAGATGCTACCTAGGGCAGAGGTTGCCAACCTTTTGGACCTCAGTAACCACCAAACTCATAAATTTAAATCCCAGGGACCACTAACCAGTTCTGTGGGCATGGCCTAATTTGTGGGTGTGGCTTGGTGGTCATGTGACTGGCTGGGCATTGCTTGTATGTAAATATTATAAATATTTATTTAAAAAGGAGCAACTTTTACCCAAAATCAGGCAAAGTAGGTAGGCAGATTGAGTTGCTCACAGAATCACTGAGTTGCTCACAGATTCAGAAATCTATCTATCTGCCATTGGCTAGCTCAGTCTGTCACATAAAATTTGCTTTCAAGCAAACTCACAAAATTAACTTGCAGCACATCTTGTATGTAAATATTGACTTTTTTTTTTGATAAAAAAGAGCAACTTTTACCCAAAATCAGGCAAAGCAAGCAGGCAGGCAGATTTGAGTTGCTCACAGAATCATTCAGTGATCTATCTATCTGCCCTCAGCTAGATCAGTCTGTCACATAAAATTTGCTTGCTGTGAGTCTGCACTGAATAATAGAACCTTCAGTCCTAAGGGAGGTTTGGTGTGCTTAAAAGCAGAGCTGAAGATCTAAAGACTAGCTAGAAAGCAAGAAATCCAACCATTTCATGCTTCCTAGCTAATCTAAATCTCTGGCATAGCAGAACAGATGATGGTCGGAAAAAGGAAAAATAGCAATTTAGCAGGCAAATTTGCCAGGTCAGGAGTGAGTGGGTGGGGAGGGTTCCCACGGGCCATGGGGCAGCGCAGCCTCTCTCTCTCTCCCCTCCCTCTCTCTCTCTCAAAACTTTCTGACATGGTACTTAAAAAGATAAAATAAAATAAACCCTCTTTTGTATTCCTTTATTTCATCAAAACACAAATTACTTAGTAATACTGAGCATGGATTTATTTCAAATTCTTCTTTCTGTAATTATTATTTAAATCAAACCACAACAGGTTTCCTATAATTCTGATTACATAAACTATTCTGTAAAAAGCCTGTGATGATGAGAACAAAGAATTTCTCCCTTTGTTTTATAATTGCAAGATTCTACCAAGGAAGATATAAGCATTGTTTTTATCTTTGTGGGTTCTGCTTGCGGGATGGAATCAGGACTGTTGGTTAGTTGTGGTCTGATATTAAAAGGTGTGTCAGGAAAGTCAGAAAGAGCAGATCATGAAAACTGGTAGTGAATTATGCTAGTAACTGGCAGGAGAGGAAAAAATAGAAACCTTAAAGGAAAGCATTCCTAACCTTACACACAACTAAACTTCAATAAATTAAAGGTGGCAGTGATGATGGCCCCATCAAACTCTAACTTGGAAATCCTGCTCTTTGTAATGAGAGAGAAGTTGTAGGACAGATATTGACTGCCAGATGCCTGCAATTTGGTAGATTAAATCTCACCAGACTCAAGGTTGACTCATCCTTCCATGGTCAGTAAAATGAGGACCCAGATTGTTGGGGGCAATATGCTCTGTAAACTGCTTCAAGAGGGCTGTAAAGCAGTATATAAGTCTAAGTGCTATTGCTATTTAAACATATACTTAATTACAATAATTACAATTACAGCCATACAATAATGCTCCAAAAAGTCAACTGAATGTCAGCTAAAAAGTTAAAAATTGTCTTCTGAATTCCTGTTGGTACTTGGTTAATAATGGCAAAATCAAGTCCTTGAATCAAGTGGATGAAATGGCCAATGCAGGAAAAAATGAACAACTGATTTGGCTTCCCCAATCGACAGGGGAAGAGAAGTGCTTGTAAAGGGATGAAAGGAAGCATATCAAGCCGAACTAAATGAAAGCTCTCCAATGTGATCAGCAAGGAATACTGGCAAGCTAGGAGGCTGTTGAAAAAGTATTGCCAGAGCAATTATTGATAAAGCATCTATTATCCAAGACTTAATCCTGGATGAAAGTGCTGATCTGCTGTGGGCCATGGAGAGCTGGAATTAGTATAATTAATCTCTTAGATCTTTGTTTACCAGTCTAAGTTGTACCACAGCAATCTAGACCTAGAAGGCAGAGGAGAGGTCCATATACATTCCAACTAGATACTTTGTCCAGCAGTCTGCTAATCCTGAAACCATGCTGCTGCCTTAGAATAGAATGGAATGGAATACTTTATTGGCCAAGTATGATTGGACACACAAGGAATTTGTCTTGGTGTAAATACTCTCAGTATACATAAAGAAAAGGTACATTTGTTAAGAATCAAGAAACATAATGTACAACACTTAATGATAGTCATAGGGTACAATCAACAATCAAATCATATGAAGAAACAGTCAATATAAATTGTATGGATACAAGCAACAATGCTACAGTCCTACAATCACAAGTGGGAGAGGATGGGTGATAAGGAGTGATGAGAAGATTAACAATAATAGTAGTGTACACTTTGTAAATAGTTGAACAGTGTTGAGGGAATTATTTGTTTAGCAGAGTGATGGCTTTCGGGAAAAAAACTGTTCTTGTGTCTAGTTGTTCTGGTGTATATATAGCATTTGAGGAAAGGAGTTGAAACAGTTTACGTCCGGGATGTGAGGGGTCTGTAAATATTTTCACAGCCCTCTTTTTGACTCGTGCAGCATACAGGTCCTCAATTGAAGGGAAGGTGGGTAGTAATTGTTTTTTCTGCAGTCCTAATTGTCCTCTGAAGTCTGTCTGTCCTGTTGGGTTGCAGAACCAAACCAGACAGTTATAGAGGTGCAGATGACAGACTCAATGATTCCTCTGTAGAACTGTGTCAGCAGCTCCTTGGGCAGTTTGAGCTTTCTGAATTGGCACAGAAAGAACATTCTTTGTTGTGCTTTTTTGATGACGTTTTTGATGTTAGGCGTCCATTTTAAGTCTTGAGATATGATAGAACCTAGAAACTTGAAGGTCTCTACTGTTGACTCTGGGTTGTTTAGTATTGTAAGAGGTGGATGTATCAGAAGGTTTCTTCTAAAGTTTATCACCATTTCTATGGTTTTGAGTGTGTTCAGTTCCAGATGGTTCCAGTTACACCACGAGGCCATCAATAAACAAATAATTTCCTCAACATTGTCCAACTATTTGCTAAGTCTGCATTACTATTTATCTTCTCATCACTCCTTATCACCCATCCCCTTCCACTTGTGACTGTATGACTGTAACTTTGTTGCTTGTGTCCTTAAAATTTATATCGATTGTTTCCTGGTATGATTTAATTGCTTATTGTACCTTATGACTATTAAGTGTTGTACCTTATGATTCTTGACAAATATATCTTTTCTTTTTATGTACACTGAGAGCATATGCACTAAGACAAATTCCTTGTGTGTCTTATCACACTTGGCCAATAAATAATTCATTCATATAGAGCAGATAGGCTTCTAATCTATGAAAGACGTAGAGACACTGTGCTTGCAAGACTATCATTCTAGCATCTGGAGAGTACTTTATACTCCATTGCCTGCAGACTATGGAATACCCTTCCTTAAGAGTTGTTTGATCTTCACTCTTTCACTACTTAGAAAAATATGTAAAGATACATATCTTTTGCTGGTCTTTTGGTATTTATTTTATTGTTTTAATATCTATGTTAAACTTTTCATATTGCTCTTAAATTTTGCCAGCCATTTTTGCAAACTTACCAATCAGCGAGGCAAACTACAAATTGAATAAATGAATTAAAACTGTCTTCAGCACTTGCTTGAGTGTTTGAGAGATTTGATTTAGTGTTATGGCTACTCTATAAAGTGCTGGACTAGAAAGTGGGAGACAGCTGTAGTTTTAATTCTTCCTTAGGCATGAAAACCAGCTGGCTGATTTTGGGCCAGTCCCTTTCTCCTAGCCTAATCCATTTCACAGAGTTGTTGTGGGTAAAATACAAGGGAGGAACATTATGTATGCCGCCTTCAGTGGTACAAATAAAGGCAAAATATGAATCAAATAAACATCTAAATAAATAAATGTTCAAGGCAGCTTTCCTGATTTACTTAATTATAATTCCCATATGGGGAAGGTGTAATCCAACACAACTGGAGGGAAACTATATGACTGTAGAAGACCAACAATCAAAGCAATCTTTTTGTACCACTATCTCAAAGCTAGCAATGATTATTCCTAATTTGTTTACTCCAAATTTGTGGTGGAATCAGTGGCTGAAAGGGTGGGGTGGGGGGCTTTATGTGAATAAAGAGAAATTCCAATTTAGAGTTTGTTCAGAGGAGGAAATGTCTAAGGTGTATATACACCTTATACACCTTAGGTGTATATCTGCCATTTCCCAAGGGAAGATAGATAATCTGGCAAGATTCTTGTAATACAGGTCATCAACAATAGAGTATCTATTTGGGCCTATCTTTGAGTGATTCTAGTTGTTTGCACTTCACAAGATGCACAAGACTTACAATCTCATACAAAGTGCAGAGATATCCAGGGGGAGTCGAGCAAATGCTAAAAGTGTGTCATTATATTTCAAATCCTGACCCTTTTGTGGAAGCATTGTGATCTGTTTTCCTTATTACCTTCTGGGAGAGGCAGAACATCTAGATTCAGTCACAGTTTTGTTCCATATAGTATCAACCTTGTGAATTCTCAGGTTTACTCTTTCTACTATGTATTCAAAATGGACAGTGATATATATGCTATATGAGAGCAGGCAACAGAATTTCATTTTTAATGTGTGACAGTGTGGTCACAATAAAAAAATGATAACAAAGGTTATTTCATCTCATCTCACTTTATCTCATCTTATCTTCTTAGCCTGTCCCGTCCCATCTCATCCTGTCCCATCCCATCCCATCATCTCATCTTATCATACTCGCTTATTTTGTACTGCACAAACTAGAATGGTGAGGCTTTCATCATTTGGATGAAAAGATCAGATCCTGCAGATGCCGATATACCATCATTCTGTGTTCCTCTTGCTGAGTCAGAATGACAAGGCTGAACTCACTCTTCTTGTCTGCCTATCATGTTCATCTGTGAAAAATGAACTTGTCACGACAGGTTCACCCTGGCATGTGGCAGGTTCCCTCAAGGGTGTGTAGAGAACACAGATGTGACCTCAGTTCCAACAACCTCCAGTTTTTTCTCTCTAGCTGAAACCCTTTCCTTGCATCATAGCAAGGGTTCAGGTTCATGTTATTCTCAACAATAGCATTGGTTCTAAACGTTGAAGTGAAATCCTTGAAGTATGAAATCATTCCAAATGAAAGACAACATTTAGAATCTAGGCTGTAGACAAGAAAAAGACAGAGCAGAAACAGAGAAAAGGAAAAGGGGGAAGGGGAAAAATGACTTACCTTGAGTCAAGAGGAGTGCTATATAAAAAGAAATAAAAAAAGAAAAGGAAGGAAGAGACAAAGAGTTAATATTTTCTGCATAACAGGTTTATAAACATTTTGCATATAATCGTGTTAAATAATAATGAGCTAGCTTGAAGTAAACAGTGACTTTTTGGTAGTCTCATGGTAGAAGCAGGTTTGAAAGCATGCATGGGAGCCACAAAATGGAGATGAAGCTGTATCAAACAGGTGCAATTATAAGGGTTTCAGAGGTTCCCCTTTTCCCTCATAAACAAAGGTAGAGGCAAGTAGGGTGGGAGGGACAGGACTTGGAGGTGAGGACTGTGGAAGCAATCAATATACAAATTTGCAACACAAGACCAGAATCTGGGGCACAGCTAGTGGCTTTTTTTGGGGGGGGGGAGGTTGTCTTCGAGTCAGCGTTGATGTCTGCCTGGATTAGTCCCTGCAGTTTTCTTGGCAGGATTTTGGAAAGTGGTTTGCCCTTGACTTCTTCCTAGGACTGAAAGGAGCTACTGTCAAGGTCATGCACCTAGTTTTGTATCTAAGATGGGACTAAAACCTATGGTTTTTAGGTTTATAGCCTGGTTCCTTGATGCTTAGCTACTGGCACTTAGCTGCTGGCCTAGGGATTTTTACTTTTTCTACTACTGTATTTAAAACTCTTTAAATTGGCTACACCTAAGGAAGTAACTTTGGTTTCAGTAAAAATTAATATGGAAATCAGACAGATGCAATGATTCATATTTGGAAATTAAATTGTATCATCTTAGCTGAATTACTGTCACTCAATGAGGAATGAAATTTCACTTTACCTATCTTGTATACCTATTTTATCACCACTTCATGGGGCTATACAACTAGCTTCCAGTAACTCCTAGATAGCAACGAAGGGATATATAT
>BLBF01000005.1:50859935-50873980 GCA_015471245.1 Laticauda colubrina | reverse complement strand
TATAATATAATATAATATAATATAATATAATATAATATAATATAATAACATGTTCTGCTAGCTAATCACTTACTATGAGCAGAATCTATAAGATGGAGATTTAACCCAAAAATGGTAATTCCAATTTGAAATGTTTAAGAGATAGTTAAAATAACCAAGCTGTTTTAAAATACTGTGATTATTTCAGCCACATTAGACATCTACACCAAACAACTAATTAGAAAAATACTTATCTGGGCTAGCATTTACCAACTTGCAATACAACAATGCCTCAAATTAACATGACAAGTCAATCATTTTCCTATGTAATTGACCTTTCTAAATTATAGCTGAATAGTGTGACTAAAGTCCTCATAATTACCTTATAATTGCAAACTCAGGTGATGATTATGGATAGAAATGGAAGTGAAAAGGGTTACAAAAGGAGGGATCCTTAGTACAAGGACTGAAAAATAAATCCAACAAAACTGAATGAAATTAAAATATAGGAAAACAGAAACATGATCTATTGCCACAAGAGTCAAAAGAAAAAGAAAGGAAAAATTGGAACTGAAGATTGGAATTGCTTTAACCACCTACAACCAATGAGAGTGTATTTGTCCTTAATTGGCAGTAAAGAGGAGGCAACACAAAATTAATAAACAGTGTGATTATGACCATGGCTTCATTGGCAAACATAATGAAGAATATACCTATTAATGGCTATAGGATTCTATAAATAAAAAAATCAAGTTTATCTCTAAATAGCAGCTGTTGGGACACAGAATAAAAGAAGTTAGTTAAACAGCATCTGGCTATTTGTAAAAAAAAAAAAAAACCTACATTAAATAAAGACATGCAATTGTCAGCTGCACTAGGTATTGGAAACCAGAAAATCAGAAATCAACTCCTAACTAGGCTTAAATCTACTTTAATTGAGATTGGCTACAATAACAGAATCTGACCATCTGACCATGTACCATCTCTTTCTCATATCTCAGCAAATCTGGGCAGTGTCTTTATTTTGTTTCTCAGGTCTTTAATAAAGTTTCAGTCTCCTTTGCTAAATAATGGTTCTTGTGCATTTCCTTAAAGGACATCTTCCATATTCTTTGTAGCAATTGTGCGTTTGCGGAGCAGGGGGAAGGCATATGCCATTCTTTGCCTTTTAATCGAATGCTGGGGTTGCAGTTCCCCTACCATCACCACTACCACCAAAGCACAAGACTGGTACAAAGGAAACAAAAAAATAAATTTGATTCCATTTAATATAAAATGGCATTTAAAAGTATTAAGGTTTATTAAGTACAATTAATAAAATGACTCCCATGTATGTATTTTCCCCCTTTTGTATTGTAGTAAAGATTCAAGATAGTGGTATTTATGCAGTCCTGGTCTAGAGGAATCTTGGACTGATCTAGCAAAACAATTTCCATAAGTGGAAAACTATAACTGGATCCAAGCTTTCTTTATTATGAAGACTGTTGACAATATGGATTCCGTAGCATTAACAATTATAACTTGGGAAAAAGTCTTGGACGTTTTATCTTCCAGAGTGTGTTTCAACTCTTAAAAGAATATCAAGCTCTGAAATTTTTCATTTGATTACTAGAAGAAAGTACACATAGGTACTTTCTTTTTCATCAGAAAGTGGCTATGAGTATTTTAATCTGGTCATGAAATCAAGTTTTTATCGTTAGCACCTGGCAGAACTCACCTAGCAGAATATGGAGCCACAGGAGATGTGACAATATTCTAGGAAAACGTCAAGTTAACATGAAAACTATGACAAACACACTCTGACAGAGAAGAACAAAGAGACAAGCTGAGCAATTAATTGTCATAAGGATGTCATGACGATCTTTTGAAGTTAATGAAACTGGAATGGATCAAAGGAGGAATTTATTATTGTTATTATTACCATGTTCCTCATATAAGTCTGGGTCTTATTTTTTTTTGAGCCCCCCAAAGATGGCTAGGCTGTCTTTTCGGGGGTGACTTAATTCCTCCCCCTTGCATATTCAGGCAGGCGGGCAATGACGGCTTGGATGTTGACCTCGGCATTGGTGGGGCACTTCGTATTGGGGTCAACACAGGCAGCACCATATCCGGGTGTGCAACAAAAGTACTTCCTAATGGCAAGCCTTCCCCCATTCCCCACATTTCACATGTTTTAATATAGGCCTTAATTTGGGGGGAGGGGCTTAATTTCATTTCATGCCTATAAAACATGCTGGGACTTCCTATTGGGGGAGGCCGTACTGTTGGAGAAACAGGGTATTAACAGTTTGCTTGAAGTTACATTTGCCCTAATAAAAACTGAGAGGTCCAAAGAGAAGCTGGGCCAGTTTAGTGGCTCCCATTGACAAGTCTTCCAATTCATCTACTTCTAAGGCTGGGTCCTTTGTGTTATTTGTCATCCTACCTCTCTCTCTCTCCATCTGTCGCTGTTAAATTTCCCCCAAACAGTACATATCCCACCAAAGCTCTAACATGGCAATCAAAAGTATGGAAAGACTCCCTAGAAGTCTGCTGTATAAGCAATTCAGAAATGATTCATCATAGTTTATCCACATTTCTTTACTCTTTCATCCATGAGGCAGACAAAGCTTATGTGTACAAATGGAAACAAATGTCTTGAATGGAATATTGACTCTTTTATTTTCTGATCCTCAGAAATCAAAGTCAAGTAATATGGACTTCCTCTGTTAGCATACAGGAGCAATAATTTTTACAAAGTGGTGAGCAAAATCAAGTTTGGCCAGGTTGGAAGTGGAAAAGATAGAGAAGAGGTAATAGTAACCTGTGCAACACATTACAGGTAGTCCTCAACTTACAACACTTCATTTAGTGACCATTCAAAATTGCAATGGCGCTGAAAAAAGTACTTATGATCATTTTTCACACTTATGACTATTGCAGCATCCACATGGTCACATGGTCAAAATTCAGATGCTTGGCAACTGACTCTTATTTATGATAGTTGGAGTGTTCTGGGTTCATGTGAACCCCTTTTGTGACCTTTTGACAAGCAAAGTCAATGGGGAAGCTAGACTTACTTAACAACCTTGTTACTAGCTTAACAACTGCAGTGATTCACTTTAACAGTTCTGGCAAGAAAGTCTGTAGAGATTCTCACTCATCCAAGTTATGGTTGTTCCAAAGGTGTTTTTTTTCCAAGAGGTAACTGGGCTTTCTGGTTTTTCTTCTGAAGACGTTTCACTTCTCTCCAAGAAGCTACTTCAGTTCTAAGCTGATGAAGATTCTTGGATGCGAAGAGCTGAAGAAGCTTCTTGGATGAGAAGCAAAACGTCTTCAGAAGAAAAACCAGAAAATCCAGTTGCCTCCTGAATAAGTACCTTTGTGGCAAGAAATGTTGTAAAAGGGGGCAAAATTCACTTAATGAAGGTCTCATTTAGCAAAAGAAACTTTGGACTTAATTGTGGTTGTAAGTCGAGGACTATCTGGAGAAGAATGCAATCTAGGATAGCTAAGACTATATATATGCAAGGAAAATAAATATATTCAGTAAGAGAAACAAAAATTCCTCTGTCGTGTCTGGCAAGAAGAGAAAGTTATTTTCTTCCCAAACATACCAACTGAAAGAGTAATGCCTGGAGTCTCTTGTATCTACACATGATTTTGGACATCACTATATAAATTTATGCAACATGTAATGAATGCTCGCTGTGAGGTCCTCCTTGTACACTCAGAGAAGGAAGGAAGGAAATGGCAGGAGAAATTAAGAGCCAAACCAGGTCCCAGTTCATGTTACCCAAGTCAAAATGGTATCCATCAATATAATCTAGTTGTCCTTGTTTGGACAGGATGTCTGGAATATCCTATGATTTATATGATATGGCTTAGCTCATAGTAAAATAATTTCAAGGAATCACACAATCTCTGTGTGAAGGGAGAAAGAGAAAGGTGTAGCTTCCATTTTTGTGTAATACTATGCTGACAAAAGTCCCTTGAATGTACTAGAATCGTGATTCCTGATGGATGGAGTGGTAATGAGAAATTGGGGGAGAATTTTGTTTTGTTATGCGGGATTCATTCTGTTGACTTTGATGAAATGGCTCCCAGCCTGAACTATTTTGCTTCTAATCTTGACCTACATCATCTCTAGCTCCAATGTATGAGTGAAGAGAATAGATGAGTTGAACTTGATGAGTTAATGTTTCTTTAGGGAAAGGGTTTATTCTAGCTGCTTCCTTGGACCTGGATCAGAATCAAACATTAAAGGTAAGGCTGCAGTGTGACTTAGAGGAAGCAAATTATTTGGGCCCTTTCCAGATCTGACATTGGATAGAAACCAGCACTGATTACTCTTGGAAAACCCTTTTAGAAATGTGGATGAAGTATATCCCTCGTGGTCCTATTTTTCATCTCACAGATATTTGATACAATTGACATAATATCCTTTTGGGTTGTCTATCAGAGTTGTGGAAGGTTGCCACTATTTTATTGGGTTTTTAAAAAAAATATAAGCTCCTTCTGGGCAGTCCCAATTAGTAGCAGTGAGGGAGGAAAAATCAGCCTGCTGGGCGATTCCTTGTGGTCTATGTCTTATTCCAGTTTCAAAAATAAAAGCTTTTATAAACCATGAGTAAACTCCCACTAAATATTGAAAAATCCATATCCTCTGATCATTTGTTTTCTGGACTGGCAATCATACTGAAATGGCTTATCACAAAGAGTAGCTTTTTTGAGGAATGACTCATCAGGCCTTGTGCAACATTAAAAAAAAACAGTTCCAAAGTATATGGTACATATTGCCATGACTGGGGAGGTAATCATATATTTTGTATCATATAAATACTAGTCAAGCAACATGGTATCTCAGACTCAGTGAAGGGGACTTGTTAAAGGCCCTGTCACACTGGCCGACGGATGCAAAATGTTAGTAAAAAGGACACAGCGGATGAGAAAAATGTTCCATCCGTTGTTATCCGCTCTCAAAAGGGGCAAAAATTTGCATAACCAGAGCGGGTAACACGGAAAGGAACGGATGGGGGGAGGACGCAGGGCGGATGGAAAGCGGATGCGGAATGGAAGCCTAGCGGATGGAAGCAGATGGGAGCGGATGGCACATCCGCAAGGCTTCCGGGGGGCCACAGCAAAGCGGACGCAGAACGGAAAGAGCGGATGCAGAGCGGATGCAGAGCAGATGAAGCGGATGCAGAGCAGAAGCCTAGCGGATGCACAGCGTTCACTGCGCATGCGGGGAGGATGCATTGCGTCAGCCCCGTGGATATAAAGGGAAGCAGCTTGGAAGCAGGTCACCATTCAGAGGAAAGACCTGCTTCCAGACATATTGAGTGCCTTGCCAGCCTGCCCTGCATGCCTGCCTGCCAGCCTTGCTGCCAGCCTTGCTGCCTGCCATCCTGCCAGCCTCCCTGCCAGCCTGCCTGCCAGCCTTGCTGCCAGTCTGCCAGCCAGCCTTGCTGCCTGCCTGCCTGCCTGCCAGCCTGCCTGCCAGCCTTGCCTTCCTACCAGCCTTCCTGCCTGCCTTCCTGCCTGCCTTCCTACCAGCCTTCCTGCCAGCCTTGCTGCCAGCCAGTAACCCCACAACCATGGGGAAGAAGAGAAAGCCTCAGCCATCTGCTGCCAGCCCTGGCAAGAGGGACAGGGCCACCCTCCCACCCCCTGGCCCTCACTCTGCTTCTGCTGGGGCTTCTGTAGCACAGGCTCGCTCTTCTGCGGCTGGGGCTTCTGCTGCTTCTGCTTCTGGAGGAGCTGATGCTGCTGCTTATGGCGGTGGTGCTTCTGCTCGTGCTTACTCTGCTGATGCTACTTCTGGTGGTGGTGCTTCTGCTGATGCTGCTTCTGGAGGAGCTGATGCTGCTGCTTCTGGTGGTGGTGCTTCTGCTGGTGCTTACTCTGCTGTAGCTGCTCCTCGTCCTGCTGGTCCTGCTGGTCCTGCTCATCCTGCTCATGCTCCTGGTCTTGCTCGTCCTGCTCGTGCTCCTGGTCTTGCTCGTCCTGCTGGTCCTGCTGGTCCTGCTTGTGCTCCTGGTCCTGCTCGTGCTCCTGGTCCTGCTGGTGCTGCTGGTGCTGATGATGATGATCCTGCTGGCGCTGCTGCTGCTGCTGCTGATGATGATCCTGCTGGTGCTGCTGCTGCTGGTGGTGTGGAGGAGCAGCCCCTCCAACCTGGAAGCTCCTCTGATGAGGGCTCATCTGGTCCTGCCAAAGGGAGGAAGAGGCATATGCGAGAACGGGAGAGGAGGCAATACTCCATTGAGGAGGAACACGAGGATGAGGTGCTGAAGTGGCTGAGAGAGAATGAATATCTGTGGTGGAAGGGACACAGGCTCTATCGAGACACCAAAAGGAAGCAGGCTGCTTGGAGAGAGAAGGCGGAGAGTCTGGGCTACACATCGGAGATGCTCCTCGGCTGGTGGAAACATATGCATACCTGGTACGGGAAGCTGCACCTCAAGAAATCTGGCCAGGCCACGGTCAAGCTGACAGACAGAGAGACCTACGTGATGGCCAGGTGCAGCTTCCTGGAGGGTGAGATCTGCCACCGAGGAGCAGCCCCTCTCACAACCCTCTCTCTCCGGCAGCCTGCTGAGAGCCAGTCCTCTTCTGGCTGAGAGTCAGCTCCTGTCTCCAGGCAGGTTTCTGTGGAGCGTCCCACGGCGGAGAACCCGTGGACAGTTATTTTAACCGTGGCGGAGCGTGTGGAGGACTCCCTGGCACAGTGGGAGAAAGGAGACAACACTTCCACCACAGTCCTACCCGCATCCACCCCCAGCTTCACCTCCACAGAAAGGCAGAGAGCCAGACAGGAGGGGCAGAGCCATACTGTCCTGCTGGAGATCAGGGACACCATCCAGAGCAGCATAGATCTCCTCTCTCAGCTGGTCCACACTGACTCCTCATCCTCCAACCGCAAGCCCTTCCTCACCTATGTCAACCAGACCCTCACGGACATGGCGGAACCCCAGTACCAGGTGATGAAGGACCGGATCACCGATCTGCTTCACAACCCTCCAGATCCAGATGAACCTGCTCCCACCCAGTCCAGGTCTGCTCCTCCACCCCAGGTGATGTCGCTCCCATTCCAAGGCTTTCCACAGGCCCTCACCTACCAGGGCTACGGCTACCAGGAGGTCCAGCAGCACAGGCAGCAGCCCTTCCCAGTCCAGGCACAGGCTCATCGGACGCCACCGTTGCCACCGGTTGCACTGATGCCACTGATGCCACCCATGCCACTGATGCCACCCACACCACTGCTGCCACCGATGCCACTTATGCCACCGATGCCACCCATGTCACTGATGCCACCCACGCCAGTCCTCACATAGCTGCAGACCAGACAGCCCCACTACACTGCTCCTTCCTCCACCCCACAGCCAAGCCCGGCCTCAGTACATCTGTCGTCGGTACTGGGATTGACACCTCAGGCATGGAAGAAGGAGCTCTCAACATCACGGGGCTGAGCCAGCTGTCCGAGAGCTTCCTCAACACACTGTCACCTGTTGTCCTCTCGGGGCCAGGCACCCCAGTGGGGCTTCAGACCAGCACTCCAGCAGCAGCCACCTCCACAGCACCTGGACCCTTCACCCCTGAGACTGGGCATGCCTCAGAGTGACCAAGAAGAGTGCCAGAGACTGGGTGGCTACCTGTAGACTTTATTTGGACACTTGACTTGGGTCATTTTTCTTTTACAGCTTGTTATTAATAAAGATTATCTTTGATTCACACACTTGCTTCATTTATTTTTTTAAATAAAGTCTTGGTGGAAACTTTTAGAAATGGTTTAAGCCTCTGCATGCTTGTGGGATGGGTAAGGATAGCAGTGGGGTGGGCAGGGATACCTTTGGGATGGGTTAAGATAGCTGTGGGATGGGTTGAGATAGCTGTGGGGATAGATAAACCTCCAGTGCAAGCATAGTGGGACTGTATGGTCCACCCTCCCAGGTGACACACCTTTGGCCCTTCATACTAATGTAATCATTGATCCACACATGTCAACATAAACACAACTATTTCTTAAATGCCCTGTTCATTGTAGGCCCACCCAACATACATGGCACAATCTCATCTGTGTGATGAGACAGGCTCAAGGAAACATCCATTAAGTATCTACCATCCTGTCTTGCCACTCCACTGCTCCAGCTGGGGAGTTGCACCAGTGTTTCAGGAGGTTGCGCTGTTTCTTCCCTTCACGTGAGGCTCGTTTGGGGCCTTGCACATCCTCAGTGTCTATCAGGTTTTGCCCTTGCCTCCATTCCCCAGGCTCCATGTCCCCATTGCCTTGTTGAAGGTCCATGAGCCTGCTCTGCAAGACTGGGTAGCGGGTGCGCATGAGATTGTGCAGGATGCAGCAAGCTTCCACGATCCTCCTCACAGTCTCTGGGCGATGCTGCATGGTGGTGAGAAGTACCTGGAACCTGTTGGCCAGGATGACAAAGGCGTTCTCCACCACCCGCCTTGCCCTGGACAGCCTGTAGTTGAAGATCCTCTCTTCATGGGTGAGGTGTCTTGAAGTGTAGGGCTTCATGAGGTAGGTTGTGAGGGAGAAGGCGTCATCCCCCACGATGAAGTAGGGTACATCTTGTGTGTCGTTGGGCAGGGGTTCTGGATCTGGGAAGACGATGAGGTTGCGTTCCAGCTCCTTCTTGAGGTGACTGGTGTTGTATACCTGGGCATCTGAAGATGAGCCGTTGCCTGAAGCATCAATGTACATGAACTTGTAGTCAGCATCGACCATGGCGAAGAGGATGATGCTGAAGAAGCCCTTGTAGTTGTGATAAGTGGACCCTGAGTTGGCTGGAGCTTTGCAGGCCATGTGCTTGCCATCTATGGCTCCAACGGTGTGTAGGAAGTTCCACTTCTGATACCACTGCTCTGCAAATTTCTTCCATCCTTCTTCAGTGGAGGGGCACTGGAGGAGCTCCTCCAGGTATTCTTCGATGATGGCCTGCACCACTTCTCTGACCACAATGCTGATGGTGTTGTGTGGCACACTCCAGCCATACTACATGCTCCTGTAGGTGGTCCCTGAGGCCAGGTGGCGCACAGTCAGTGCCACCTTGAGCCCAGGGTCCAGGCTGGGCTGGAAGTTGGTGCTCTGCTTGGTCAACCTGGGTGTTAGCCGCTGCACAACTTCGTCAAACATGGCTGGAGGCATCCTCATGAAGTTCTGGAATGTATGAGGGTCTTCGTTCCTGAGCTCCACCATCAGCTTGTTGTACAGTCCATACTCTGCTCTTCTCCCGATCCATTTTTGGACCCAGATGCTTCTTGGCCGCCTCTTTTTCTTCCCATAGTAGAGTTCACAGAGCCTGTAGATGGCTTCGCACTGTTGCAGAACGATGGTGGCTACCAAAAGGAGTTTGTTACGATCCATGGTGGACATGACTGGATGCTGTGGAAGAGCAAGAGGCAGATGAAGGCTGCAGAGGTCTGCACAGCTGGGCTGCTGGTTTGAAAGTGAGATCCAGGTGAGTTGCTCCCCCTTTTTATAGGCAATATAGGTTTTCCCCTATGTGTCCTTTTGCATCCTCTAGGCATCCTCTAGACATCCTTAATATCTGAGATAGGTCCCCTCTGCGAATGTTTTTTCCGTTTTAAATGCTTTCTTTGCGATCTGCATCCGCTTTCATCCTTTCTCTGTCCGTGCTACTAAGGCTGCGCGTCTGTTCCGCGTCCGGTCCGCTTCCTCCCTGTGTCCACTTTCTGCTGGAGCGGATTTGAGTTGTGCGGATGCACTGCGGATGCCTAGCGGATGTAGCGGACGTGTAACGGATGACGACAGATGCAGAATGGATGTCCCCCGTATGCATAGCGGATGCAGAACGGACGTGTTGGATACATTTTCCGCTCAGAAAGTTTTGAGCAGCTCAAAACTTTTTGGGCGGATGAAATGTCAAGAGATGGATGCTGGACGGATAGAGAGGAAGCAAAACGGAGGCAGTGAGTACAGAACGGAAGCATCGTGTTAACCAATGGATGGCAAGTGTTTTTCTCCATTTTACATCCTCTTTCCATCCATTGGTGCAGTGTGACGGGGGCTTAAGTACAAAACTAAGATAGATAAGCAGCAGAAAGAAAAAAACGAGCATTGATGGATGGATGGGTTTTAAAAGAGTGTAATGGGTTTGGGAAAATAAATAAGCAGACAAGAAAGAACAAGTCAATTTTTAAAAAGTGTAGCAGAAAAGATTTGGGTCTCTCTCCCCTCCCCCTCCAAGCAAATGTGCCTAATGGGACAAAAACAGTTGGGCAGTCCCCTGTCCGCTAGGCAAGGTGCACAGACATGATAGTACTCATTGGCTGGCTAGTCATGTCAGTTTCAGAGAACTCATCAGACTACTCAATCTTCTTGTTTTGTCCAGAGAATGCCAGAGAGATCATTGGTTCTCCAAATTGCCTTTGAAAATCTCTGAAGTGATTTAAAGACACTTGATTCTATTTGATACTTCAAATGGAATCAATGAGACGGAAGTTGATTAAATGCATTTCAAATCGAATCACTCTTTGCAGTTTCATTCATATCACCAAAAACCCTCTGGGCTGCTATTAGAATTTTTGCTGTCAACCCCTTGGACCACTACAGTTCTTTCAATGGATATGAGCTGCTGAAGATAATAGTTATACCTGTCCTTTTGATGACATTCACAAAGGATACTGCAAGTCCATTTTCATGGGGTTTAATTATTTCTAAGCTCCCTTTTTTTTTCTCTTTATGGTTGTGAATATGTTTGCAGGCACTTGTATACTTTGATGAAAAGAGGGATCAACTATAGAGAGGATAACATGAAGGGGTAATAAGGGACAAAGATGACACCAAGGATAGGAGATGGGGCAATTAAGACTGGACGATGCCAGTAGTTGTTTTTAGTATTTGGAAAAGCCTTTAATGAAATGTAAATACCAACAGAATAGTATGCCTTATTACAACTCTTACTAAAAAAATGAGGACAGTTCTACAAGGTGATTTGGAATAATGCTTCTCTTTTAATATACACTATATCAGGGATGTCAAACTCGTGACTTTCCCCCACTTTGCTAAACTAGGTGTGGCCAGTGTATGATGCATCCAGCTTGTGGGCTGCGAGTTGACAGCCCTGCACTATATGATACCTTTGGCTGTAAAGTCCTGTCTAAAACCCAGAGACTCCATATAGGGGAAACCTATTCTAAAAACACCTTATGGGGATACATAAATTGCTTTTGCATAGAATGGCTCTGACAAGAGCACCTGAGTCCCAGAAGCACACTACAAGCGATGTAATGATATTCTCGCTTCTGGCTTCTTTGTTCAATTGCTGTAAATATTTTGCCCATTCTTTGTCTATTTTACAATTTACAGTATAGCTTTCATTGTTCTTCATCTCAAAGTGGCAGGAAAATTCACTAGTTTTCAACCATCATAGTCAGTGGTGATACTGCAGTTGTAAAATGTGAACTCATGTCTAGCCCTAAGGCTATTGACTGCCAATGAAATACAAAAAATACTAAATTATTTTTTTGGGGGAGGGGAAATTCCTATGCATTCATCTTTGTTCTGTTCTCAGGAATGACAGTTGACTAGTTAGATCCAAGGGTCTTACAAATGACGGGATTCCCAATCTATAGAAAATTCCCAATCTGTAAATTCCCAATCTGTAGAAAACTTTTTTCTAATTTAATTAGTGATGCACAACTTCAACATTTAATGTTGCTTTTTTGACCAACAGCATTATTACATAGTCTGCTTGATTTTTCTCTGGATGATGGAATGATGATTCTGGCAACAAGTAGAGTTTCACCCTTTGATTTTTAACTGGGCCTGAGTTGAACTGTGGAAGAACCCATCCCAGCCTAAAAGGCAGCTACGGTAATTGGGGGCTAGCTTAACTCAGCTGATACCACTTTATCTAAATAATAATACTAAATTAAAATTGCATGTAACCTGTCTCCCAATGACTCTGGGTAGCTCACAATAATCAAACAAAGAAATTACAATAAAACCAATAAAAGATAAAAGATGCCAAGACCAACAAAGCAGATGAAATGAAGCAAGGGTTTTAATCTCCTTTGTCAAACAAAGGTTAGGTAAAGAGCCAGGTCTTCATAGCTCTTCTAAACAACAGAAGAGTGGGACCACCTGAATCTCAGGGGGAAACCTCATTCCACAGTGTAATTAACCCACCACACCACACCCAACCTCAACTCTTCCCTTCATTAACTGATTCCTCATTCATTCAGAGGGTAATTGTATTCCAGAGGGTAGCTAACAATATGCTATTCTTTACATGTATTGAAATACCTTTCAAAGATCTCTTTCATGACAATTATAGATTGACATATATGGAGAGCGGCAGATTGAGGAAGGTTAATGATTTTGTCCCTTTTGACAACACAACAGTGCCTTCTCATTTTCCTAAATAGTTGTCCTTTCCCAGTTGATTCCTTTTGGTTCCATGCATGGGCACAGAATGATATTTTCTGTTTTCTTCTTAGGTGAAAGTTAAGAAAGGATTTCAAACTGGAAAAATCCTTTGGAAGAAAAACTGATTACCCTCCTCATCTGCATAAAATAGGAAGCATATTATAGAGGTACATGATTATGAGCAAAATTGATTTTATACTAAGATTTGCAAAATATTCCCAATGTATCCTTAAGGGAAAACTTATAGTGCAGCAGGTAAGGGGCATGCATAAGTGCACCACCATGCCTCCCATCCCTGTCCTATTGTCCCCATTTAATCGTAGCTATTTTCTGTATTTTTACTCATGTTTATACTTATACCTATTATTTTGTAAGTGATTGACAAATCAAATCAAATCAAATCAATCAATCAATAAGATAGCCAATTCCCCCATTCCAATCTTTTTTCCCCCATCTGGTCATTAAGCACTGTATTTTATTTTGGCTTTGGCTGGAGAATGACTGTTAATTGATACCTTGAAAGTATCTTATATTATATCTGGATTGTACTTGGATCACCATGTACCACCATGCCAACGTTCAGCCTTGCTGATTAAATTCAAGCCTTTCTTTTAATCTTCCTTTGTCTGTTAGGATATCTTTGTATGCAATTACCTTTTTTTGCTTATAGAGGTTTGGGTATGATATAGCTTCTAAGGGAGAAAGTCAGCCTGGAGTTTCCATATAATTTTGCGATCTTATTTTATTCCAAATTGATATTAGAGCTTATCAGATTTTATGTCTCAAAAAACATCGATGTGTTGTATATCAATTAGGCCACAGATATGTGTGCCAGCCCTGTTGTAGATCATGTCCTTCTAAAAATAAAAGTCTTTTTTCCCTCAAGTTTATCCAATATTTGATCCATGTTAAGGTGGCCGCTTGATAATATAGTTCCTAATCCAGGAAACCTAGAATGGTAGGCATGTCTCCAAGTACAATCTAGATATGAAAGGGATAAAAAAGAATGGGGAATAAATTGTCAAGATACAATATTAGATTAAATACTATGAGGACCAGAAAAGAAACAAATAAATAAATTATATAACTATCTATTAGATTATTAGATAATCACTCTGCTAAACAAATAATTCCCTCAACACTGTTCAACTATTATAAAGTCTGCACTACTATTACTGTTCATCTTCTCATCATTCCTTATCACACATCCCCTCCCGCTTGTGATTGTAGCATTGTAACTTTAGCATTGTAGCATTGTAAAAGCTGGAACACACATCCTCACTAGTCCAACACATGAAAGCCACAGGTCATAACATCAACTTCAATGGCACCAAAACCCCAGCCATAGAACCATAGAGATTGAAAAAAGACCTGAAAGCATGAATAGAAGAGATGATTCCACCAGACTGTCAATCATTTGGAAACCTGCACTCTCAAATAGAAAGATCTCCACACCATAAGCCAAGCAAACACCTGGGCACAAACAGACTCCCTCTGATACCTCCAGCTCAAACACACCCCAACCAGGCACCCAGATGAAACCTAGCTTCCTAATAGATAACAGCCGTCCTTTTACACGAAGCCAAGCTGCACTGAAAGCCTCCAAAACAGGAACACAGTGTTGCCAGCCAATCAAAGCCACAAAACAGACAGAAGAAACCAGAAACACCAATCA
>BLBF01000005.1:50842793-50854935 GCA_015471245.1 Laticauda colubrina | reverse complement strand
AACTTAGAGGAATATAACTGTATAATGTGTCAGCATGAAATGTAGGAAATATAACAAAACATATTCAGATTACATAGGAAATTACAAGATTTGGCAATGAAAAAAAATAAGCAGCAGAAACCACAAGTAGGGACAAAAGGACACGTAGGGCTTAAGAAGGCATAACTCTATGGGGCAAAATGGCACTTATGCTCAAGCAGGGTGCGTCTCCATAGCCAAATAAACACATAGACTAAAAGCAAGGTAGAACTCCCCAAAAAGATAATAGCTTTGTGAAATTCTACTTCCCTATTTCTGGAAATTGTATAAAAGATCATGCCTTGTTGTTGTTCGGGGTCTCGGCTCCCTTAGCGGCTGGGACTTTTTTTGTTGAAGCACCTCAAAAAAAGTTCTATGAACTTTGTGTCTGACTCTGATGGCTTCTGTGCCAAGCTGACCCATTTTTGGGACAACATCCCACTGGAATAAAAAAAAAAAAAGATCAGTCTGCATATTGTATATGTATGTAGTCTGTATTTCATCATCCAGTACTACTTATGTGCTTTTTAATGGAAAAGTATCCACCACCACTACCATTATAAAGTTCTAGAGTTTTGGGGTGACACTGATTTCAAAATAGAGGAGCATAACAGAAGAAGCCAAGGAAACAACCAAGAGAGAAGATTAATTCAAGAAATAACACATAACTTCCTGCATGCCTCCAATTAAACTTTGGTAGTGATGGCATTCAAAGCAAGAAAGAAATTCAAGTACCATTTTCTTTCATGTAGTTTGGTTGAACCTGCACTGAGAAATTAACCCAGCCACTGACAAATAATTGCCTCCTGTGGGATTGTGTGAAACAGATTCCTGTAAGAACAAAAGTACCAATGCCAGCGTCTGTCTTTTAAGGCATTGATTGCTTTTACTTATCTTACAGCTGCCATCAAAACTCAGCAAGTTTGAGTATAACATAATTTCCTTAGATAAAGTAAATAAAATCCTTCAATTCAGGTTTTATACCATCGTGACACTCAGTGAAATTCAAATGCTACTGCACAAGAATAGTCTTTTCCTACACTAATGTGTAGTTAGTTGCAAGGTCCCAAAATGAAAGATCTATAGGCGTAAATAGCTCCACAAATCTAGTGATTAAGCCACTGGTAACGAAGAGTTGTGTAAGGAACTGCCAAAGGTTGACAAACACAGCTTTTACTGAAAACATAGCACTTCTTACAGAAAGAACAGACAACTAATCAAATACTTTATGATAGACATTGCTATTACTGAACAGCTAGAATTGGAGGTATGGGCAGAAGGAGTATTAAATGCTAATTGAAGGGATTTAAGCAATTACATTGTAGATTTTGTGCAAGGAGTTAACAGTGGTTCCAATCTCATTGCAGATATGTATTAAACTGTGATAGATGATTTGCAATTTTGGAGAAGTAAATCATATACAATGTTATACAGTTACAATCTTTCAGACAATATCTTTAGGTGCAAACTCAATTTGGCATTTTATTAAATGGCTACGAAAAATTGGAACTCTGCTCCCTTGTTGAACACCTAACAAAATCTTTGATTTATGAAACGTAGTATGTATCCCTGTAGTAGGGATAGAGATAAGAATCCTGCCAGGGATAGGATCAGGGGATTCTGGTGATGCCTTTCAACACATTTGCCAACAACAACAACAGCAACAACAATAATTGCAGATAAGAAATTTGCTCAGGGATGCCCAATCTATCATTCCCCCATGTTGTCCTATTCCATACTGTTAGCTGACCAGAACATCAAATTGTTTTAAAGCTTTTATCTAAAGGCAAGCTACATTTAGTTATTTTTTTTATCTTTAGCAGTCATATGATGTTGCCATGGAGATGATGATAAAGATGAAATGCTGGAAGAACTGGGAGGAGAGGAAGATGAATTGTGATGATCATAGAATCATAGGTCTGAAGGTCTTCTAATCCAACCTCCTTCCCAAGGCAGGAGACTTTATGACATCCCTGACAAATGGCTGTCCAATCTTTGCCTGTATCCTCCTGTGATGGAGCTCCCACAACTCCAAGAAGGAAGCTGTTCCACTGATTTATTGTTCTTCCTGTCAGGAAATTTCTCCTTAGATTGGATCTCTTTTAAATGAGCTTCCATCCATTGTTTCTTATTTTGCCCTCAGGTGCTTTAGAGAATCAGTTGCCTCCTTCCTCCCTGTGACTGCCCTCAAGTATCAGAAGACAGCTATCATATCACCTCTAATCCTTTTCTTTGTTATGCTAGACTTACCTATCATTCCTGATATGATTTAGCCTTCAGTGCCCTTATCATCTTCTCTGTACTCTTTTCTATGGCCCGGCACCTGTTTTGCATCACGGTGTCCAAAATTGGATGCAATATTCTAAACCTGACCTCACTAATGCAATATAGTATAAAGTAGTAAGGGCAGCATACAGCAGCAGTCCTGTACTGAACTAGACCAAGGAGTTTGGTCTTATTCATAACAGGTGCCTTCCTTAAGGATTTCAATTTGCTCTGTGATATGGAAATCAGGCAACCACGTCTTGATTGGACCATGTGACTGATTTTTGGGGGTTGAGGGAAAACATTTCCTTTTAATTAGGAGGAGACTATGGGAACCTTCAGAGTCACTTTTCACCAGATCTGTGCCAATGTGATATATCCAATAAAGCTATTCCTTGAAAAATCCACCTTCCTTAGAGTTTTGCCTGCTATGGATCTGTTCTGTTGTGGGAATGAACGACTCGAGACCAGTGATACTTCAGCTCTTTTATTTGTCTCTCTGTGACTGCTCTTCAGCGGAACCACAGCAACCTCTTTTATAGCGGCTGCTCGTGGCTCACACCCAATGACGGCTCTTCAAATTTCCCGCCATCAGGTGGACCAATCAAAAAGGACTATATCAAGTATTCAAATATATAACACCCCTCCCCATGTGGTACAGTCCAACCAATCAGGCTTCCCTATGTTACGTAATCACGTAAATAGGCAGGGCTCTTATGGGTTCTATTGAACCTGCGCAATTCAGTAGGTGTGTTGTCTTTGGACTGTTCAGACGGGTTTGCTGTTTCTCCTGTCCTTCTCTGTGGAACCTCCTGGAAGGTAGAGTCAGCTATGCCACTCCCGCCTGGTCTATTCGGGCTGGTTGAGTCAGCTCGGCTGCTCCCGCCAGGAGTGGCTTCATGCTGATTTTCCGCTGCCAGTTCCTTTTTTCTGAAGTCATTTTCAGGTATGTGATTGTGATTTCTTAGCGGGTCTGCTAGTGGTGTTGGTTGGTGAATTGTTGTTAGAGTTTGTTTTATTATTTCTCATGTTTGTGGAGGGTCTCCCCCTCCCCTCTCATTTGTGTTTGAGGGGTCTCCCCCCTCTCTGGTTTGGTTATTCTTTTGGTTTAAGGTTTGATGTGGTTCATGTGTGTGTGTGTGTGTGTGTGTGTGTGTTCTTCTCCTTCGTCCCTTGGGTTATTAGTGTTCTTAAATAGTGTTCTTGATCTAAGTTGGTCTATGTGTCTCCTCCAGTTTTTCCCATCCTCTGTCTGTACTCTGTATGACCGGGGTCCTGTTATCTGGGTTATTTTAGCTGGTATCCATAGTGGGTCCCCTGTGAGGTTTTTTGCATAGACCAGGTCCCCTGTTCCAAATGTACGGTACTTACTGGAGGAGTCTGTTGGTTTTTCAGGGTTGTATGTGGGGTGTAGTCTGTCTAGGTGAGACCTTAGTTTTCTGCCCATTAATAGTTCTGCTGGGCTTTTATGAGTTGTGGTGTTTGGTGTAATGTGCTGTATAGTTAATAGTTTATAGATTTTTTTTCTGTATATCTCCACGTCCTAATTTTTGTAGTGTATCCTTAGTATAATGAACCATGCATTCCGCCCGTCCGTTCATAGCCAACCAGCCTGGCGCTGTTAGTGCATGCCTTATCCCTTGTTCGGCAAGGAACTTTTCAAATGTCAGTGCCGTGAATTGCGGCCTGTTATCCAATACCACTAGATCCAGTAACCCATGTGTTGTAAAAAGCTTCCTTAAGGCCCTGTCACACTGGCCGATGGATGCAAAACGTTTGTAAAAAGGACACAGCGGATGAGAAAAATGTTCCATCCGTTGTTATCCGCTCTCAAAAGGGGCAAAAATTTGCATAACCAGAGCGGATAACACGGAAAGGAACGGACGGGGGAGCATGCAGGGCGGATGGAAAGTGGATGCGGAATGGAAGCCTAGCGGATGGAAGCGGATGAGAGCGGATAGGTCCCCTCTGCGAATGTTTTTTCCATTTTTATGCTTTGTTTGCGAGCTGCATCCGCTTTCATCCTTTCTCCGTCCGTGCTACTAATGCTGCGCGTCCGTTTCACATCTGTTCCGCTTCCTCCCTGCGTCCGTTTACCGCTGGAGTGGATGCCTAGCGGATATAGCGGATGCGTAACGGATGACAACGGATGCAGAACGGATGTCCCCCGTATGCCTAGCGGATGCAGAACGGACGCGTTGGATACATTTTCTGCTCAAAAGTTTTGAGCAGCTCAAAACTTTTTGAGCGGATGAAATGTCAATAGACGGATGCTGGACAGATAGAGAGGATGAAAAATGGAGGCAGTGAGTACAGAACGGATGCATCGCGTTAACCAACGGATGGCAAGTGTTTCTCTCCGTTTTACATCCTCTTTCCATCCGTTGGTGCAGTGTGACATGGGCTTTAGTTGTTTGATTACGGCTTCTGTTGTGGTTGAGTGCATGACACTTACCTCCAACCAATTGGAGTAAGCATCGACCACTATCAAAACTGTGTGTCCCTTCATTGCTCCTGCAAAATCAATGTGTATTCTCAACCATGGGCCCCTCGGTGTTTCCCAGTCGAGGACAGGTGCAGCAGGGGGTGTAGGTCTAGATTCTTGGCATTGTTTGCACGTTGCCACACATCTCCCAATATCCTTATCCATCCCTGGCCACCATACATAACTCCTGGCCAGGGACTTCATCGTTACGATACCCGGGTGTCCTTCATGCAATATGTCAAGTATTTTTTCCCTCAATATGTCCGGTATGATCTTCCTATCCCCCCACAGTACACATCCTTTTAAATTAGATAGTTCAGTCTGTCTAATATGGAATGGTTTGACAGTCTTGTCATTTTCTGTCTCTGGCCACCCTTTACCTACTCAATTTAAAATTCATGCCAGGATTCTCTCTTTCGCAGTTTCTTTTGCAATGTCTGTTGCTGTTATGGGTAGGTTTTCCCATGTCTCGATTTGCAGGGTTGATGTGGTTGGTGCAGGATCATCTTCTAACTCAGGTAGGGGAAAACGGCTCAGGGCATCAGCGTGTGTTAGGTTCTTTCCTGGTCGGTGGATTAAATCGTAGCTGTAGGCAGCGAGGAAATCGGACCATCTTGTCATTCGCGGTGACAGTATGTTGGGTGTAGCTTTGTTTCCTGCTAGTATTCCTAAAAGAGGTTTATGATCAGTGAGAAAGTTCTGCCGTAAATGTATTTGTGGAACCGTTTGACTCCTGTTATTACGGCCAACGCTTCTCTGTGCAATTGGCTGTAATTTCTCTCTGCTTTAGATAGGGGTTTGGAGTAGAATGCGATCGGTGCTTCTCTTCCATCGGGTAATATGTGGCTGAGTATGGCCCCGATGCTGAATGGTGATGCATCGCAGATTAATGTTAGGGTTAGGGTTGGTGGGAGGGTTTCGCTGTATGAGTACAGAATACAGAGTATGGATGAGTACAGAGTCTGATGTGAGTAAGTCTTTGATTCCCTGGAATGCGGTTTCTTCTCATTGCCCCCAGGTCCAGGAAGCTTTTTTATCCAGCAGCCTGTGTAACGGTTCCGCTGTTGTTGCCTTCTGTGGCAAAAAGACATTGTAAAAGTTAATAAGTCCCAAAAAGACTTGTAACTCTGTTTTATTTTTGGGTCTGGGAGCTTCTTTGATTGCTCTGATTTTCTTTTCCGTGGGGTGGATTCCTTCTTTATCTATGAGGTTTCCCAGGAACTCAACCTTATCGGTGGCTAGTTGGCACTTCTCTCTTTTCACTTTGAGTCCTGCCTCTTTAAATCTTTGTAAGACTTGCCTCAGGCGGCCTTCCAGTTGTTTTTTGTCTTTGGCAGCTACCAGTACATCATCAAAATATGGTACCACCCCTTTGATTCCTTGTAATAGGCGCTCCATCAAACTTTGGAATTCCCCTGGGGCCATGCTAACTCCAAATTGTAATCTTCTGCATTTGAATGCCCCCCTGTGGGTCACAATTGTTTGTGGTTCCGCTGTTTCTGGGTCAACTGGTAATTGTTGGTACGCTTGTGCAAGGTCAAGCTTCGTGAAAAATTTTCCTCCCCCCAATGAATGTAAAAGGTGTTGTACCACCAGAACGGGGTACGCGCTTTGTTGTAGTGCGTGGTTGAGGGTGGCCTTATAGTCTCTGCAGATGTGCATGGATCCATCTGGTTTAATAGGGGTCACAATTGGAGTTTCCCACCTTGCGTGGTCTATTGGCTGTAGTACCCCCTGTGCAATAAGTTTATCCAATTGTTCATCGATTTTTGATTTTAACGTGAAGGGGACTCACCTCACCTTTAGCCTAATTGGGGCTACATTTGGATTCAAATTAAATGAGATAGGGGACCCTCGGTACTTGCCTAGTTCTCCATTGAAGATGTTCTGGAATTCCCTCATCAGGTTGTCTTCCCAGTCCGCCTCAGTGACGTTGTTGATCCCAGTCACTCTGATTCCTCGTGGTGCAAACCATTCGAGTCACAGTAGGCTGGGGCGATCCCAATTGACTATGGTCAGTGGAAGGACTTTCTTATATTTTTTGAAGTTGACTTGGAAATGTCCGAGTCCAACTACGGGGATTCTGTTCCCTTGGTAGTCTTTTAGTGTAAGTTTTTGTCTTTCTAGTTCCTTCCTTTCCATATCTGGTATCAGACTCTTTAGGGTGTTCCACAATACCATGGATAGGTACAAACCGGAATCCACCTCCATCTTGCAAGGTTGGCCTTCTATAGTGACTTGTACATGCACCTTTTTTGCATTTGTTGAGCTCGAGTGTCCAATAATTATTGTCTGGTGTGTTTCCTCTTTTCTATTGGCTTCATTGAACAGTTTGTTCCTGCTTTCTTGGCTCCAGCGGCTCCCTGTCTGCCTCTCTCTCGCTCTGGGGGAGGTACTTCCTCTTCTTCTAGGGCTGTAGCTATTTCTGTTTCAGCAGACCCTAGCAATGTGTCCCCGTCTTTCACAATGCCTGCAAACAGCGTCAAGGAAACGGCACTCAGAACATGAGTGGTAGCCTCCACAGCTGGCACAACGGAAGTCTGACTTCCTTTCTCTTCGCTCTCGTCTATTTTTTTCTGACTGGAGTCTATGTATCTCTTCGTTTTCTTCATCGCTTTCGGACATGGATTCGATGTTCTTGTGGTGTGTTGTAGTGGCGATTTTTTGAGTGCCCTATAACTTCTTATCTTGCTCTTGGCTAGGTTTTCTTGGGGTTTCCTGGGCTGCCCTATTCATCTGCCGCATGGTGGCTGCTGATCTTTGTGTTGCTTCAGCTGCGGTGGCTTCAGCGATGGCCTCAGTTACTGTTAAGGTGGGTCTGGTCAGTAGTCAGCTCTGTAGGGTGAGGTCTCTTAGTCCGAGGACCACCGGTCCCTCATGGCCTCGTCCATGTTGAGAAATTTGCATGCCCCTCCAATGTTCCTTAGCACCATCACAAAATCCCCTATGCTCTCACTTTCCTTTTGGTCTCGCTTGTAGAATTCGTGTCTCTGGATGAGGCTTGAGACGGCTGGCGCATAATGGGCTCTCAGTAGTCCGTCTAAATCTGGCCACGCCATTTGCTTCACATCCCAGGGTTTTACCAATGCCTTGGCCATCTTGAATACTGTGGGTCCACAGTGGGTTAGGAAAACGGCTCTCTTTCTTTGATCGGAGGTTCCTTGTAGATCATTCCCTTCTAGGAACATCAGGAATTGGTCGATGTAAGAATCTCAGTCTTCCGTCGCTGGGTTGAATGGTGCGGGTGGTGCATTGTTGCCGGCCATCTCATCTAGCTCGGTTCTCTGGCCACGTGCTCAATGGTCTCCTTGTTCAGTATCCCATCCTCATCACCAGTGTTCTGTTGTGGGAGTGAACGATTCGAGACCAGTGATACTTCAGCTCTTTTGTCTCTCTGTGACTGCTCTCCAGCAGAGCTGTGGCAACCTCTTTTATAGCAGCTGTTCGCGGCTCACACCCAATGATGGCTCTTCAAATTTCCCATTGTCAGGTGGACCAATCAAAAAGGACTACTTCAAGTATTCAAATATATTATATATATTACTTGGAACCCTGACATATGACACATTTGTCTTCATGGTTGGTCTTGTGGCATCAGCTCCAGCCTAGTTTAATCTGCTGAATGTTTATTGCTCAGATTGCTCTGAAAGAAAATAGTGAGGGGAAAAACAGCTTGACTTTAAAGCAGTCTCCAGACTCTGCTAAGAGTGATCTCCTTGTTTGTAAATGGAGAAAAAAACATCTGGAATCACTGGGATATAACAAGTACAGAACACCAGAGTGTCATTTTAACAGCGAGCTGATCAAGAAGGCATGATGTTTAGAACAGTCTGAGGTTTGGGAGTTGTTTGATTTTTCAGATTGTTGATGATAATCACAATTGATAGAGATGTACAGATACAGAGATTCATTTGTTGCTAGGAGATCTAATTCAGAATGCATTTTTTTTATAATTTTCATCTCATGCTAAACATAAGCACTGTAGCCAGGGCATTGGGCAAGGCGTCTAAATTTCACAGTTTTGTTCATAGGGGATCCACAGGAAAGGGTGATAATAACTTCTATAGCCACTGAGCCTGGCAATTTTTCATTGTCTCTCCTTATTGCTATTCTTTCAATAAACTTTTCAGGATTGGCATCAGAGAGTCAAGAAGTAGCTACAATGCAGCATTTTCCGATTCCTAAAATACATCTCAATTGTCTAGAAAAAGAATAGCCATTTGATGAGTTCTCAAGAAAGATATTAGGAAAAGACTGAAAAGTCTCCATTCTAATAAATTGAAATATAAATTGGTTCTAAAATGAAAGGAATAGAATAGCTGAATGTATTTTATTACATTTACCAGTCAGGAATTTATTTTCTCCCTTCCTGATTGGTAAAAAGAACTGGTAGGTATCTCATTTTATGTTGAGTCAGTTAGCAATTCTTGCATGGACGTGCTGTAAATCTGAGGTCAATATCCCCCAAATTCCAGTATCTACATCTCTCCTTATTTATATCTGAATTATATGTAGTTAATGTAGTTAATGTCATTGAATATCAAATATTAAAATAATATTGACAAATATTCATGCATTAAAACCCCACAGAGGATGGGAAGATTATCACTGGTCAGATAGTATAAGAGTTTAACAAGACTCTTTTTCTAGTTTCCTTCAGTTTCAAAAAGACCCAGTGACTACTTCTGGTAGGTATTGTCTATGCAGGGCCTGAGAATTTGTATTCCAATGCCCTAAAAAGTCTGTAACTCTATGATTCCCTAGGTGGAATATTTCAGGGATAACATGAGACTTAATGAATCTAACCCAAGCAGTTCTTGACAGTAGTGGAAATAACTAGCTTTCTATAATAGGTAGTCAAGATACTGCTTTAGAACAGAAGAGAATAGAATAGAACAGAATAACAGAGTTGGAAAGGACCTTCTGGGTCACCTAGTCCAACCCCTGCCCAAGCAGGAGACCCTACACCATTTCTGACAAATGGCAATCCAGTCTCTTCTTGAAAGCTTCCAGTGATGGAGCTCCCACAACTTCTGAAGGCAAACTGTTCCATTGGTTGATTGTTCTCACTGTCAGAAAATTTCTCTTTATTTCTAGGTTGAATCTGAATGCTTTAGCTGATGGCAGTTTCTGTCTCTGCATTGATGTATATACAATGGGATCTACCTCTTTTATTTTTGGCAAGAGCAAATTACCTTGTTTATGAGTAGACTGATCCATAGTGACAACCCCATTTGCAAAGTTAGAGACAGCCAAACCTCCATCAGAATTTATAGGAACAGATCCCCTGGACCTGAATCATCTGTTGGGTTGCAAATACTGGCATCCCATTGCTGGAAAAGTAGATTTCCTCAGTGGGGCTTAGCTTTGAATAAACATGCTTGTGGCAAAAAAAAAAAAAAAAAATCCTTGTTAAATTATCTTTTTATACCTCTTGAGCTCTTTTGGGAAAGAGTGAGAAGCTGGAGGATAACATTCTCACAAACAATTAGTCCCAAGACTGTTGAAGTCCTGTGACATTAGTGTAGGGACAAAAACAAATAAAAGCTGCAATAAAAACACTAGTGGAACAATTTATCAAGCACTCTTCATAAATTCAGTGGTATAGGAGCTCTGCATAAAACTACAGAAACAAAGAGAGGCAATACAGTAGCCAAAGTGCTTGACAGATTATGTTCCATGCAGCCCCAATCATGAGATGTGCCTTCTGGTTTCTGTGTTCTGCTTCCTGGAATAGTTCGATATAAGCATATCATTATTTGTGTCAGAAAACAAGAGCTGCAAGCATTGTTTTGTGTTAGTAATTAGGTTTTTTTTTTTAAAAAAAAAAAGCATACAGCAAAGGGAAATTATGTTCCAATTTTGTGCATTATACACTCTTCAGTCAAAGTACAATGTGTTTCTCACATGCGGCAATGAATAATGAGGGAAAATGTCTATAATGAGTTGAGAAGCATGGTTTGCCAAACAGCATCACAACATCAGGAAAACAACACATTCCCTCTTATAATTGTGTCATGATAAAAATCTCAGTTTGATGCACAGGCCCCTGGCAAATAAGTATAAAATCTTACGGTATCTCTGGACACCTGCATAACTGGATAGAAGCATTCCTGACAAACAGACAACAAATGGTCAAAATTGGGAGCATCCTATCCAATTCTGTTCTGTCAACAGTGGTGTCCCCCAAGACAGTGTTTTAGGATCAACTCTCTTCATACTCTACATAAATGACCTCTGTGATCATATCAAGAGCAACTGTGTTCTCTTCGCTGATGATGTAAAGCTATTCAACATCACAGACAATACTGCTACCCTTCAAAAAGACCTTGACGATGTATCAGAATGGTCAAACAAATGGCAACTTCAAATCTCAACAAATAAATTCTCTGTCCTACATATTGGCAAAAAAAAAAAAAAAAGAAAATAAAATACAGGCTGAATAGTCAAGACCTTGTTGATGATCCAAACTCTGTCAAGGACCTTGGATTACTCATCTCTAATGACCTAAGTGCTAGAGCCCACTGTAACTACGTAGCCAAAAAGGCGTTAAGAGTTGTTAACCTAATCTTAACGTAGCATTTTCTCTGGTAATATTACACTACTAACTAGAGCATACAAAACATTTGCTAGACCAATACTCAGATACAGCTTATCAGTCTGGAACCCACATTACGTATCTGATATTAACACAGTTGAGAAAGTCCAGAAATAATTCACAAGAAGAGTTGTCCACTCCTCTACTTGTTGCAGAATACCTTATGCCAACAGACTCAAAATTCGAGACTTAGAAAACCTAAAACTATGCTGCCTTCGGTCTTATCTAAGTATAGTACATAAAATCATACATTGCAATGTCCTACCTGTCAATGAATATTTCAGCTTCAACCATAACAACACAGGAACAAACAATAAATACAAACTCAAGGTTAATCGCACCAAACTTGATTGAAGGAAATACGACTTCAGCAACAGAGTGTTCAGTGTCTGGAATACTTTACCTGACTGTAGTTTCTTTCCCAAACCTCAAAAACTTTAACCTTAGACTGTCTACTATTGACCTCATCCCTTTCCTAAGAGGTCTGTAGGGGGCGGGCATAAATGCATCAATGTGCCTACTGTCCCTGTCCTATTGTTTCTTTTATTTTTTTTAAATTTTACTTATATATATCCATGTATTCACAACTATGTTTTTACTTATACCTATTATCTTGTAAGCAATTGACAAAAATAAATAAATAATAAATAAAATAAATAAATAAAACAAGTATTCAAAGCAATTTTTTCTGGTTTGCAACTGCGACTTAAGCATTGTGTTATAACAGCATCTGTCTGTCTGTCTGTCTGTCTGTCTGTCTGTCTGTCTGTCTGTCT
>BLBF01000005.1:50650776-50834174 GCA_015471245.1 Laticauda colubrina | reverse complement strand
GTAAATAAAGACTTGTTGTTGGAACCCGGTCTACCTCGCGTTTTTCCAGACGGAACAGATGGCTCATTAAGGCCTGGGCCAGAATACTTTAAATTACAAAGATCTCCAGGTAAAGCTATAGCAATTGCCAAAAGCCCTTTTCAGTGCATCATCATCCAGCAAGGCTCAACCAAACCTGGAATTCAGGACAGCCTACAGAGTTGTCCCTGCAGGGCCCCATGGGAGTCTGACAACCAATCAGAATGCAAGCTCCAATTCAAACCTTAACAAGGGTTATAAAACCCAGGCATTCTCAGCATATCAGTCCTTCCTTCTCTTTTCTTTCACCTTGAAGCATGTGAAGCTTCAAGCCATGTGGTCCTGCTCTCCACCATTAAACCATCTTTCCTAACAGCCTCCATGTTTCCAGTGTCTTTTCCCTCACTTGGAACTGAACCCAGAAGGATATTTCTTCCAACACTTTCTTTTCAGTATTACTGGGGATCTTGATGTAGCAGAGTCAAGACTTTGTGTGAGATCAGTTAGAAATACACCAGCAGCTTCATTATCTTTGGAGTCTTCTCTCTCATTTTTAAGAAACCTGCTCGGTTAAGTGGCAATCTGGAGATGCCATTAACTCTGAGGCACAAGGATTTTGTGCTGGTTTGAAATCTGTCTTCCCACCAGCTTAGTCAAGATGATTTATTTTGGTGTATGTTAGAATTTGCTTTATCTTTCCCCGCCACAGATCCCAGGAGTCGTTTTCCCATTGGAGAATGGCCCCAGGCCTCCTCCTAGCTCCTGAGCTTCAGATCTTGAAAGAGGAATGCAGACTTGAGTGTTTTGCAGTTCTCTTCAGAGGGGGAGCTGAAATTGACAAGAGGGTTCCCTTGTCCTTTTCTTCCACAAAATCCCAGGCTACTTTCCTCTGTTTTGTGTGTGGAGTATCTGCAAGGGGGAAATTACTGCACCAAACTTAACAGCAGTTCAGGACCACTCCATTTTAAAAAATATATAAATCTCCTTTTTCTCAGCATTTCAAATCAGTAAAAAGAAAAACAATCATGGATTGTCTTCAAGTTGCTTCTTTTCTTTGGGAATTAGAAAAAGAAAAATGGCTGGGAAAAATACCACCACCAAGGACATTGAAAATAAGAAAACCAATTGAATAAAAATAGTAGTCTATCAACCGGGTCTATAACTAGATGGCACACAAAGTTACCTTTCCATAGGGAAAAGCTAATCTTTTTTTGAAACAAACATCCACATCCAGAGGTATGAATCTTTTCATCCACATCCAGAGGTATGAATCCTCTTGCCTATTCTAACAGATGAAGAATAGCAAATTATCAGGGGGGGTGTTTTTAAAAATGCTGATGGGAATCTCATTCTAAGATTCACATTACACTGAAGTGCAATGCTGGAAGTGCAACACATATTACAAAGATGATGGCGGCCATAGAAGGAGCGTTCACGTCGCGGCCCCTGTCAGGTATCTGCTTACCTGCGAATCCTTCTACCACGCTACACCAACCTACACCAACAGTGTTCTACAGTGGCTGGGAAAAGTGTAGCGATACGAGAGACGAGACGAGACAAAGATGATATGGGAATTTTGGAATTATTCCCAGATTCTTGTTCTACAGATGGATGGTCTCCAAGGAAAATGTGCTTTACTCATGCACATATGCACCTATAACTCGAGCTTTCAGCACTTCAGTGTTTCACAACTTGTAGTTGAATACTTAAGTCCTTTAACAACAGTACTTGGTTGATATACACACTATTGTTATCCCAGGATTTCAATTTGTAATAGCTCAGTCACAGGTAAGGCTAATCTCTGGATGTAATTGAATAGTGAGAAGGCATATGAGAACAGTACTAAGATGTTCATCATGTACTGCAAGAGAAAACTGGAGGATCTCTCCTTAAGGCGCGGTCCCACTGCACTTACGGATGCAAAGAGGATGTAAAACGTTAAAAAAAGCTTGCCATCCATTGGAAAATGCTATGCATCCATTGTGTATTCACTGCGTGTTTCATACGCTCTATCCGTTGAGCATCCATCCACTGCAATTTCATCCGCGCAAAAAGTTTTGAGCTGCACAAAACTTTGTGAACGGATGAACTTTCCGCCGCGTACGATGTACATCTGCGACATATACGGGCAACAAACGTTTTATGTCCGTTATCATCCGTTAAGCCTCCACTGTATCCTCTCTGCATCCTCTGGCCATCCCCTCAACTCACATCCGCTGCAGCTGAAAACGGAAAGAGGGAGGAAACAAAAGGTACATGGAATGTCTACACAGCATTAGTAGCATGGAAATACAAAGGATGTAAGCGTATGAATCTCATGTATAAAGTATTAAAAACGGACAAAACGTTTGTATCTTGGATGTATCTCGTATACTTAGGATGTATGGAGTATGTCTAGAGTATGTAGAAAGACACCTAGCGGACAACCGATATTTTCTATAAAAAGGGAGAGAAAATCATCTGGATCTCAGTTCAGCAGCCGTGGACTCAATCCAGCAGCCATGGTGTACAGACCTCATCACCCTTGGTCTTGGTCTTGAACATCATCAATTGTTCTCCACCATGGATGTTGAAACAGTCCATATGATAGCTGCGCTCATTCATCACCAGAACCAAAACCTGTTCTGACTGTATCAAGTTTCACACAGAAGGAGAGGAAGGAGACATCCAAGAGCTGTGTGGGTCCAAGGATGGATCGTGAGAAGAATGGAGTTTGGACTGTATGACCAGTTGATGGTGGAGCTGAGGAATGAAGACACTCGTGCATTCCAGCACTTCATGAGGATGCCACCAACCATGTTTATCAAACTTGTAGAGCGTCTGAGACCCAGGTTGACCAAGCCTAGCACCAACTTCCATCCCAACCTGGACCCCGGACTGAAGGTGGCACTGACTCTGCACCACCTGGCCTCTGGAACTACATACAGAAACATGCAGTATGCATGGAGGGTGCCACACAACAGCATCAGCAAAGTGGTCAGAGAAGTGGTACAGGCCATCATTGAAGAATATGTGGAGGAGCTCCTCAGGTGCCCCACCACTGAACAAGGCTGGAGAAAACTTGTAGAAGAGTGGTATCAGAGGTGGAACTTTCCCCACACCGTTGGAGCCATAGATGGGAAGCACGTGGCCTGCAAAGCTCCAGCCAACTCAGGGTCCACTTATTACAACTACAAGGGCTTCTTCAGTATCATCCTCTTTGCCATGGTTGATGCTGACTACAAGTTCATCTACATCGATGCTTCAGGCAATGGGTCAGCTTCAGATGGCCAGATATACAATGCAAGTGACCTCAAGGATCGGCTGGAATGCAACCTCATCATGGGTTTTCTAGGTCCAAACTCCCTACCCAATGACACACAAGATGTGCCCTACTTCATCATTGCTGATGATGCGTTCTCCCTCAAAACCTACCTCATGAAGCCGTACAGTTAAAGATACCTCACCCGTGAAGAGAGGATCTTCAACTACAGGCTGTCCAGGGCAAGATGGGTGGTGGAGAATGCCTTTGGCATCCTGGCCAACAGGTTCCAGATACTTCTCACCACCATGCAGCATGAGGCACATACTGTGAGGAGCATCGTGGAAGCTTGCTGCATCCTGCACAATCTCATGCGCACCCACTACCCAGTGTTGCAGAACAGACTTGTTGACAATCAACAAGGGAATGGGGACATGGAGCCTGGTGAATTGAGGCAAGGATGTAACCTGATAGACACTGTGGATGTACAAGGCCCCAACAGAGCTTCACGTGAAGGGAAGAAGCAGCGCAACCTACTGAGACACTGGTGCAACTCCCCAGCTGGAGCAATGGAGTGGCAAGACAGGATGATAGATGATTAATGGATGCTTCCTTGAGCCTGTCTCATAACACTGATGAGATTGTGCCATGTATGTTGAGTGAATACAATGAATAGGGCATTAATAAAGAGCTTTGTTTATTTCAAAATGTGTTGATCAATGAATAAATTGTTATTGATAATAAAGGTCCATATGTGTGGCAGCTGGGATGGTGGACCATACAGTCCTACTATGGTTGCACTGGAGGTTTATCTATCTCACAACTATCCTTATCTATCCCACAAGCATGCAAAGGCTTAACCATTTTTTCACAGTTTTTACCAACACTTTATTAAGTAAACAAAATGAACCAAGTAAACTTTATTTAATGTCTTAAGCAAAGATAAACTTTATTAAAATTTACTGCCTGACTGACGAACCATGGTGTTCCTGCAAGATGCATCTGGCAGCACATCTTTCCCCTGTATGCTGACTGCGTGCGTGCTGCATCCTTTTATATCCACGGAGAGGATGCAATTCATACCCTCTGCATGCGCAGTGAACGCTTTGCATCCGATATACATCCGCGTGGCATCCCCTTTGTTTCCTATAGATGTACGTGATGCATCCGCTTCATCCGCTATGCATCCGCCCCTTCCGCTATGCGTCCGCTTTGAAATTCTCCCCCTGAATCCCTTTGGAGGTGTCTTCCCCTTCCATCCGCTAGGCTTCCGATGAACATCCATTTAACATCCCCGCTACATACTACCCACGTCCGTTCTTTTCCGTTCTGTTTGTGCAAATTTTCCCCAATTTTTGGAGCGGATGAAAACCGATGGAGCCACCCCCGAAATTTTGCTCATCCGCTGTGTCCTTTATGCATATGTTTTGCGTGCATCGGCCAGTGGGACTGGGCCTTTAGTCATTGTTACTTATACCTAATGAATATTATATTTCACAGTGCTACCTTCGGGCAAGCTAATTTTTCCCCAGTAAACACAGAAAATGTTTGAAGACAGAAAACATTCAATAAAAACTTGATGTAATCGTATCCTGGGAATATACTAGGGCTAAATTAATACATCATAGATGAGTAGTGTAGGTAGTGCAAAGAAGTGGACAGGAAAAATGGCTCACAAGTTAAACATATTCAAAACCTGCAACTATTGGCTTCCTGCAAATGATACGGCTTAAAAAAAAACATTATACATCTTTGTCAAGACTGGGAACCATAATTTACTCCGAAGGCAGTTCTGTAAGGCTTTTCCAGGAGGTATTGGATTAGAGAAAAAAGTGCTTGTTTTCCTAAACAAAACAAAAAAGTTATGACAGCTTTCTTTCATAAGCATTTCAGAATACATTTTATATCATACATACATATGCATGTATATCCACACTCATCTTGTATGTTTACACACACACACACACAAAGACACATACATCCTTCCCCCATTATTTATCTGACCCTATAATAGCAACAGCAACGGCTGTAGCACTTTACAGCCCTCTCTAAGCGATTTAGAGTCAGCATATTGACCCCAACAATCTGGGTCCTCATTTTACTGACCTTGGAAGGATATTGTCAACTTCAAACCGAACCTGGCAGAAGCCATTTTTCTATTCCTCAGTTGCCACACGGGAGGGGGAGGGGAAAGAGGATGAAATAATCTTTCTCATGGGAACCAAGGTCATTTCTACAGGTGGTGGATAGAGACAGGGAGGAGTGCCTGGAGAGCCCACCAATTAACCTAACTGGCTAACATGACCTGTGACTTTTGGGGAGGGAGTTATTTCCTGTTTTAATTATACCAAAACCATGGGAACCATTTAGAGTTGGTTTTCCATTTGATTGTGTCCATTTAGAATTGATTTTCCATTTGATCGTGCCAATAAAGAAGTTCCTAGAGGAAGATCTCCGCCTCAGGTTCATTAGTTGGGATCTGCTCTGGTTCATTAGTTGGGATCATGGCAGATGTGTTATTATGGCCCAGGTGATCAAGGCAAGGCAGGCCTCTAGAGCAAGGGTCTTCAAACTTGGCAAGTTTAAGACTTATGGACTTCAACTCCCAGAATTCCTAAGCTAATATGACCGGAGGAGGAATTCTGGAAGTTGAAGTCCACAAGTCTTAAAGCTGTCAAGTTTGAAGACCCTTGCTCTAAAGAGTCCTTTATTGCTCTAAATAAATGTTTCAACAAGCAGCTCTCCAATGACCAATAAGGGTCCACTCCACATTATCCTGAAGTGAGTCACCCTCAGTCCCCCATAAATAACAAAGAAAGTCTACAGAGTAAGAACATGCTCACAGGGCAAGGTTCATGGTCCTAAGTCCAGTCCACTCAGCTAAATAAGTCCATGAGGCAAACTGTACTCCATGAGGAGTACAAGACACAAGACAAGGCACAAGACAAAAGGCAGAAGGCAGTCCTCAAGGCTAGGCTAGGCAAAGCAAAAGGCAAAAAGCAGCCCTCAAGGCAAGATAAAAGGCCCAAGTCAAAGCCAGGGAAGTGTAAGCCAAAACAAACAATTGTTCCTGGCAAAGACTAACTCTACATGACTTCTCCTTAAGTCAATCCACTCCAGGGGTTCCTTGTGAGGATAGGTGGGGCAACCTTCTGCTGAGTAGTCTTGTAGCCCTTCTCTGAGCTTGCCTATGCTCTGCTCTCCTTCCCTTAAATCAAGTGAGGGAGGCTGCTGTTCCTAATCAAATGGGATCTGCTGCCTATCAGCACCACTGTCTGTCAGCAACTGATCCTCCCCCGTGTCTGTGAGGGCAGGTAGCTCTCCATCCAGTCAACGTCCCCCATGCTTTACGAGGCTGGGAGAGCATCATCCTCAGCCCCTTGCCTCTTCAAGCATGCCAAGGGAGTTGTGCCATCCCCATTGGATGGTTCCAGTTCCAATTCCAACTCTTCCTCCTCCTCCTCCTCCTCCTCCTCCTCCTCCTCCTCCTCCTCCTCCTCCAACAAACTGGGCTCCAATGGGAGCTAAGTCAACTCTGAGATGGTCAGGATCAAACTCCTGGCAGTGGGAAGGTAGAGTTACCCTGCAGTACTGCAATCTAATCACTGCACCACCACAGCTCAATAAGATGTATGAATATTGTAATCACATCCTCGAGAACTTAAGGCCTGGTCCCACTGCACTTACGGATGCAAAGAGGATGTAAAACATTAAAAAAAGCTTGCCATCCATTGGAAAATGCTATGCATCCGTTGTGTACTCACTGCATACATGTTTCATACGCTCTATCCATTGAGCATCCATCCACTGCAATTTCATCCGCGCAAGAAGTTTTGAGCTGCACAAAACTTTGTGAACGGATGAACTTTCCGCCGTGTACGATGTACATCCATGACATATATGGGCAACAAACGTTCTATGTCCGTTATCATTCGTTAAATGTCCGCTGTATCCTCTCTGCATCCTCTGGCCATCTCCTCAACTCACATCCGCTGCAGCTGAAAACGGAAAGAGGGAGGAAACAAAAGGTACATGGAACGTCTACACAGCGTTAGAAGCACGGAAACAGAAAGGATGTAAGCGTATACATCTTGTATATAAAGTATTAAAAATGGACAAAACGTTTGTATCTGGGATCTATCTCGTATATTTAGGATGTCTGCAGTATGTCTAGAGCATGGAGAAGGCCCCATAATGGACAACCGATATTTTCTATTAAAAGGGGGAGAAAATCATCTGCATAGTTGGGATGGAGGACCATACAGTCCCACTATGCTTGCACTGGAGTTTTATCTATCCCACAACTATCCTTATCTATCCTACAAGCATGCAAAGGCTTAACCATTTTTTCAAAGTTTTCACCAACACTTTATTAAGTAAACAAAATGAACCAAGCAAACCAAGTGTCTTAAGCAAAAATAACCTTTATTAACTTTCTTAGGTAAACTTTATGACTGTATTAAATAAGCAAAATGAACCAAGTAAAGTGTCTTAAGCAAAGATAAACTTAACAAGTAAACAACTCAAGTCTCTGACACTATTCTCAGTCACTCTGAGTCATGTTCATGGTCTCAGCTGTTAAGCGGGCAGGGACTGTGGAGGTGGCTGTGGCTTGAGTGCTGGTCTGAGGCACCATTGGGGTGCTTGGCCCCGAGGGTACAACAGGTGGTGGTGTGTTCAGGAAGCTATCCAAGAGCTGACTCAGTCCCGTGAGGTTGAGAGGCCCTTCATCAAGGACTTGAGATGTCAGGCCCAATACTGATGACAGATTGTCCATTGATGGGCTTGGCTGTGGGGTGGAGGAAGGATTGGGAGGAGTGTAGTGGGGCTGTCTGGTCTGCAGCTGGGTGAGGACTGGCGTTTGTGGTGTCTGATGAACCTGGGCCTGGACTGGGAAGTTCTGCTTCTGCTGTGGGAAGTACTGGTAGTCATAGCCTTGATAAGTGAGGGGCTGTTGAAAGTTGTGGAAGGGCTGTGACATCACCTGGGGTGGAGGAGCAGACCTGGACTGGGTAGGAGCAGCTTCAGCTGGGCCTTGAGGGTTGTGCAGAAGTGCTGTGATCTTCTGCTTCATCACCTGGTACTGGGCCTCAGGCAGGTCCCTCAGGGTCTGGCTCATGCAGGTGATGAAGGTGTTCCAGCCCGAGGATGCTCTGTCCAAGTGAGAGAGAAGTTCTGTGCTGGTCTACATTGTGTCCCTGATCTCCAACAGTACACTGTGGTCCTGGTCCTCCAGTCTGCCTCTCTGCCTGCATCCTCTGGAGCTGGGGGTGGAGGTGGGGATGGGTTGGCCTCTGGTGGCTGCTGCTTCTTCTTTCATTTGTGACAGCAGGGCATCATCCTCCACGGGATCCTACAAGTCCGCTGGCATGGGGAGTGCAGCTGTCGAAGGGGTCTCTGCTGTGCGGCCCTCTGAAGACACCTGCCTGGACAGGGTAGCTGGCTCCTGGCTGGAAGAGGACTGGCTGTCTGTGGGCGAGGGGTCTCAGAGGGGCTGCTCCTTGGTGGTGGATCTCACCCTCCAGGAAATTGCACTTGGCCATGACGTACATCTCCCGGTCAGTGAGCTTGACAGCAGCCTGCCCGGATTTCTTGAGGTGCAGCTTGCCATACCATGTGTGCATGTGCTTCCACCATCCCAGGAGTACTTCTGCAGTATACCCCAGGCTCTCTGCCTTGTCTCTCCAAGCTGCCTGCTTCTTCTTGGTGTCCCGATACAGTCTGTGGCCCTTTCTCCACAGGTACTCATTCTCCCTCAGCCATTCCATCGCCTCATCCTCATGCTCCTCGGAAATGGTGTACTCTTTCCTCTCTCCCTTCTCCTTCCCTTGTCTCTTCCTCCCTCTGGCAGGGGATTCAGCAGGGCCTTCAGCATCAGGGCCTTCTGGAGATTGTTCAGGGCCTTTGGGGCTTGAGCAGCAGGGCCTTCAGCAGCAGGGCTTTGAGAGGCTTGAGGGCTTGGGGCTGGTCCACCACAGCAGCAGCAGCAGCAGCTTCAGAGTCAGTGCCAGGGGGTGGGATGCTGGTTCTGCCCTTCATCCCCTTGCCAGGACTTGAACTAGTAGGCATGTGTTTCCTCTTCTTGCCTGCCTGACAAACCATGGTTTTCCTGCAAGATGTACCTGGCAGCATGTCTTTCCCCTGTATGCTGACTGCGTGCATGCTGCATCCTTTTATATCCGCGGAGCGGATGCAATTCATACACCCCGCATGCGCAGTGAACGCTGTGCATCCAATATACATCCGTGCAGCATCCCCTTTGTTTCCTATCGGCATCTGTGATGCAGCCGCTTCATCCGCTATGCATCTGCCCCTTCCGCTATGCGTCCGCTTCAAAATTCTCCCCTGGAACCCCTTTGGAGGTGTCATTCTGCTTCCATCCGCTTTCATCCGCTAGGCTTCCAATGAACATCCGTTTAACATCCCCGCTACATACTACCCATGTCCGTTCTTTTCTGTTCTGTTTATGCAAATTTTTGCCACTTTTTGGAGCAGATGAGAATGGATGGAGCCACCCCCGAAATTTTGCTCGTCCACTGTGTCCTTTATGCATACGTTTTGCAGCCGTCGGCCAGTGGGACTGAGCCTTTAGGTAAAAAGAGATGCAAATTGGATTATTTTGTAACCCTAAGTTTCAGATATCACTTTTGTCCCACCTTCATTATTTCATTATATTTTATAAATAACTCAAGATGCTAGAAATACTTAATTACTTTAAAGCTTCATGACACACTGATGTCAAGTATTATGCAAGAGACCCATTGTATGATGTAATGTAGCAAATCAGGAATCTGTTACCATTTTTTCCAACTGACACATTTTTTTCAAAAGGCATATGCTTTCATGACTGCAGTCCCACAGAATACTACATCTATCTTCCTTCAGTATATGGTTTATGTAATTGAAGTCATTGTCTGTTCGGTCAAAGTTTCCCTCGCACATACGTGCTGGTCGTTTCCAGCTCTAGGGGGCAGTGCTCATCTCCATTACAAAGCTGAAGAGCCAGCGCTGTCTGAAGACGTCTCCTTGGTCATGTGACCAGCATGACCATCAAAAGCGCATGGAATGCTGTTTCATTCCCACCAAAGTGGTCCCTATTTTTCTACTTGCATTTTTACTTGCTTTCAAATTGCTAGATTGGCAGAAGCTGGGACAAGTAACGGGAGTTCACTCCATTATTCAGCGCTAGAGTGTGAATTGCTGAACTGCAGACCCTTTTGATCGACAAGTTCAGCATCTTATCCACTGAGAACCACTTCCCTTTTTATTGTCTGTTAGTATACAACTAATCCAATCTATCAAACATTGCTATTCCTGTGTAAGGTTAGGTCACACTAGCCGACAGATGCAAAACATATGCAAAAAGGACACAGCGGACGAGCAAATTTTCGGGGGTGGCTCCATCCGTTGTCATCCGCTCCCAAAAGTGGAAAAAATTTGTATAAACAGAACGGAAAAGAAAGGAAAAGAACGGACGTGGGTAGTATGTAGCAGGGATGTTAAAGGGATGTTCATAGGAAGCCTAGAGGATGTATATAGAATGCAAACCGTTCACTGCTCATCCTTTCTATTTCCATGCTACTAACGCTGTGTAGATGTTCCATGTACCTTTTGCTTCCTCCCTCTTTCCATTTTCAGCTGCAGCGGATGTGAGTTGAAGGGATGCCCAGAGGATGCAGAGAGGATACAGCGGACGTTTAACGGATGATAAACGGACATAGAACGTTTGTTGCTCGGATGTCATGGATTTACATCGTACACAGCGTAAAGTTCATCTGCTCAAAAAGTTTTGTGCAGCTCAAAACTTCTTGAGAGGATGAAATCTCAGTGGACGGATGCTCAAAGGATAGAGCATATGAAACACGTATGCAGTGAGTACACAACGGATGCATAGCGTTTTCCAACGGATGGCAAGCTTTTTTTCACGTTTTATATCCTCTCTGCATCTGTTGGTGAAGCATGACATGGGCTTTAAAACATCTTCTTGAAATCTAATAAGCAGAAGTCAGTTCTTATACGTGATGGGCCAAGAATCCTTTCCATATGAAATAGGAGCCAATATACACCATTTCTTCATAAGCTTTCACGTGGCCTATGTCATACTGGTATGATTGCTAGATATATATTTTTTATAATTTGAGAATGGATAATTGCATAAACATCATTTGTGTGCACACCCTTGGAGAAAATACCATTTCATATATCATAATGGAATTTACCTTTTAAATTAGAGGTAGGAAATAGTTCAGGTTACAGATGTTCAATTGTAATTACATCAGAAAGATCTAGATGAGATGGGAAAAACTGTTAAAGAAAGATGATATTCTGTCTGTTCTCAACTTTCTTATTGTGCACAAGGTATGAATTATGAATTAGTTTACAAAGAAAATTCTTGCAGCTTAATGTTGCTTCTCTTGCTGTAATGAACATACACATACATATACACACATTCATTATTATTTATGTTTTTTATCCCATATGTCTAAGAATCTCAGATTTCTTATCCATTCTTATTGCCACAGCTTCCTGTGAGATAAACTGGGGCCAAGTGAGGATTTGAAACAACATTTCTCAGACCCTAATCTGTTGTTGGCCTGATTATCACACTTCTTCTTTTTCACACATTCAGACTGTCTGATATTTAAGAGAAGTTGTTCTGACCCAAGCTTTGTCAAACTTAACGAAACACAAACTTATTTTAAAAGCAAAACCTATTTTAATGCAACACTGGGAGACTTTCATTTTCATCCAGAACTAATTATAAACAATTCCCCCAGATAGGAGCATACCTTTCAGTGCTGTAGAATGCTGCCAAAAAAACAAAAGTCCAATTAATTATAACATAAACCAACCAAAGTCCCAGAAAAAACTGACCAGCATACACAGGGCTTCAAAGAGGACTCAGAATCTATTGAAATGCTTTGCTTCCTGCAAAGCATTCATCACTGAGGTCTGACTTTTATCCCTTATGGGAGTGGCAATCATCTCCCAGCCTTACTCCTGAGTTGCCCCTTCTATTTCAGTTGCTCTTATCTTCTAGCAGCTCTGCACATACATGCAACTGGGAACAGGCTCCCCTGGGTCCTTTGCTTTGCTGTTGCCAGACTCTGAAGGCTCCAAAGGCAGCATCCCATTCTCAGATGGTGATAGCCCCATTCCTACATTGAATGCAGGACCCTCATCCAAGTCCTCTCCAGACTCCTTGCCTGGTCCCCTTTCTTCCTCACTGTCTGACTCCGCTGCCGGCTGCTGGCAAATCACAACAGAAGTCTCCTCTCTTTAGCTGCTCTAGATTTTACAGAACAGATGAGGTTCAAATTCCAGAATATCTAGATAAGAAACAGGGGAAAAAATTCACCTGGCCTGAAATTCTTCCTCAATCTAGATCAGGAGTTCCCAACCTGGGGTGCGAGATGATATTCCAGGGGGTGCGAGAAAAGTCCAGGTAAATAATAGGATATTGGCTATATGTTGGCATTTTTATTTTCTTTTGCAATGGACTAATTGCTTTCATTTTAGAGTTAAGTACTGTCATTTAGTGGCTATCACATACATAGCTGAAAAAATTCAAGAATAAAGTAACAATCTTTTTTTGATAAAATATTATTCGGAATTTGCATAATTTATCCTTGAGCAAAATATAAATTTCAGGGGGTGCGAGGTTCGAGTGAAATTTCTTTAGGGGTGTAGGGAGAAAAAAAGGTTGGGAACCATTGATCTAGATCCTCAACAGCATGGGATGAGAATTCTGAAGTCCTAGCCTCATCACGCTTGCAGAGCGTGATGTGACACAGTGACAATTCCCATAAACAGGTTAGGTGACCGAAGCAAATACTTCTGTCTTCAGCGAAGGAACCATTTCATGGAAATGCAGAGATGTCATCTTCCCACTTTGATTCTCATGCAGTTGAGCTAATGCAGTTCAAACCATCCATCAAGCAAACTCAGCAGCAGCCGCTTTCCAGCGATGCCTTTCAGCTCTGCCTAGAAACAGCTCTGCTGGCATTTGACTCTAGCAAGAGTCACCTGCAGTGTCAGACTGTAGGGTTTCCTAGCAATTATGGTTGTCCCCTCCTCGAATAGATTAAATTAGTACTTCCAGCAGCAGTGGAAGATAAGGTCTAGATGCTCTTCTAATTTCTTCCAAAGTTACAGTAAGACGGAAGCATTTTGGGACATGAGAAAGGAAGTCAGTGTAGCTACACGGTGCAGAGCCAGGAGTAAAAAAGTCAAGGGTGTTGGGAAGACAGATTACAACAGAAAGTTTTTTGAGCAGAAAACTGGGTCTGCTCATAAAAGTAAATAAACAGCAGGACTTGGCACAGGGGGAGATGTCACTGGGCACAGTGGTTTCTTAATTGTTATACTTACAACACAAATGTTTGCTCTATGAGTTGGCAGCAATTGGAGTGCTTGCATTTCTTCCCCAGGGCTGTTATTTTTGTTTTTGCCTTGTTTCAGTGAATTGTTGTTTTAAACTTTGTGTTTGATTAATTTGAATGCTGCTTCAAGGATTTTTAATAAGAAAATGATTGCATGCCTGCATCTTCCCTCATATACTCACTGGGGGATACATATGTGAGTGCAAGATTCTGGAACAATGTTGGCAAATCTCTCTCTATAGTAAGGAGTTTTGCTAGGTCATGTTTTTTTTGTAATGTAAACAAACACGGAAGTTAAACTCATCTGTGCTTCTCTTTTTGTTTGCTAAGAATTTATTTATTTATTTATTTTGCTTTAGGATGTCTACTCTAGGGAAAAAAAGAAGTTCACATGAAAATGGCAAACTACAGGTTTAAAACAGATAGCCTTCATTTAGCAACTGCCTCATTTAACAACTATTCACATGAAGAAAAAATAACTTAGGATCAGTCTTTGAATTTATGACCTTCTCAGGTCTGTAAAGCAAAGGCAAGATTAATTAACACAGAAACCTGGTCACAATTTCACTTAGCAAACATTTTGCCTAATGACCAAGTTACCAGTCCCAATACATGTAGCTGATTTTCCTTTCATCCATTAATGAACACCCCTCAATCCTCTCCCCCACCCCTGCTGAGGTAATTCCCCATTAGAAGAATGAGCGCATACAGGGAGATGTCGTGAGAGTAGTGAAGAATAACACACACACAGCACACAGATACACTGTACAGTAAATGTAGGATTTTACTTCCAATAAACGTTTCAGCAAAATCCAAGATAAGCAATCCAAGTCATTCACAGTTAAATCAGTCAGTTTTCAGTTCAGGGATAATCCAAATATCAAAGTCTAGTATCAAAAACAGTTCAGTAACAGACTTCCATCAAATCCAAGAATAACAATCAATAGGAACAGCAACATTCTCCAGAAACACCAGAACAGGAACTCACTGAGACTCAACAACCCAGGTTTCTGGCTCCATCTTATGGCTATTTGCAGAACCACACCCAATCCAGTTTTAGCATTCTCTTAAAGACACAGTATTAAAATGTCTATCCTAGTTTATATATTTCCAACCCAAATAACTGTTAGGTGACTTACAACCCCCAATAACCTAACAACCCCCAATTTGTATTGTGTAGCTTCTTCCAGTTTGTTATTTTGTTAATACTAACTAGGAATTTTGACAATCTCATCACATCTCAGTGAGGATAAGGTTATACAAGCACAGTGAACAGAATGATAACAACCACTAACAAAACTCTAAATGTGAAGACTTTCCATTTGGCTAATTTCTGAATAGACATTATTCAGGTCATTAACGTTCAATGAAAGATGGAGAACAGAATATGGAAATCTATTAAATGAAGTTGTCTTGTTAGCAGATCAAGCTCCAATGTAAATTAATACCTACAATCAGAGCTTAATATATACATGCCTATTTAAAAAAAAAGCTCAACTGAGTCCAGTAAAACTTATCCCCAAATAGGAGACAAAATCTATGAGCCGCGGTGGTGCAGTGATTAGAATGCAGTACTGCAGGCTATTTCTGCTGACTGCCAGCTGACTGCAATTTGGCAGATCAAATCTCACCATGCTCAAGGTTGACTCAGTCTTCCATCCTTCCAAGGTGGGTAAAATGAGGACCCAGATTGTTGGGGACAATAGGCTGACTCTGTAAACAGCTTAGAGAGGGCTGTAAAAGCACTGTGAATCGGTATATAAGTTTAAGTGCCATTGCTGTTAAGGACCAAGTGTCCAAACCTATGCAGAGAATTAGAAGGAGCCAAATGTGCAATTGAGTTCAAGCTCTAATTCACGAATCCAAATTAAAGCATTTCAGGTAGATGACTGTTTACTTTCCACTTGAATGCATCCTAAGAAGGGCTTTCTATTATTTCTATGAATAATCAATTTGATTGTCAAGCTTGCATTATTGTTAGGAAGATTACTTATTTGTTAAACACGTTTATATGGCTTCCAAACAGTGAGTCCAGATGGCTTACATCATTAAAAATCCTACAATATTAAAAAAAAAAAACTAACCCCTTCCCCCATCCTTTAATTGTAATCTGTTTTCCTATGATTTAAATCTATTATTCTATATCTTGGTTTTTTGGGGGGATGGTTTGTAGTAAGACCACTCCGTTCAGTAGGATATTAATCCATTCCATAGGCACAAGATACCTCTAATGAGAGAGGTTTTTTGTACCAATATCTGCATTAACCAAAAAACCCGTATCAACGTGGTATCTGAACAAGCATCTAGGATTCTTTGAATGAAAACCTTGGAAAATTTTGTTTCATTCAGAAAAAGAATTTGCTACATGCCTAAATGGAAGAAAACAAAGATCTGTTGCAAAAGCAGTTCAGGCTTTAGTATTCCTCAAACTGATATTTTGCAAATTTGTTGGGACTGCAATTTTCAGAATTCTCAGCCAGCATGTCAGCAAGCAAACAGTTCAGTGAAGTGAATACTATTCAGTGTTCCATTGCTATAATTCTTATTTATGAATTCATTTGAATTTACTAGCTGCCCAACTCCAATGGAATCTCCAATGGAGATATTCAAACTTTCAACTCTCCAACACTGTTTATGGTAAACTAGGAGGCTTTAAGATTCTGGGTGTCCTAGTTATGTGATCCTAGTTATGTGATATCCAGGTACTTCCCCCCCCTGTATGCACTGCATTTGGCTTTTCTGCATTGTTATATTCAGACAGAACCAGAGACATTGGCTCAGCTGCCTGAAGTGCAGAAAAAGCAAAGAGAGGGTGAACAGAAAGAGAAGAAATACTGATATAAACTGACATGGCTTTGCCAGGACTGCAGTAGCTTCTGTCTAAGTTGTCTTAATCTAAGATAAATTCAAATTTAGAAATATCTTCCAAAAATTTTGAAAGAAGTTTATGGGTCAATTTTAGGACACTGAAGTGAACAGATACGAATGTGCTTGAAACTCCTGAAACTGTGCTCTTTGCTTTTTTTCTCTATGTTTACATACTTGTTATCTCCTCAAATTTGCTGGATTTCTTCTCCCATGATCCTTAGTCAGAATAGCCAGGAGTCCATCATATCTGGAGGGCAGTAATATGAAGAAAGCTGCTGTATGTGGACTAATAACAGCAGCAAAATACTATATACCTCATAGTTTTGCCTTTAGGCTTCAGCTGACCTTATCAAAAGTCTTTGCATCTTCACTCCAACTGCTTCGGGAGATCACAGCATACTGATCAGAAACACTGGCATCCTCAGAGATGCCCCATGATTGTGGGATCTTTAGTTGTGGCTTTACAATCAAATCAATCTGGAGATAATTTAGATATATCAATGGGAGGAGGGCAGAAGATTTATGATGAACCATCTGCCCAAATGCTTAAGCCAAGCCACAATTATAAAAAGTAGCAGCTGAGTTGAAAAGAAGCCTTTAAAACAGGGTTGTAAAAGATGCTGTAAAAGTAGTTGGGAAACGTTATGGGTGTACTTGTATATATCTTATTCAGCACATCATCCTTCTCCACTTTGGTGCTGTCTAAATTTATTGCTGTACTTACATACATATAAGGATTTTATGAGTGAAATTATCAATGCATTTGAAGATAAGAGGCTGAGAAAGATTGCCAATACATTTATAACCTTTCTGCTTAGTCCACACAAAAAACTGGTTATCTTATGTCACGGGTGTCAAAACTGCTGCGTTACATTGCCCTCACGTGATGTTTTGCTACTTTTCCCCCATTAGTGGAGCTGGGTTGGCGCATCCTGCCAGTTTGACAACCCTTTGGTGCTTCTCCAAAAAGTCTAACAAGGGCCACATTTAATTGGAAGTGGAAGAGGCACCTACGCATGGATAACGTGATTCTTTTCCAACAATCACATGTGTCAGAAAATATTATATTTAATTTTAAAATGATGTTTTTCTTTATTTACACTACAATCACCACTGCTCTTTACATCCTTTGGGGAAAAATCAATTGTGATATTTTCTAATTGTTTCAGTCTGGTTTGTGCAAACTTAATGTTACATTTTTTTTGATAAGTCATACCTCATCTTTTGCTGATTATTTTTTTCATTATATATGGGAGGCAAACAGTTCGTGCATGTACTCTAACAAAATGTGGAACATAAGAAGAGAGAGATGGGAAAAGGAGTGAAAGTTTATAATTTCATAATTTAAAGATCTGGATGGAAATAGGAACCTAGATGGCTGAGAAAAGAAGATTCAATTTACTGAAGTCTGGGAGAAAATAGGGGTACCATGGTACATTCAGTAAAGCCCCTGTCACACTGCCCAATGGATGCAAAACATTTGTAAAAAGGACACAGCGGACGAGAAGAATGTTCCATCCATTGTTATCCGCTCTCAAAAGGGGCAAAAATTTGCATAAACAGAGCGGATAACACGGAAAGGAACGGACGGGGGGAGGACGTAGAGCGGATGGAAAGCGGATGCGGAACGGAAGCATCCTTTTGCATCCTCTAGGCATCCTCTAGACATCCTTAATATCCGATATAGGTCCCCTCTGAGAACGTTTTTTCCGTTTTAAATGCTTTCTTTGCGTGCTGCATCCGCTTTCATCCTTTCTCTGTCCGTGCTACTAACGCTGCGCGTCTGTTCCGCTTCCTCCCTGCATCCGTTTACCACTGGAGCAGATTCGAGTTGCGCGGATGCGCAGCGGATGCCTAGCAGATATAGCGGATGCGTAATGGATGACAACGGGTGCAGAACGGATGTCCCCCGTATGCCTAGCGGATGCAGAACGGACGCGTTGGATACATTTTCCGCTCAAAAGTTTTGAGCAGCTCAAAACCTTCTGAGCGGATGAAATGTCAATAGACGGATGCTGGACGGATAGAGAGGAAGCAAAACAGAGGCAGTGAGTACAGAACGGAAGAATCACGTTAACCAACGGATGGTAAGTGTTTTTCTCCGTTTTACATCCTCTTTCCATCCATTGGTGCAGTATGACAGGGGCTTTACCTTAAGAAGATACACCCACTGCCTATTCAAGGTAAAAATTATGCTGAACAGTTTTGCTAACATGAATAAATCTAATCACTGCTCTTTCTAAATTGTGACTGCTTTTTTACATTTCATGTTGAGAGAGAGAAAAGAATGAGAGAGGAAGAAATTCAAAGCTCACTGATCCCCATAATGCAATCAGAAGCTGATCTAGAAAATTAATACACATTTTGCAGTTCCAATGTTTCTGGCTGATATGATCATTTATGTATTAGATCACTGAGCATAGGGCCTTACAGTAAACATACTCCCAGTACCCAAGAGACTCTCTTTCTCAACCACATTTTTTTTTCTTTTGCAGAGGTAAGAAGTAACAAAGATGCCACCATAGTTCAGAACTGCTAGAATGCTAATTGCTGGCTTAAGCAACTGTATGCAGCCCTAACAAGATGGTAGTTGAATAAAGCCTCAAAACCCTCTTAGCAAAGTGGGTGGACTCAGTTAGATTAGTACATTCTGAATTAAATGCAGAGAAGAGCAACAAAGATGATTAGGGAGCTGGAGGCTAAAACATATGAAGAACGGTTGCAGGAATTGGGTATGTCTAGTCAAATGAAAAGAAGGACTAGGGGAGACATGATAGCAGTCTTCCAATATCTCAGGAGCTGCCACAGAGAAGAGGGAGTCAAGCTTTTCTCCAAAGCAGCTGAGCGCAGGACAAGAAGCAATGGGTGGAAACTAATCAAGGAGAGAAGCAACTTAGAACTATGGAGAAATTTCCTGACAGTTAGAGCAATTAATCAGTGGAACAACTTGCCCCCAGAAGTTGTGAATGCTCCAACACTGGAAGTTTTAAAAAAGATGTTGGATAACCATTTGTCTGAAGTGGTGTAGGGTTTCCTGCCTAGGCAGGGGGCTGGACTAGAAGACCTCCAAGGTCCCTTCCAACTCTGTTATTCTATTCTATTCTATTCTATTCTATTCTATTCTATTCTATTCTATTCTAAAAGTATTCCCTTTGTATTTTTTTAAATAGCAGAAAATATTGGTCTCTGAGGAGTGATGACGTAAAGAAATGTCACTAGTATGTGGCAGAGTTGACAAAAATAAAGTACAAATAAATTTGAAGTGAAAAAGAGAAAGCTTGGGGGAGATATGGCTACCTCATTCTGACCATCTCAAATAATAAGTAGGCATTTATCATCATGTAATAGGAGATGAAACTAAATAATGACATTCATATAGAAGCAGCATCTGCTGGAAATAATTTATTTATATTCCCTTTCTACTCCTTCAAGAAGACAGAATGAGATTAAGAACAAATGTGTATTAGACTGGCCTGGAGGAAATCAGATTTTATACGTACTGTTCAAATGGGTTCATATCTGGGGCGTAAGAAATTTGCCAGGAATATAAAGCAGACTTCCTTGCTTTGGGTACTTTCTAGATGTTTTTGTTTTAAACTTTCATAATCCCTAATCAATGTAGCTTTTGGCTGCCCTGTATGAGATTGCAAAAACTGAATAATACCTCAAGAGGCTGGGAGAAGGCAGGTCTACAGCTCTGGAAAAAGGATTATCCAAATGAAAAATAAGGGGTGTGAGGAATAAGGTAGATATGCTGTTAGATGTTATTGTTGCTATTCAAAAGAAATAAACATGATAGTTGAGCTTAGCTGGAGGAAAATAACAAGGAATTATATGAAGGAGGAGTTATCCTCAGTTGAACAGAAGAAAAATATACATCACATAATTCTGCTTGTTTTGTCCCAGTTTTAATCCGGGCACCTCCTACAGCCAAGGCAACAGTACAAACAGTGGAAAAAATGTCACTAACTTAAGATCTATCCAATGCAATTCTCAAATAAGCTTAGACTACTGGAATTTAGATTCCACTTCATTTTATTAAGAAATACACAGAATGTTGATTAAGACTGTTTTGAAGGGGCAATTCAATTTGAAGAAAATATAATCAAATCACCCCTTCGCACTGAATCTTTAAACTGAATCTTAAATTGATCGCAGGTATCAAATCAAGTGCTATGAGCTCATTTTGGAGGGATTCATTCACAATTCAGCCATTTGATTAATTTTGTGGCTTTCTGAAGTCTTAAAACACTGCTGAAGCCATCTCTCTATATAGAGACAGCAGTTGGGAGGGGGCTGAATGGTGTGGGTTTTCTTTGATACTGAAAAAGGTAGCTGATAGAGCAATGTTACCATATCTACAAATCCTACCTATCAGAGAGTTTGTGAATATTGGTGCTGTGCTATTTGTGGTTTATTCTTTACTAGCATTCATTGTGCCAATCTCACTCAGAGGGAGACAGAAATAGACTCAGATTTATTAATTACTCTTTTAAAATCTGGCTTGCTCATTCTTATGCAATTCTTTTTTAAAAAAAATATTTATATATTTGGTTGATGGTACAGTCTGTTCCTTCAGTCTCCTTTCATTTCCTTTCATTCCTCTTTCATTCCTCCTACTTCCCCCACCTCTTTTGCTATTCATAATTTTTCTATTTGAGTGGATCTTCCTCACTGTTATAAGTGAAGCAATGTGTTTGCTGTTTACTATGTATAAACAGTCATAGAGGTCATTAGAGAGTCAGTGTGATATAATAGGCAGATTGGAGTAGAGAGATTGAGGTTCTGGTTCGCCCTTTGCAATAGCAGCTCCCTGGGTAACGTTGGTTCAGTCACTCTTTCTCAGCCCAACCTACCTAAAAGGACAGCTATGTTATAATGAGAGGTAGTAGTAGTGATAGGAGTAGGAGGAATAGGTCTGGTACTGCTCTCAGTTCTAAATATATACCAAATAAATGCTAATACATTCAATATGGGATAATGAAAATTATCAAGAATATTAGTCTGCCATTCCAACAAGCCTGCCAACCCCTGAAAAATAAAGTGATATTGGCATGGTTAATCAAATACAGAACAACTAGATCCATACATGAAGAATTTGGTTTCAGACTAAATTTAGTTTAGACTAATATTCTTGATAATTTTCATTATCCCATACTGAATGTATCAGTACTTATTTGGTATGTACCCCTGTTTTCCAGAAAATAAGACCTATCCAGAAAATAAACACTAGCAGGTTTTGTGTGTGCACCTAATATAAGCCCTACCCCCATTTTAAGCCCTACTTAAGAGCCTGCACTATTCTGTCTGGTTGCTCATGGTGTCATGCCACAAGGCAAAGAGGCAGGTTGGAACTGCCCCACGCACCCCACATCAGTTTACCTCAGGGCCCCTGCAGTCAGGTCACCCATGCCCAACACTGCCTTGCCTTGTGGCTGTGGCGCTGGTATGTTGCTTGGTTTCCTGCTCCATTGTGGCCATGAGCAAGCAGAAGAAGTGGGCCGGTGGCCATATGGGGGGGTGGGACTGCTGGAGCTGCCACAAGGTGAAGCAGGTTTGGGGCATGGGTGGCCTGGCTGTGGGGCCCTGAGATAAGCTGGTGCAGTGCGCATGGGGCAGCAGCTCCACCTCCCTGGCCTCACAGTGGTGGCACTGTCATACCGCATGGCCTCCTGCCTCGCCACAAGCAAGCAGAAGATGTGGGTCTCCCATACATGGAAAAATGTTCAAAAGAAAATAAGTCCCAGTCTTATTTTTGGGGAAACATGGGTACTGAGAGCTGAGTGCAGTACCAGATCTATTCCTCCTACCACTACCATCCATATATAACACGTCAACTCATAAAACATTTTGTATACACTTTTTATAGTTGACAACAGAAAGAAGGGGGGGAGTTTCAAAGAGCAGGCGGCAGTGTGGAATCAAAAGTACATTCAATTCATATTTTCTTCAAACACTGATTAGATGACTGAAGCTTCTGCCAAGCAAAAATCTAATTGGAGAGCATGATTGATGACTCTTGGCTATGGACAGTTTTTCATTGGATGATACACCCAGAGGGGTGGGGGGGTGGGGAAAGCAGGATCAATTATGTATCTCAGAGTTGGCTACACCCACATAAATGCCCAATGTAGAATGTTACCTTCAAATAAATCTTTTTTAGTTTCAGGAGTGTGGCTTGAGGCTTAAGATTTAATTGGAGTAACTGCTGGAATCCTGACAACACAACTGTCCTTTCAATAGGTTGGACTGAGAAAGAGTGACTGGCCCAACATCACCCAGGGAGCTGCTTGATGCCTACTTCACTCTTCACAGCAAAAGTGGTAGATAAGGATCAATGGCATTCAAGGCAGCTCTTGCTGTCTTGTGCCTTCCTAATGATTTTCAGACTAATTGTCTGCTTGACTCCTCCATGCTCAGCCAGGTTCTCTCTGACTTTTCTCTTGATATAAACAACCATATCTCTTGCTTTCAAGTGTGATTTATTGGCAAAGTCATGAATCCTTCATTCCTTGGACTCCCTTCTCTGTAACAATGGCAACATTCAGATATTTTTCATGGTCAGCCACTGATTTATGGATATGCAACTCACAGAAACAAAAAGCAAGCAACCTATCAGCACATCAGGTTATAGTTTTAGATTGTGGTTCCAAATAGTTGTTATCTCAGGCATTACTTTCAGCCCTTTCCTAGGCCTTTCCCTTGTATCGTGCAGTTGGTCAGATTGTTCCATCTATGACTGCATCCCAGGCAGATTGTTCCATGCTATGAAACAGAAAAGCAAACTCAGTCTCTTCTAAATCAGTATGACAGCTGAATGCATATTTAATTCATACCTTTTGATTTGACAGCACTATATGCTTATATTGCCCATTACAGTTCTAGGAGCTCTCAGGGAAAACCAAGAATTGAAAGGTAATGGTGGCAATCCATGCCAATTTTGTGTTTCAAAGAAATACTTAGAAAAGAGGCCATTTGCTCATTCAGAGTAGCACTTGGGAAACACTTTTTTTAAAAGGAAGAAAAAAAAACCCCATAAATTCATTTCATGTGGAACAGTCTACATATGGAAAGGGTTGTACCCACAGCCTATCTTTTTAATATGGTGAGCTATTTGTCCACAATGGCTTTCTGTGTGGATTTGCTACCCTGGGGCTCCTCTTCCTGCCACAAAGCTTTCACTTTGGTAGTTCTGACAAGCTACAGCACACTGCTTGCCACCAGAGGCAACTAGGAGGCTAATAAAATTCCAGCCTCCCTTAAGTAGCCATTTCACTTTGTCCTGAAGCTGAGCTAAATTAACAGGTCATTTTGCAAACACCTGCCCTCGCTGAAGTAACTTCTCCTTCAGGGTGATCTTTTGCATCCTTTTGGAAAAGGTATCCAAATAACTAGCACTCTAGAGGCAAGTGTCCCAAGAAATAAGGAAACCACTATGCCGGTACTTTCACACCTCCTGGTTGGATCCAGAAGCAACTATTCCCTTAAATGTAATGGAATGTATCCACCTCATGGAACAATGATTCTACTTTATAATGTGTTACCTTCAAAGGGATGCTTCTACACACTCTGTTCTAATTTGTCATTTATTGCAACTGACTTTGCAACTAGATAAAAAAGTCATGCTGTGCATGAATGAGGGATAATTAAAATTCCAGTTCATTTTATCAAAAACAAGGCATTTTAGTCTCACCATGGATTTGAGGGGAACCAGGCAAGCACTCCTTTTCACTATCATTCTGAAATTAATTATAAGAATCCATTGCATGGAAAATATTTTTTGGTTTCAATCCTTTTTTTTTTAATGATAGAATGAGACTTGAAAGGTTGGACATTAGAGGACACCAGAAAGAACTAAAAATTATAATTAAAGGAGAAGAAAACATAAAATTTGACTTACTAATACAGAAGGAAGCAATACATTTTGGATACACTGAAAGGCATTTTTGAACAATGAACCCAATTTTAAGAGTATTTGTCTCTATAGATGTATTGTGTTTAAAAATGTTATGGAAGAATAATAAATTTTATCAGACAAGATTGAGACTGATTGAAAATGGATTTACAAATAACACACTACAAAAATGATATTGTCAAGTCCAAGAGCCAAGAAATGACATGGCAATTCTTCCAAGCTGAGTGTCAGCTGCTGCTCCATTCAAAATCCAAGAAATAAATACTCAGACTCTTTTAATCAGAGTAAAGATATCTTTCACTGGAAGTCAAGTGGTAGCAACAAAAGAATTCTGAATCTGAGAAAATGGGCGCGTAAATCACATATACAAAGTGATGGCAATGTTCCCACCCCCAATAGTTCAAATAGTTCTTCCAATTAAAAGTTGTGAATTGTCATCATGTGGACATCTTCAGGTGGTGATGACAATTCTTGGCCATTGACCTTGGCATATTTTGATAAAGGTTTGCAGCTGCTCAGAGAATAGAAAGCCAAGCAAGAAATAGAAATCTAAGCAAGAATGTACTTCCCCCCCTCCCAGTTTATACAGTTCCACTTTGTAACACCTCCAGCTCACTTCCCACAATTATCCCCCTCTCCTCCCCCCCTTACTTATGACAGCCGAAAGATGCAAAGGAGAGGGAGAAGGTCTTGAAGGCTAAAATTTTGAAGGCTGACACTGAGTTCTTTATTGCTTCCAATTAAAGACAAATTCTTGATAGACTGAACACTCTACTATCTGCCTTCACAACATGCTCTGTTTGAGAGGGGCTGCCTTTACCCTTTTTCTCCCACACATAAGAGTTGCCTCTTACTCTTCTGAAATGTACCTCCCCCCCACCTGCAGATCCACCACCTTAGTATAGGTAGTCTTCGACTTACAACAGTCATTGTAAGTCGAAGACTCATTGACTGAGTGTTCAAAGTTACAATGGCACTGGAAAAAGTGACTTCTGACAATTTTTCACACTTACGGCCATTGCACCATTCCCAAGATCATGTGATTTACATTTGCATGACAATTAGTTCTTATCTGTAGTATCCTAGAGTCATGTGGCCATCTTTTGTGACCTTCTGACAGGGACAGTCAATGGGGAAGCCAGATTCACTTAACAACCATGTCACTAATTAAACAACTGCAGTGATTCACTCAACAAATGTGGCAAGAAAAGTTGTAAAATGACAAAATTCACTAAACAAATTTCTCACTTAGCAACATAAATTCTAGGCTCAATTGTGGTCATAAGTCAAGGACTACCTGTACATTCCATTACAGATATAGAAAAAAAATGCTATGCTGGACATAAAAAAGAAGCTGGCTGATAACTAATAATTAAATAATTATTATCTTAATAATTAAAAGTTATAGATAAATACAAAACCAACAGAGTGGCCTGGATAATTTTTCTATATTGAATTTACAAAACTGGCTTGTTAATAAAATTTTGAAGAATTTTGTGAGAAAGGGCAATGAAATGAAAACATCAAGAAAAAAACAGTCCTAGGACATTATTTGAAGGGACGAAAGTTTAAGTTGTTAAAATTAAAAGGAAGAAATGTAAAGTTGGTTTATTCGATCAAGAAATAGATAAGTTGTTATCTTTGGTAAATCTTAATGGATTTTGCTAATCAGAACAGAAATGATGAAATTCTCGTCAGAATTTGGATGCAAGCAGTTGGTTTTGTTGTGTATTGAGCAAAGATTTCAGACACACGATATTAGACTACAAATGTAACCTTTAGTGTCTACTTTACTGTCTATACATACAGACAAAACGCTGTTTTTCTTTTTCAAGCAAGCCCTATATCTCAGGTTTTTAAAAGTTTCCTGCTCTCTCTCTTTTCTTTCTCTTGTATTCATTCTTAGTTTTAGAGGGGAGACATTCGCGGTCCTACTGATTATTTTTGTAACTAGATTCAAGACACTGAAAATATCCTGAAGAAGACACATCCAATAAATGTAACATTGCCCAAAGGACAGATATTACAAACGCTTCATGATTTAGGAAGGTCATTCCCTTTCACAGCTTGAAGAGCAGAATTTCAGTAGCACCTTGACAGGTGCATTATTTATATGAAGAAAGCGATAAGAGTCGCTTTAAAAACGTAATGCTATTTCAGTTCATATTTTAACATTTTTCTTTTAAATGATAATGGTTGTAGACATTCTTGTAAGAAAATGCATACTCTGGGCTGCTAACAAAGTCAGCCTCTGTGCTGTCACTTTTCAGCAATGGGCAGAGGAAGAAATAATGAGGCTCCAGGCACACCAACAACTACAAGATGCCCAATCTCCATGCAGGTAGCCCTCATCTTACACTGGTAATTCAGACTAAAATTTCTAGAGCTAAGCGATGAAACTGTAAAATGCAATATCATGTGACATTGACAACTTTCAAATATGTGGACTTCATGTATGTTTTTCTATTTTTTCTGTTTTGAATTTTATTTCTGTTGATAAAACATTGTATATGCTGGAAGAGTGACCAAATGCCAACAAACAATTTGATAATCCAGAAGGTTCTTTATTGTGCTGAAATGGACATACTTACCCAAAAACTAAAGGATAAGGTAGACGCAAAATATAGTACAGTTTGGGAAAAATGGTACAATTGCATTAAGGATAATATCATACATAAGTTATCATGTATAAGTTGTACATTAAGTTATATCATACATAACTTTTCCCCCCCTGTAGGACGGGGTAGTTTCTGTCACTTCTCTGATTTACAAGTGATAGTCCAACAACATTAAAACATGCGAACATTAACATGATTCCATAGTCTAGATATCTCTCCCATATTCTAAGAAGCATATAAGGTTACCTAAAGTATTCTCTGTATAATTCCCACTGAATGCATTATACATGATTGACTAATGTAGCAGCATGGCATAAAGTGAAAAAAAAAGAGCCTTCTGCATCTTTCCAAACTTTGGTGCAACATCACTCGGGAAAGATGAATGATTTAGTAATTTTATTTATAGAGCTCACATCTTGGGCTCACCAAATATTTTATTAGATATTGGCAACTTTCCAATACTCAAGTCTCGCCAATGCAATTCGGTCATGACCTCCAGCAGCAGCTGCTGTTCCTCTAGGTTTTCCTGCCAACTCACCTCAATGCTGAACTACACAGAACTTTGTAAAGCAAAACATGTTCTAGTCTGAGCCAAATTGGAAAGCTGTTTTGAAAATGGGACAAGGATTTCTGTGCCAACATTTTCTAAACCACAGTGAAAGCTAAATCCTGGGCACAACACAGCCTTCACCCATCTCTGCTGCTGCTGCTGCTCGCTATTTTTGCATTCATATATTGTGTGAAGTCATGGCTCATTTAACTGTGCTTTAATTGAACTAGTGAGCTAGGGACTTTGCCCTGTGAAATAAGCTACAAGCACATCGAGGCTTACAAGTCACAAGAATTTGGTTTACACATTATGCCAAGCCAAAACCAAATAAAGCATGTTTGTAGCTTAATGGTATATGTGAACTCAGCCAAAAGAGGATTCATTTCACCCAAACAGTGGATAGATGATTGGAGAAATGAAATTTTTGACTCAATAGGCAACATTATAGTTCCAGGGTAAAGCATGTGCATTGCAAGTAAATAGCAGCTGATTGAGTGCTTGACATCCACTTGTCTATAGAGTCGACATGACAATAATGTGAAACAATGTAGTGCGTGCCAAAGTACTATTTCTAACCCTCACTTCAAAGTGCCTTCATATGGAAAACACTTCTTGAACAAACTCCAAGCAAGCAAATCATAATGAGGTGTAAAAAGGATGCACTGATTTTCATTGCAAATTCCCTGCCATCATAACTAATAGACGATGTAGGGACACTTAGTTGGAAAGATGTTGAAAAAGCAATGAAACTTGGTTCTTGGGCTCTTAAAATGCATTACTGAAAATGCTCCAAGTTCATGGAGCATTGAACAATCATGGATTTGATCACATGCTAAGGAAGATGCTTCAGTTGAGGGGGGAAAAGAATCTACTGTTCTATTTATTTGAAGATTCCTGCTTTCTAAAAATACACTTATTACTTATTAAAATATGTTAACATAACATTAATCCAACCAGCCAGATTCCAGACTGTCAGTTGTATTCGGTAAATACTTCCCTCAAACTATGAACAGTTTTTCCCCGAATGCCATCACTCTGCGAAACAAATAATTCCCTCAACACTGTCCAACTATTTACAAAGTCTGCATTACTATTACTATTAATCTTCTCATCACTGCTTATCACCCATTCCCTCCCACTTGTGACTGTATGACTGTAACTTTGTCACTTGTATCCTTACGATTTATATTGACTGTTTTCTAATATGATTTGATTGCTTGTTGTACCCTGTGACTATTATTAAGTGTTGTACCCGATGATTCTGGACTCTTGATGAATGTATCTTTTCTTTTATGTATACTGAGAGCATTTGCACCAAAACAAATTCCTTGTTTGTCCAATCACACTTGGCCAATAAAAGAATTATAATTCTAATGAATGCATCCATTATTATACAGAAAGATTTTGGGTGTGGTACAATTATTATTTTAATAGCTTATACCCTTAATTGTCTTCGAGCAACAGAAAAATGTTGATTCTTCAAAAAAAAACTTATAATCTCAATTTATTTGAATCCACAATCCATCAAGTTCATCTGTTGACTCCTAACTGATATTTGTAAGGGGAAGAAATATAGCAGTGCTTCAGCAGATCACCTGTAAGACTGTGTGGCAGATCATGCATTTTATATTCTAATCTTAACGCTATTACTGTCCTCGCAAAAAAAAACAAAAAGCAGTAAAAACTGAAAACAGCAACAAGATGTTTAATTCACTTTTTTGAGTTTTAAGATTGGCAGTTACCAACATTTCTCAGTGGATTTACAACACCCCTTACATAGGCAACAAAGAAAAGCTTCATTACCTCCAGCCACAAATGACATTGGTAAGAAGAACCTGAGGAAGGATTTGGATAGAGTAGAAATGTTGTATTGAAAGTATATGGAAGTATTGGAGTTAATGATGCAGAAAATTTCCCAACTGATTCTTTACAGATATGTTGGGACTACAGCTTCTACGGTAGTATTAGCAAGTTAGAAAGAGACAGCAGGAAGAGATCAAGAAATAGAAATAAGTGCAGCCTGTTATCAAGTCATACTAAAATAGAGCTCTGGCTCATGGGCCTCAGATGATAGAGAGAATAACTTTATTGTCACTTTGTATGTAACACTAATCGGCATACATTAAAATGAGTTTTTGTTGCATATACCTCTCAAGGTCACCACTCTAATTACACTACATAAACATGACAAAATAAATAATAACAAACTAAAATAAATACAAAATTATACCCCACCTATATTATATGACACAGAGAAACAACACAGTCCAGTTCAAAAGTTTACATGTACATGGTGAGAAAAACAAATCTTGCGAGTTTACCAGACAACGGTATAGGGAACAAAGCTGTTACAGAATCTGGTAGTCCTGATAGAAATATTCTGCAACCTCCTCCCAGAGGGGAGCAACAAAAACAGATCATAAAAGGGGAATGTAGAGTCTCTAACAATGCTTTGAGCTCTAAGTACATAGTGCTTATAAGCAGTATCCTGAATAACAGGAAACAATATAATCTTCTCGGTTGTCCTTACCCCTCTCTTCCTATCTGAGGCACTGCTGCCATCAAACCAAATAGTGATGCCATTTGTTAAAATGCTCTCAATTGTACCTCTGTAAAAAGTGGACAGGACAGAAGGAAAAAGATGTGCTCTCCTCATCCAACACAAGAAATGCAGATGCTGGTTTGCCGACTTCACTAAAGATGACGTGTGAACTAACAATTCAGATTGTTATCTGCACTCCCTCCAGGTGATTTTCAACAAAAAATAGTTTGCAACAAAAAATAGGAAGAGAAAGCCTGTTCCCTGATAGGGCATGCTTATCATGATTTGTGAAGATGATCCATGCAGAATGTAATAATTATTTTCTGCCATTTCAGGAGGTGTCAGATGTGAGAAAAGAGCAAGCTAGACAGCTGACTGAAGACGACCAGAAAAGAGGAAATGCAGGGTCCCAGCTTGCCAGAGGCCCGAATTTACAGAAAACTACCCATTCTTACAGCAGCAGAAGACTATGCAACTCTTTTCTACATCATTAACTCACTTCCATGGATTTCGTTGAAATGGCTTTTGAAGGAAAGAGACTTTGCATTGCAGAATAACAGCAGGCAGCTGTTGGTCCATTTTAGCTTCCACATAGCTAGTTCAGATAACAGAATTGTTCCTTGAACCCACAACCCATCAAGTTCAACTGTTGATTCCTAAGGGTTTGTATCTGTTCTTCTTGTTCCCATAGTAAAGGAAAGTATCTTCTTTACACTCTAACACTCACCTTCTCTCTTCTTTATTACTCCTCTGAGGTCAGGGATTGTGCTCTGGAAAACGTATCAATCAATAAATATTCAGACTTGGAAGTTAGAAAGTAAAGTATCTTCAATCTTATCGTACAATGTGAGGATAAACAAGTTGCTGGGAGGCAGTAATACAAACTGTAATGTTGTATTAGTAGCAGATAAAATGGGACATAAGTCACAGCCAACAAGACTATTTTTGCAAAGGGAAGTGATGAGTAGTATTGGAAGTTTTAATGAAAAAATGCAGATGGGTCATTCCCAAAACAATTTACCTACAAAAAGCTACATTAGTACTAGACTTGACTTTTTTTTAGGCTGGGCAAACATAAATTTGTTTTGCTAAGATAAGAAGAGCTCTCTTAGCTTATATGGATTTCAGAAAAGTATAAGACACATACACATACATTTTTGCACTCAAATTTTGTGCTTGTTCTAGCTTAGGGTGTTATGTGGACGAACAACATTATTATTATTATTACCTTGTCAGAGTACAACATGTGTACAAAGAGATTGGCTGAGCCTCCCTTCGTGTACCCTCCTCCCCAACACAACTCAGAGTGAGGACAGAAGTCAAACACCCCATAGTTTTGAACAAATCAAATAACTGTATTATTTAGGATGAATCTACAAGAACTCCCACATTCAAGGTCAAGATATCTCTGAGAGGGCTACAGCAGGAGGGCATTACTGCTTTTAAATCTTACTTTTTGGCTTCTCAAGACCACTCTGAGAAAATGTACTGGGGTTCCTAGGTCAGGTCAACCTTGTCCATTCTATGAGGTTCTGACCATAATAATAACAAACAATGACCTGACCAAAATATAACAAACATGACCATAATATAACAAACCCGAGGGATGCTACTGCTTCCCTCTTTTAGCAGCCAAAAGTTTTTTTTTAATTAGCCAAAGAAGAAACATTGTTTGATTTGGCTTTCTTGCCAGTTACAGATAGATAGATAAAATACTTTATTGGCCAAGTGTGATTGGACACACAAGTCACTTAAGGCCCTGTCACACTGGCCGACGGATGCAAAACGTTGGTAAAAAGGACACAGCGGACGAGAAAAATGTTCCATCCGTTGTTATCCGCTCTCAAAAGGGGCAAAAATTTGCATAACCAGAGTGGATAACACAGAAAGGAACGGACGGGGGGAGGACGCAGGGCGGATGGAAAGTGGATGCTCCACGGAAGCCTAGCGGATGGAAGCGGATGGGAGTGGATGGCACATCTGCAAGGCTTCCGGGGGAGCACAGCAAAGTGGACGCGGAACGGAAAGAGCGGATGCAGAGTGGATGCAGAGCAGATGAAGCGGATGCAGAGCGGAAGCCTAGCGGATGAAACGGATGCAGAGCGGAAGCCTAGCGGATGCCTAGCAGATGCCTAGCGTTCACTTTGCATGCGGGGAGGATGCATTGCGTCAGCCCCCCGGATATAAAGGGAGGCAGCCCTCAAGCAGGTCACCATTCAGAGGAAAGACCTGCTTCCAGACACATCGACTGCCTGCCAGGCTTGCCAGCCTGCCTGCCTTGCCTGCCTGCATGTCTGCCAGGCTTGCTGCCTGCCAGCCTTCCTGCAAGCCTTGGTGCCTGCCTGCCTGCCAGCCTTCCTGCCAGCTTGCCTGTCAGCCTTGCTGTCTGCCTTCCTGCCTGCCTTGCTACCAGCCAGCAACCCCACAACCATGGGGAAGAAGAGGAAGCCTCAGCCATCTGCTGCCAGCCCTGGCAAGAGGGGCAGGGCCACCCTCCCACCTCTGGCCCTCACTCTCCTTCTGCTGGGGCTGCTGCAGCACGGGCTTGCTCTTCTGGGGCTGGGGCTTCTGCTGCTTCTGGAGGAGCTGATGATGCTGCTTATGGCGGTGGTGCTTCTGCTGATGCTGCTTCTGGAGGAGCTGATGATGATGCTTCTGGTGGTGGTGCTTCTGCTGGTGCTTACTCTGCTGTAGCTGCTCCTCGTCCTGCTGGTCCTGCTCGTGCTCCTGGTCTTGCTCGTCCTGCTGGTCCTGCTGGTGCTGCTGGTGCTTACTCTGCTGCTACTGATCCTGGTCCTGCTGCTGCTGCTGCTGCTGCTGCTGATGATGATGATCCTGCTGGTGCTGCTGCTGCTGGTGGTGGTGTGGAGGAGCAGCCCCTACAACCTGGAAGCCCCTCTGATGAGGGTCCATGTGGTCCTGCCAAAGGGAGGAAGAGGCATACGCGAGAACGGGAGAGGAGGCAATACAACATCGAGGAGGAACATGAGGATGAGGTGCTGGAGTGGCTGAGAGAGAATGACTATCTATGGTGGAAGGGACACAGACTCTACAGGGACACCAAAAGGAAACAGGCTGCTTGGAGAGAGAAGGTGGAGAACCTGGGCTACACTTCAGAGGTGCTCCTCGGCTGGTGGAAGCACATGCACACCTGGTACGGGAAGCTGCACCTGAAGAAATCTGGCCAGGCAGCAGTCAAGCTGACGGACAGAGAGACCTACGTCATGGCCAAGTGCAGCTTCCTGGAGGGTGAGGTCCGCCACCGAGGAGCAGCCCCTCTCACAACCCACTCTCTCAGGCAGCCTGCTGAGAACCAGTCCTCTTCCGGCAGAGAGTCAGCTCCTGTCTCCAGGCAGGTGTCTGTGGAGCATGCCACGACAGAGAACGCAGGGACAGCTGGTCCACACCGACTCCTTATCCTCCAACCGCAAGCCCTTCCTCACCGATGTGAACCAGACCCCCACAGACATGGCGGAACCCCAGTACCAGGTGGTGAAGGACTGGATCACCGATCTGCTTCACAACCCTCCAGATCCAGATGAACCTGCTCCCACACAGTCCAGGTCTGCTCCCCCACCCCAGGTGATGTCCCTCCCATTCCAAGGCTTTCCACAGGCTCTCACCTACCAGGGCTACGGCTACCAGGAGATCCAGCAGCACAGGCAGCAGCCCTTCCCAGTCCAGGCACAGACTCATCGGACGCCACCGTGGCCACCGGTTCTACTGATGCCACTGATGCCACCCACGCCACTGATGCCACCGATGCCACCCACGCCACTGATGCCACAGATGCCACCCACATCACCGATGCCATCCATGCCAGTCCTCACACAGCTGCAGACCAGACAGCCCCACTACACTGCTCCTTCCTCCATTCCACAGCCAAGTCCGGCCTCAGTACATCTGTCGTCGGTACTGGGGCTGACACCCCATGGCATGGAGGAAGGAGCTCTCAACATCACGGGGCTGAGCCAGCTGTCTGAGAGCTTCCTCAACACACCATCCCGTTGTCCTCTCGGGGCCAGGCACTCCAGTGGCGCTTCAGACCAGCAATCCAGCAGCAGCCACCACCACAGCACCTGGACCCTTCACCCCTGAGACTGGGCACACCTCTGAGTGACAGAGAAGAGTGCCAGAGACTGGGTGACTTTACTTGGGTCATTTTTCTTTTACAGCTTGTGATTAATAAAGTTTATCTTTGCTTCACATACTTGCTTCATTTATTTTTTCCAATAAAGTCTTAGTGGAAACTTTTAGAAATGGTTTAAGCCTTTGCATGCTTGTGGGATGGGTAAGGATAGCAGTGGGGTGGGCAGGGATACCTTTGGGATGGGTAATAGTTGTGGGATGGGCAGGGATACCTTTGGGATGGGTTGAGATATCTGTGGGATGGGTTAAGATAGCTGTGGGATGGGTTGAGATAGCTGTGGGGATAGATAAACCTCCAGTGCAAGCATAGTGGGACTGTATAGTCCACCCTCCCAGGTGCCACACCTATGGACCTTCATTATCGATACTAATCTAATCATTGATCCACACATGTCAACATAAACACAACTCTTTATGAAATGCCCTGTTCATTGTAGGCCCACCCAACATACATGGCCCAATCTCATCAGTGTGATGAGACAGGGTGAAGGAAGCATCCATTAAGCAACTACCATCCTGTCTTGCCACTCCACTGCTCCAGCTGGGGAGTTGCACCAGTGTTTCAGGAGGTTGCGCTGCTCCTTCCCTTCACGTGAGGCTCGTTTGGGGCCTTGCACATCCTCAGTGTCGATCAGGTTTCACCCTTGCCTCCATTCCCCAGGCTCCATGTCCCCATTGCCTTGCTGGAGGTCCACGAGCCTGTTCTGCAAGGTAGCGGGTGCGCATGAGATTGTGCAGGATGCAGCGAGCTTCCTTGATCCTCCTCACGGTCTGTGGGTGATGCTGCATGGTGGTGAGAAGTACCTGGAACCTGTTGGCCAGGATGCCAAAGGCGTTCTCCACCACCCGCCTTGCCCTGGACAGCCTGTAGTTGAAGATCCTCTCTTCATGGGTGAGGCATCTGGAAGTGTAGGGCTTCATGAGGTATGTTCTGAGGGAGAAGGTGTCATCCCCCATGATGAAGTAGGGCACATCTTGTGTGTCGTTGGGCAGGGGGTCTGGATCTGGGAAGCCCATGATGAGGTTGCGTTCCAGCCCCTCCTTGAGGTGACTGGCGTTGTATACCTGGGCATCGGAAGCTGAGCCGTTGCCTGAAGCATCGATGCAGATGAACTCGTAGTCAGCATCGACCATGGCGAAGAGGACGATGCTGAAGAAGCCCTTGTAGTTGAAATAAGTGGACCCTGACTTGGCTGGTGCTTTGCAGGCCACGTGCTTGCTATCTATGGCTCCAACGGTGTGGGGGAAGTTCCACCTCTGATACCACTGCTCTGCAACTTTCTTCCATCCTTCTTCAGTTGAGGGGCACTGGAGGAGCTCCTCCAGGTATTCTTCGATGATGGCCTGCACCACTTCTCTGACCACAATGCTGATGGTGTTGTGTGGCACCCTCCAGCCGTACTGCATGCTCCTGTAGGTGGTCCCTGAGGCAAGGTGGAGCAGAGTCAGTGCCACCTTGAGCCCAGTGTCCAGGATGGGCCGGAAGTTGGTGCTCTGCTTGGTCAACCTGGGTGTCAGCCGCTCCACAACTTCATCAAACATGGCTGGAGGCATCCTCATGAAGTTCTGGAATGCACGAGGGTCTTCGTTCCTGAGCTCCACCATCAGCTTGTTGTACAGTCCGTACTCTGCTCTTCTTGCGATCCATCTTCGGACCCAGACGCTTCTTGGCCGCCTCCTTTTCTTCCCGTAGTAGAGTTGAAAGAGCCTGTAGATGGCTTTGCACTATTGCAGAACGATGGTGGCTACCAAAAGGAGTTTGTTACGATCCATGGTGGACATGACTGGATGCTGTGGAAGAGCAAGAGGCAGATGAAGGCTGCAGAGGTCTGCACAGCTGGGCTGCTGGTCTGAAAGTGAGATCCAGGTGAGTTGCTCCCCCTTTTTATAGGCAATATAGGTTTTCCCCTATGTGTCCTTTTGCATCCTCTAGGCATCCTCCAGACATCCTTAATATCTGAGATAGGTCCCCTCTGCAAATGTTTTTTCCAATTTAAATGCTTTGTTTGCGAGCTGCATCCGCTTTCATCCTTTCTCCATCCGTCCTACTAACGCTGCGCATCCATTCCGCATCCGTTCCGCTTCCTCCCTGTGTCCATTTACTGTTGGAGTGGATGCGAGTTGCACGGATGCGCAGCAGATGCCTAGCGGATGTAGCGGACGCGTAACAGATGACGACGGATGCAGAACGGATGTTCCCAGTATGCCTAGCGGATGCAGAATGGACACGTTGGATACATTTTCCACTCAGAAAGTTTTGAGCAGCTCAAAACTTTTTGAGCGGATGAAATGTCAGTCGACGGATGCTGGACGGATAGAGAGGAAGAAAAACGGATGCAGTGAGTACAAAACGGAAGCATCGCGTTAACCAACGGATGGCAAGTGTTTTTCTCCATTTTACATCCTCTTTCCATCCGTTGGTGCAGTGTGACATGGGCTTTATCTTGGTGTAAATACTCCCAGTATGTGTAAAGAAAAGATACATTCGTTAAGAATCAAGAATCATAATGTTCAACACTTAATGATTTACTTACTGATTCCTTTCACTGAATGATGGCATCACTCTGTGTGTGAAGACCCTCTGATTTTGTTCTGGTTTGCAGGGCTTCGGCGGCAGGCAAGAATCCGTGATCATGTGCGGTTTCTGCCTGCGCTCGCCACTGGAGCGCCCCAAGACAGCTGGCTTCGGGGCTAAGCCACCCCATAGAGGTGGCGAAGACAGGGGAGACCCCAGCAGGGTCGAGGAAAGCCGCATCTTTCCTCCCCAACTGACTAAACTCCCTTTCCCGAAGGCAGTAGAGTGGCGGTCAGAAATGGCCACCTCAAAGAAGCCCTCATCCGGAAAAGAAAGTGCAGGAGGAATTAAGTGCTGAAGTGAACGTTTTTGGCTGACCGGGATAAGAAGCAACAACTAAGGTATCCTGGAACTTAAATTTTTTTTAAAAAAGATATATCGCTCCCAAAGAAGATTCGGAAGCAGCGAATGAAAGTGAAAATGGAAAGGTTTTTTTTTTTTCACTCTCCTTCCTTACGTTGACAGTGAACAGAGATGAATGAGAAATCGGAAAAATCCGCTTTGGCATCAACAGGTAATTAAACTGGAAAATTTAATGCCAAGGGGATAATAAAGATTTCTGAATATAAAAGGAAAAAAAGAAAAAAGAAACAATTTTTTTTTGTTTTCTCTCTGCTGTAAGTGGGAAGGGAGAGGAAAAGAATAAGAGCAGGATGTGGAAAGAGGAGGCAGCCTGGAATTTAAAGAATCTAAAGTTGAATTTTAACAAGACTTCTAAAAGATATATTTTAACTGGAATTTTGTAACTAAACAGTAACCCCAGGAAGAGAAAGTGAAAAAAAAAAGAAAGTGTTAAAAGAAACATATTGTGTGTATTTGGATTGCTTGGTGATTTTGGGACTTCTGGAATTATATTTGAAGGATTAAATTTGAAGGATTAAAAACACTTGGGTGGTTGTTTTAAAAGAAAAAAAACTTTACAATGGCATCACTTGTGGATGAACTGAAAATGGAATTTCAAAAACTCAAAGAAGAGGAATAAGAAGAGAAGGGCTCTCTTGGTTCCGTTTTTCAATTCTTAGAAATGACAATCTGTACCTACAAGAAACTACAAGAAAAGACTGTGCAACAAGAAGATTGGGACAAAGAAGAAGCCATCTTTAATGAACAAATAACTTTATTTTAAAGGGAAAAGAGGGGAAAGAGAATGGAGAATTTGAGACCTAAAAAAACAACCAAAAAAGGGAAAAATAAGGTGAAAAATGGATATAATGCAAGAAAGCAACAGAAAAAGGGAATACAGAAAAGGGAAATGGAGGTGGAGAGACAAAGGGGTAAAAAGGGCAGAGAGAAGAAGCAAGGGAGGAGGGAAGGGAAGAGAAGCAACAAGGGTGTGAAGCAAGATGTAAAGAAACAGCACTTATTTAGAGATAATAGGTAAACATTTAATTGAAAAAGTGATTCTGCAAAGGTACATAAGATTGTATTGTTATATTTGTAATAGAAATAATGTTAGAAAATTGGAAACAATATATGATTAAAAAGTGGGATAAAATACTTGGTGTAATTTAGTGACACATTTGTGAATAAAATAAATGAAATGAATTAAATGAGATAATTAATTTAGGAAGGAAGGGGAACATTTTAATGACACCATGTTTTAAAATATAAGTGAAGGGGAGGGGAGTAATTATGGAAAGTTTAGAAGTGTTCCCATAGAAGCATGATACTTATTGAAAAGTAAAGTGTAAAATGTTTAAGACTTAAATGAATATTAATATTAATGACAGAATTGAATTGGTATGGATTGTTGTTTTAATTATATGATATATTTATATTTTTCTTTTTTTAAAATATAGCGTGTAGCTTTAATGTACTAAGCAGAATCCGAATGGAAGTTATGTATTATATTAAGTGTTATAATTTTAGGGGAAAAATATAAAGGCGTCATACTCCAATCAGTGACCACAGGAGGAATTTTGTTTAATGAGAAAAGATAATAGACAGCTGAAACAGGACAGACAAAGAATATAAGTATAATGATTTGAATTGAGATGAATCAAATAAATTAAAATTAAGAAAGTTAAAAGAGAGGAGAAGCTATATAGAAAATGTAGAATGGTAACAGGATATGGAATGGTATATAAAAATGAGCATGAATTTGAATTTGTGTCTGTACGAAGAGATATAACCCGGGATCAAGCCGCTTTCAAAAAAGATGTTTTATGTTTTTATATTTTGTGTTGTATTTGTCTATGTCTGTTTCTAAAAATCAATAAAAAATTTTCAAAAAAAAAAGAACCTCTGATTTTCTTCTTTCTGCTTCACTTTATTTTCTAACTGGTCAAGTGTCTATAGACCACTCCAAGTCATAACTGATTCAGGAAGTTATATGTTCCCCTAACAATTCACTTGCTAAAGCTGAAGTGCCATTTCTTCCACCATCCAGGAAGTTCCATAAACTTCACTTAAGCCTGAGAATATATTTTGAGAGGGACTAAGGATAATGGGGTTGATGGCTTTTGATTCGGCTTTATTGTTAGTTGAAGGAATTGGAAATCATTCCAAATCCTTCAACTAACAATAAAGCTGGATCAAAAACCATCAATGGAAGGAATCTTACTGTTCAGTGGGAGGTTTCTGTAAGACAGGGATGAAGAACTATGGCCCTTTAATGACTGAGGACTTAAACTCCCAGAATTCCTGAGTCAGTCATGATGTCTCAGGAATTCTGGGAGTTGAAGGCCACAAGTCATAAAGGGGCCATAGTTCCCGAGCAATAGCAATAGCACTTAGACTTATATACCGCTTTATAGTGCTTTATAGCCCCCTTTAAGCGGTTTACAGAGTCAAGGTATTCCCCCCAACAATCTGGGTCCTCATTTTACCCATTTTACCCATTTTACTTGGAAGGATGGAAGGCTGAATCGATCTTGAGCCTGGTGGGATTTTATCTGCCGAATTACAAGCAGCTGGCTGCAGAAGTAGCCTGTAGTACTGCACTTTAACCACTGCACCACCAAGGCTCCTCCTTACCTCTGCTTTAGGAAAACATTTCCGTTTGAAAGCTTCTTTCTTTTACTTGACTGCTACACTATACAGTTCTTCATATGTAGGTGCATCGAGCAGAAAGCTTATCCTATCAAATCATTCTCTCTAGGACTCTTAAATATAGGTTGCAAAAATGTGGTCAACCACTAGGAGCTATGAAGAGTGATTGAAAAACCAAACACTTTATGGCACCTAATGGTTGGCTTTTATTACTGCAGACCAGCCACAGCCTATCATTTGTCACGTTGGTTTCAAATAAAGTTCTGTTTTAGGACAAAAACACTTGCAATCTTGGCCTGAGATAGAATTTAGACAAGTATCATACAAAGGTTAAAATCCTGTTTCAGCAGTCTGTTCCACCATCCATGTGGAAAGAGAAGATCCAAATATTTTTTGTATCCACGGCAGTTGGGATATATGCACCAAAGACAAATTCCTTGTGTGTCCAATCACACTTGGCCAATAAAAAATTCTATTCTATTCTATTCTATTCTATTCTATTCTATTCTATTCTATTCTGTTCTGTTCTGTTCTGTTCTGTTCTGTTCTGTTCTGTTCTGTTCTATTCTATTCCATTCCATTCTATTGTCCTCTCCTCTCACATCTGCTGTTGGATGGAGGACTTTCTTACTAACAGACCCCAAACAGTTAGGATTGGCAGCTATTTTTCCTCCACTCTTGCTCTCAGCACTGGCTCTCCACAGGGTTGTGTGCTGAGCCCCCTTTTGTATTCACTCTACACCTATGACTGCACTCCTTCTTGTTCCACTAACTCTATAATAAAATTTGCAGACGACACCACGTTGGTGGGACTCATATCAGGAGAAGACGAGATGGCCTATAGGTCAGTTCTCAGACTGGTCCTGTGGTGCAAGAGTTATAACCTCACCCTGAACATCAAAAAGACCAAAGAATTGATTATAGAGTTCAGAAGATGCAAAGCAGAGCCTCTTCCACTATATATCAACGTGTGGAAAGAGTTCATAGTTTTAAATTTCTAGGAACTCATATTTCTGACAACCTTACTTGGTCAGTCCACACTATGGCCACTGCAAAGAAGGCCCAAACAGCACCTGCACTTTCTGAGGCTGCTGAAAAAGAGTGGTCTGGGTGAGAAGTTGCTGGTTATTTTTTACCGTTCTACCATTGAGAGCATTTTGGCATACTGTGTAACGGTGTGGTATGCTGGATGCTCTGTAGTGGATAAGAAGATACTCCAGAGTGTTATAAACACAGCACAAAAAATCATCGGTTGCTCTCTTTCTTCTTGGGAAGAGATTGTGAAGACCAGACTCCTCTCTAGAGCACTAAAAATCTCCACAGACCATTCTCATCCTGGTCATTCATATTTTGAATTGTTACCATCAGGGAGATGTTATAGGTGTCTTAAAATGAGGACTAATAGACTGAGAAACAGTTTTTTTTCCAAGGCAGTAATTGTCTTGAATCAAACAATGCACATGTAATTTAGCCCTATGTATATAGTGGCATTTTTAAACTATCTAACTTACTATATGTTTTAGATAGGTTTTAGACTAGGTTTTTAATTATTACTTTAATTATTTTAATTTTGAAATACTCTGTAGTGTGATTGTGATGTGGTGTTTGGGACACTGTGCTGGAGTAGCTTTCAAATTTCATTGTATTTGTGGAATGCAATGACAATAAAGGTATTCTGTTCTATTCTGTTCTGTTCTATTCTTATTTCTATTTCTATTCCATTCCATTCCATTTCATTCTAATCACCTTTCCTTTTGATCTTTACCTCCTAATAATGATGCCATCTACTCTTTCTCCCACCCCTGCAAGTCTTTTAATTTATAGGGACTTGTTAATGGAAGGACTATGAATAGTGCCTATGGAGAAGAAAATGTAGACTATCTCTGCTTATTGCAGGAACAGGAGATAAAGCACCCTAGAGCTTCAATTTCAGAGCTTTGCATGTCACATCAGTGTCTGTTAAGTACATCACAGCAGTAGAGGTATCAAGGGAAAAACACAGTAGGTTGAAAGCAATGTGCTTGTAAAAACTAAATGTGGGGGGGGGTGAGGAAAAGAGAGAGAGCGAGCACTAAGCCAGCTGAGATGGTTCAAATAACTATGAAAAGCTACACAGGCATACTGCCCGAACAAGAGATGGCAATGCCTCTTCCAATCATATGCCCCATTTCTAATGTCAAACTTCTAGTTAATGATCTCATTCACTCCAGGAGGCAAAAGAAAGTACATGACTCAAAGTAGTGCCTGCCAAAATTGGTGGAAACTAATTCTCAGAACTCCCTGGTAGCATGGGAAGGATGGCAATATACTCTTATAAAAGAACATCCCCCACCAGAGTGAAATGAGTCACTAGGTTGATTGATGATTGATTATGTGTCATCAAGTCATTTCGACTACTAGCACCCAGACAAATAGATTTTCTCCATGACAATCTATCCCTGCCTTGTTCTTTCAAGTGTCCCAAGAGTCCCCATTAGGCCGATCTAAAAATCAAATAAAGATATTGAATTATTTGTTAACGTAATCCTTTCTAGCTGCCTTTCTAGCAGCTAGTCCTTGAAGCCATTATTCTAAGAAAATATATCCTCTAGAAGAAGTTAACAAGACCTGTGTAAGAAAACTACTCAGCATATCAACATCAATTAAAATACATTCCTGTGTTATTTTTGAAGATTGTAAGAATCAGACATGTACAATGCAGTTCTGTCTATTGTCTACCCAAAACCAAGTCCTCCCATGTTCGGTGAGGTTTATTTCCATGTAACTGAGTAAAGAATTGCATGACTGAATTTACAGTTAGTCTTTGACTTACAAAGATTACAACAGCACTGAGAAAAGTGACTTATGACAATTTTTCTCACTTACGACCATTGCAACACCCCCATGATCACATGATTTACATTTGGAAGCTTGACAACTGATTCATATTTATGACAGTTGCAGTGTACCATCCTGGGGTCACATGATCCCCTTTTGCGACCTTCTGACAAGCAAAGCCAATGGGGAAACCAGATTCACGCAACAACTGTGCTACTAATTTAATTACCACAGTGATTTACTGAAACAAATGTGGCAAGAAAAGTTGTAAAATGGGACAAAACTCACTAAACAAATTTCTCACTTAGCTGCATAAATTTTGGGCTCAGTTGTGGTCCTATGTTGAGGACTACCTGAATACTAAAAGAGAGATGTTTTTGTAACCCAGTCCCCTCCAGATAATTGGGAGTATATTTTCCATCATTTATACCCACCAATTGTATTATATAGAATGGGATTTGTAGCCTAAAACATCTGAAAGGACCCAAATTAGAAATACTATTCAGAGTTTTCTTTGACATTTAGAGGTGAAAATCAAAAAATTAGAATATCATGCAAAAGTTCATTTATTTCAGTAGTGCAACTTAAAAGGTGAAACTAATATGGAAGATAGACTCATTACATGCAAAGCAAAATAGTTCAAGCCGTGATTTGTCATAATTGTGATGATTATGGCTTACAGCTCATAAAAAACCCAAATCCACAATCTCAGAAAATTAGAATATTACATGCAATCAATAAAGCAAGGATTGTACAAAGAACAATATCGGACCTCTGAAAAATATATGCATGTATATGTACTCAGTACTTGGTTTGGGCCCCTTTTGTAGCAATTACTGCCTTTATGCGGTGTGGCATGGAAGCTATCAGCCTGTGGCACTGCTGAGGTGTTATGGAAGACCAGGATGCTTCAATAGCGTCCTTCAGCTCTTCTGCATTGTTCAGTCTCATGTCTCTTTTCTTTCTCTTGGCAATGCCCCATAGATTCTCTATGGGGTTCAGGTCAGGCGAGTTTGCTGGCCAAACAAGCACAGTAATCCCATGGTCATTGAACCAGGTTTTGGTGCTTTTGGCAGTACGGACAGGTGCCAAGTCCTGCTGGAAAATGAAGTAAGCATCCCCATAAAGCTCATCTGTGGAAGGAAGCATGAAGTGCTCCAAAAACTGCTAGTAGATGGCTGCGTTGACCCTAGACTTAATGAAGCACAGTGGACCAACACCAGCAGATGACATGGCTCCCCAAATCAACAGAGACTGTGGAAACTTCACACTGGACTTCAAGCATCTTGCAGTGTGTGCCTCTCCATTCTTCCTCCAGACTCTGGGTCCTTGGTCCAAATGAGATGCAAAAGTTGCTCTCATCAGAAAAGAGGACTTTGGACCACTGAGCAACAGACCAGGTCTGTTTTTCTTTAGCCCAGATAAGACCCTTCTGACGTTGTTTGTTGTTCAGGAGCGGCTTGACAAGAGGAAGACAACATTTGAAGCCCATGTCCAAGATCCATCTATGTGTGGTGGCTCTTGATGCACTGACTCCAGCCTCAGTCCAATCCTTGTGAAAGTCCCCAACACTTTTGAATGGCCTTTTCCTGACAATCCTCTCCAGGCTGGGTCATCCCTGCTGCTTGTGCACCTTTTTCTTCCACACTTTTCCCTTCCACATAACTTTCTATTAATGTGCTTTGATACAGCACTTTGGGAACATCCATCTTCATTTGCAATTACCTTTTGAGGCTTTCCCTCCTTATGGAGGGTGTCAGTGATGGTTTTCTGCACAACTGTCGGGTCAGCAGTCTTTCCCATGATTGTGATTCTTACTGAACCAGACTGAGAGACCATTTAAAGGCTCAGGAACCCTTTGTGGGTGTTATGGCTTCATTAGCTGATTAGAGTGGGGCACTTTGAGCCTAGAATATTGAACCTTTTCACAATATTCTAATTTTCTGAGATTGTGGATTTGGGGTTTTCATGAGCTGTAAGCCATAATCATCTCAATTATGACAACTCACAGCTTCAACTATCTTGCTTTGTATGTAATGAGTCTATCTCATATATTCGTTTCACCTTTTAAGCTGCATTATGAAATAAATGAACTTTTTCATGTTATTTTATTTTTTTGAGTTTCACCTGTACTTCCTAAGCTCATTCCTATCCAATATCTCTTATTTTAAAATAGAAAATCTCTGTCCACAAACATGCAGGTATTTGTGTATAAGTACACTTGGGTGTTAATACAAAAAAGGCTGCATGGAAATGCTAGCTCCCATTGTGTAAAACAACTGCTACTTATAAACACATAGTGTGAGTTGGAAGAAGTAACCGTAATCTCTCAGAAATCCAACTCAATGTTTTATTTGGTGACACTATAGAGAACTTTTGATTTAAATTAAATAGTTTGCCATATTTGAGTTGCCAAAATGGACTGCAGTGCTCTGGATGGCCACCAGATGGAAGCAAGGCAATATAGACAGTCCTTATTGTTTGCTGCCATCTTCTAATTGTCCAGAATTTACAGCCTAAAGCCCATGTCACACTGCACCAACAGATGCAAAGAGGATGTAAAACGGACAAAAAAGCTTTCCATCTGTTGGAAAACGCGATGCATCCGTTATGTACTCACTGTGTATGTCTTTCATACACTCTATCCGACGAGCATCCGTCTACTGCAATTTCATCCGCTCAAAAAGTTTTGAGCTGCACAAAACTTTTTGAGCGGATGAACTTTCTGCCGCGTACGATCTACATCCGCAACACATATGGGCAACAAATGTTCTACGTCCGTTGTCATCTGTTACACAACATCCTCTGGCCATCCGTGCAACTCACATCCGCTGCAGTGGAAAACGGAAAGAGGGAGGAAGCGAAAGGTACGCGGAATGTCCACACAGCGTTAGTAGCACGGACATAGAAAGGATGAAAGCGGATGCAGCTCGGATATAAAGCATTAAAACGGACAAAACGTTTGTATATGGGACATATCTTGGATATTTAGGATGTCTGGAGGAAGCCTAGAGTACGTGGAAGGACACTGAGCGGAAAATTGACATTTCCTATAAAAAGGGGGAGGAAGTCACCTGGATCTCACTATCAGTCCAGCAGCCCTGGTATGAAGACCTCTTCAGCCTTGCTCTTGCTCTTCCACATAATCCATTGATGTCCACCATGGATCATCGCACACTCCTTTTGGTAGCCACCATCATTCAACACCAGAACCAAGCCCTCTTCAGACTGTTTCACCTTTTCTATGCAAGGAGAAGGAGACGTCCAAGAGCTGTCTGGGTCCGAAGATGGATCGGGAGAAGAGTGGAGTTTGGACTCTATGACAAGCTGACGGTGGAGCTGAGGAATGAAGACCCTCGTGCATTCCAGCACTTCATGAGGATGCCACCAGCCATGTTTGACAAAGTTGTGGAACGTCTGAGACCCAGGTTGACCAATGCAAACACCAACTTCCTTCCCAACCTGGACCCTGGACTGAAGGTGGCACTGACTCTGTGCCACCTGGCCTCTGGAACCACATACAGAAATATGCAGTATGCCTGGAGGGTGCCACACAACACCATCAGCATTGTGGTCAGAGAAGTGGTGCAGGCCATCATCGAAGAATACCTGGAGGAGCTCCTCCAGTGTCCCACCACTGAAGAAGGCTGGAGGAAAGTTCCAGAACAGTGGTATCAGAGGTGGAAATTTCCCCACACCGTTGGAGCCATAGATGGGAAGCACGTGTCCTGCAAAGCTCCACCCAACTCAGGGTCCTCTTATTACAACTACAAGGGCTTCTTCAGTATCATCCTCTTTGCCATGGTTGATGCTGACTACAAGTTCATGTACATCGATGCTTCAGGCAACAGGTCAGCTTCAGATAGCCAGGTATACAACGCCAGTGACCTCAAGGATGGGCTGGAACTCAACCTCATCATGGGCTTACCAGATCCAGATCCCCTACCCAACGACATACAAGATGTGCCCTACTTCATCGTGGGTGATGACGCCTTCTCCCTCAGAACCTACCTCATGAAGCCCTACACTTCCAGATACCTTACCTGTGAAGAGAGGATCTTCAACTACAGGCTGTCCAGGGCAAGGCGGGTGGTGGAGAACGCCTTTGGCATCCTGGCCAACAGGTTCCAGGTACTTCTCACCACCATGCAGCATTGCCCACAGACTGTGAGGAGCATTGTGGAAGCTTGCTGCACCCTGCACAATCTCATGCGCACCTGCTACCCAGTGTTGCAGAACAGGCTTGTGGACCGGCAACAAGGCAATGGGGACATGGAGCCTGGTGAATGGAGGCAAGGACAAAACCTGATAGACACTTTGGATGTACAAGGCCCCAACAGAGCTTCATGTGAAGGGAAGAAGCAGCACAACCTCCTCAAACACTGGTGCAACTCCCCAGCTGGAGCAGTGGAGTGGCAAGACAGGATGGTAACTGCTTAATGGATGCTTCCTTCAGCCTGTTTCATCACACTGATGAGATTGTGCCATGTATGTTGAGTGGCCGTACAATGAACAGGGCATTAATAAAGAGTTGTGTTTATGTTGAAATGTGTTGATCAATGATTAAATTATTATTGATAATAAAGGGCCATATGTGTGCAGCTGGGAGGGTGGACCATACAGTCCCACTATGCTTGCACTGGAGGTTTATCTATCCCACAACTATCCTTACCCATCCCACAACTATCCTTATCCCACAGCTATCCTTACCAATCCCACAGCTATCATTACCAATCCCACAGCTATCCATCCCACAGCTATCCTTACCAATCCCACAAGCATGCAAAGGCTTAACACTTTTTTCAAAGTTTTCCCCAACACTTTATTAAGTAAAAAAAATGAACCAAGTGTGTGAAGCAAAGATAACCTTTATTAATAACAAACTGTATGACTTTATTAAAAAGCAAAATGACCCAAGTAAAGTGTCTTAAGCAAAGATAAAGTGAACAGGTAACAATTCAGTCTCTGGCACTCTTCTCAGTCACTCTGAGGCGTGCCCATGGTCTCAGATGTAAAGGGGCCAGGGACTGTGGAGGTGGCTATTGCTGGAGTGCTGGTCTGAGGTGCCATTGGGGTGCCTGGCCTCGAGAGTACAACAGGTGTGTGCAGGAAGCTCTCAGAGAGCTGTCTTAGTCCCGTGAGGTTGAGAGGCCCTTCCTCAAGGACCTGGGATGTGAGGCCCAAGACTGATAACAGATGTACTGAAGAAGGGCTTGACTGTGGGGTGGAGGAAGGAGGAGTGTAGTGGGGCTGTCTGGTCTGCAGCTGGGTCAGCTGAGGCATCTGTGGCATCCGAGGAACCTGGGCCTGGACTGGGAAGGGCTGCCTCTGCTGTGGGAAATACTGGTAGTACTAGGCTTGGTAGGCGAGGGGCTGCTGAAATCCATGGAAGGGCTGTGACATCACCTGGGGTGGAGGAGCAGACCTGGAGTGGGTAGGAGCAGGTTCAGCTAGGCCTGGAGGGTGGTGCAGAAGAGCTGTGATCCTCTCCTTCATCGCCTGGTACTGGGCCTCGGGCATGTCCATGAGGGTCTGGCTCACGTACGTGATGAAGGGCTTGTGGTTAGAGGATGGTATGTCGAAGTGGACCAGCTGGGAGAGGAGATCTGTGCTGGCTTTGATTGTGTCCCTGATCTCCAAGAGGACAATGTGGCTCTGTCCCTCCGGTCTGCCTCTCTGCCTGCTTTCTGTGGAGGTGGAGCTGGGGGTTGGTGTAGGTTGGTCTCTGGTGGCTGCTTCTTCTTGCTCCATCTGAGACAGGGGATCCTCCATGTCCTCCAGCATGGGGAGTGCAGCTGTGTGTGGGGGGGTCTCTGTCATGGGGCCCTCCAAAGACACCTGCCTGGACAAGGTAGCTGTCTCCTGGCTGGAAGAGGAGTGGCTGTCTGTGGGCTGTCTGAGGGAGAGGGTTGACAGAGGGGCTGCTCCTCGGTGGCAGATCTCACCCTCCAGGAAGCTGCACCTGGCCATTACATAGGTCTCCCGGTCAGTGAGCTTGACACCGGCCTGCCCGGATTTGTTCAGGTGCAGCTTGCCATACCAGGTGTGCATCTGCTTCTACCACCCAAGGAGTACATCTGAAGTGTAGCCCGGGCTCTCTGCCTTCTCTCTCCATGCTGCCTGCTTCCTCTTGGTGTCGCGATAGAGCCTATGGTCCTTCCTCCACAGGTACCTGTTCTCCCTCAGCCATTCCAGCACCTCCTCCTCATGGTCTTCGGAAATGGAGTACTGTTTCCTCTCCCCCTTCTCCTTGACTTGCCTCTTCCTCCCTCTGGCAGGGGCTTCAGGGCCTTCAGCAGCAGGGCTTTGAGGGCCTTGGGGCTGGTCCATCACAGCAGTAGCAGCAGGAGAAGCAGCACCAGCAGCAGGAGAATCACCAGCAGCAGCAGCACCAGCAGGAGAAGCACCAGCAGCACCAGCAGGAGAAGCACCAGCAACACCAGGAGCAGCAGCAGCTTCAGAGTCAGCACCAGGGGGTGGGATGGTGGTTCTGTCCTTCTTGCCAGGGCTGGCAGGAGTAGGCACAGGCTTCCTCTTCTTCCCCATGGTGTTTTTCGAAGATGTCTGTGGCAGCAGGTCTTTGGTCTGAATGCTGACTGCTTGCAAGCTGCATCCTTTTATATCCACGGAGCTTACGCAATTCATCCTCCCCGCATATGCAGTGAATGCTTTGCATCTGCTACACATCCGCTATGCATCCTATAGCCGTCCATGATGCATCCGCGTCATCCGCTACGCATCCGCTCCTTCTGCTACGCGTCCACTTCGCTGTTCTCCCCCGGAAGCCCTGTGGATGTGTCATCTGCTTCCATCTGCTTCCATCTGCTAGGCTTCCTACGAACATCCACTTTACATCCCCGCTACATCCTCCCCACGTCCGTTCCTTTCCGTTGTTGTCCGCTCTGTTTATGCAAATTTGGGGCACTTTTGAGAGTGGATAACAACAGATGGAAAATTTGCTCATCCGCTGTGTCCTTTTTGCATATGGTTTGCATCCGTCGGCCAGTGTGATCTAGCCTTTAATAGTAATAGTTCTTTAATCCTATAAACATAAAACTAATATTGTTGCAGGTGACTGCACTTGCCCATTCAGCATAGAAGTGGAAATTATTTCCAAAACTAAAAATGTGCATTTTCAAAGAGTTAGAATAGTAGTGTTGGGAGGGAGATTTTAATTTACTGCTAGGAAGCATGGTCCTTTCAGGAAATTTCTGATGTATCTTGTTGACAACCACTTCCTTTAGGTGGTGGAAAAAGATAGAAAGTTTTCTTTGATATGATACTAGCCAATCGGAAGCTAAATGAAAATAACAGCAACCTGGGAAAAAATAATGGAGTAATGTGGGCATTTTTGTTTTTAGGGTGCACAGAGATTCGTGAAGTCAAACACACATCTTGAATTTCAAGATAATAGATTTTAATTAACTCAGAGTGGCGATAAGTTGGATTTCATGGCAGGGGAAGCTAATGGAAAAAGAATCCCATGGTGGTTGGAGATTTTAAAAGAAGTAGGTACTAAAAGCATAGTCACAACAAGTACAAGGGAGAAAAAGACAAAAAGCAGAGAGGGCTAATATTACTGCTCAAAAAAATTATGAAAAGAAAAAAGAAATAAAAAGTGGAAAAAGGATCAGATCACAAAGGAACAAGACAGACATGTAACATAGAATTGTAGAGAGAGGATATGGATGTGTTCAGGATAAAAGAAAAAGAATCAGTATACCAACTGCTTAATGAAGATGGTAAAATGCTGAAAATGCTAACAAGCGAATAAAGAAAAAAAAATTAAAGATATTCAATCCATATTTCAGTCTGTCTTCTCCATCAAGGGAATTTGTTTCACCAGGAACTGTGAAGATCAGCAAGAAAAGGCAGGACAGAAGCTTGAAAATGACAAAAAGTTGGAAATGGTCTGGGAATATCTCTTTAAGTGAGATGAAATCTCTAGAGCCAAATGAACTGCGTCTTCAGATACTGAAGGAATTTGAAGGAAATGCTATACAACTGGAGGAGGCCGAATCTTCAAAAGCAGCAAGGAGGTTGAGTGTGTATTTATATACTTGATATGCCACCAATTATTAAAGCCGTTCAGTGGTTTACATTTTGAAAAGACTGGAGAAAAATCCAAGCCTTAAGAGAGATTGAAGGAATTGGGAATGTCTAGGCTTCGGGGGAAAAAAGTCTGAGATGAGATGATAACTCACTTCAAATAGCTACAAGGTCAGGACCTGATATTGTCCAAGCATGCAGGATACAGAATAACAGACTGAAATCACATTAAGCAGAGGGCATTGAATGTTAGAAGAAGAAAACTAACAATCTTCCTAACAGTCAGAGCGGTTTGATAGTGGAAGCAATGATCCTTTATTTATTTAGATTTAGATATATAGGCTGTCAAACAAAATATAATAAAATGTAAGTGGTGTGACATGATTTCCTTCACTGGTTATGTTCAGATGGATGCAAGACAGCTATTTGTCAGGGATATTTGATTTTGGATTTATGGACTGAGCCAAATATTGGACTCAATGGCTCAAGTGCCCCCTTATGACTTCTATGACTTCATGGTTTTCTAAGATTGTATGTAGTTTATCTCAAAGAAGTAGAGAAAGTGCAGGGAGAAGCTTCCTCATTGATATTCCATCTCCTTTCTGCCCTAAATCCTAGGCGTGTCTAAGTTATAAGCGAATCCAAAATTGAATTAATCCTGTGACATGATTCCTTCTTCATTGGGTATTAAAATGTTACGGTTCAAAACTACTTTTTCTTCAATAAATGTTGAATTCACATAGAAGGACATAGAAATGGAGACAGGGTCAATCATGTGATGAGCTTCAAAATATCGTGACTGATGATATATTTCATTCATTGCACTAAACCATAAACTCATTTTGTTCAGCTTTGATAAAGAAACTGAATAAAACCAGCCAGTGTAGTTCATTTGAAAAGTCATGGTTTAGCATAAACTAAATTAAATAATCTTTATTTTTAAACATAAAATAAAAATAAAATACTTTTATTGAGATCATAGGGTAAAATGAGATTGGGTGGTCCTAATGAGTTGTCAGAAATGGAAACCTTCAGATGGAGGTGAAATCTAGCAGGAATTAAAATTTGCTGGCTTTCTAACTTTGATAATGGCTATTTGACACGAGTTAAGAGGTTTTGTTCTTTTCTTTTTTTTTGCTTACATCTGGCAAACATTAGCTAAGTGGCATGGCTACATGGGAGAGTACAATTAAGATCTTACATTTTAATTATTTTCAACAATGTTGGAAAGAAATTATGTAAAGAGGTTCAGAACTCAGTCCGTCTGTCCATTATCAAAACAACTTTTTGCAAACTGAAAAGAACCAGACCATATTTGGGGTTTGGATGTAGAGAGAAATTGGCAATATTATATCTGAAAATTGGCCAATCTTGTTTGGGGTTGATTGTGCACATATATACTTACATATAGTACATACAATATTTTTTTTAAATCACCCAATGCATCTAATGCTTGGATGCAATTGAATGCTCCATTTTTAAGCTCCACCCATCACATGATTCAGTGGGGCTGTTATTAAGGGATCAGAAAGAATGCTCTGTCAGCTCTCCCTTTCTTGTTTACTATCTCTTCTCATCCTAGGTTGGGAAGAGAGTGACATTATTGTGTGAAGGGGAAATGGCAGCAGTGTGTGGCTGCCGCTGTGCTGCTTGTCCTGGAACTAAGTGAAAGCCTCAAGTTGGCTGAACTGTCACTTCAGCACTTGATTCATTTTGGAAGGTATTAAAAAGAACCAAGAGACCTTTGAGCACCGAAGGTTGGAGAAGGGCAGCCGAAAGATCAGACCATGGAAAGTATTCAGAATACACTCACTGGATGTGAGATGAATGTGTGAGGCAGTGAGAGCCAATCAAAGACTTGAATTGTATTTTTTGGAAATGTTTCCAAAACCTTATGTTGCAATGAATGCAAATGCAATGCAAATGCAATGAATGCTAAAAACATTGAAGGAAAATAAAACAAAACTAGCAGAATATGTGTATTTTTATGAATTTAGAATGAATAATGACAAATTCAATTTGGCTGGCCATTTAATAAAAAGCAACTTAATTCTTACTTCTCAAGCTAATGTGTGAAGAACATTATTAACCTCTTTACATTTATATTTCTCCATCTTTTTCAGTGTTACTATTAAAAATGCACTACTTTTCAATAATAAGACATTAAAAGAAACTGTATATAAAAATGTACAGATGGATCCATCCATTCCTAGAATTAGGATAAGATCTTTACAGGGGAATTTCAGTGACTTTAGTCTTAAACATCAGAATCAGACCAATTTTGCTGAAACAATATTGGCAAAAACATGTGATTATAAAATTACAGAACACAACTCCCACCAGAAACTACTTGAGGCATAATCCTATATTGTATTGACTTTTCTGTGAATAAATGTCACTGAATTCAGCAGGCCTTATTTTTAGTAGTTAACTGCCACTATTGTAGAATATTCCAGAAAAGTAAAGCATGTTGTAGTTAGATGATATACCAAGTGAGGATATTTTTTCCCCTTCATTCTTTCTAGAAGTTGACACAAGGATAAACAAAAGCTCAACATGACACAGAAGAATACTGATGTAAGATTAGCAACTGAAGACCTTTGCTTTCAGTGGTTTTTAAAGTAAGTCCAGGACCCAGGAAAGATAGATCCCTTGATTATTAAGTGAAGCCTCCAGGATTCAATGTCATCAACAAGGAACGGATTCTCTGATGCTCATTGCTTCCAGTTTTCTTAAAGATATCTGTCTGCCTATTAAAAACAATACAAGGCAGGAGGAAATATCAACCGATCCAGCAGAAGAATTCCTATTGCCTTAGAAAATCTGTTCTAAAATATAAATTGAATTTGAAGATGGGAAAGGTCCATCTTTAAATACCCAGTTGCTTTTGAAGTGAACCATAGTCTTTTCCAAAAGAACAAACTGCTCAGAAGACTTTAAAATCTAGGGTGGATTTGTAAAGAAACATAAAAACATATTGTGAAGCAGCCAATGTTGTATTCGGTCATCTGTTTACAACAGTCCATAGTTCTTTGTGTGACAGGATCTTATCTTCAAACACATGGATTCTAGAATATCTTAGCACTCACACTGGTGCATTCTGGATGGGTTAGGTTTCAACCTCAAAGTCCCTAGACAATTATACCAGGGTGTTGCAGTCTTGATGAGGACTTCAGAAAAATCCACATTTTTCCTTTCTTAATTGGCAACCAGATACACATTGTTCAAAGATAAACAATGGGGTCTGAAAATATTTTTGCTAGATTTGCCATTAAAATGTAGGCCCCTTCCTGACTGAATTGAATAGATTCATTAAATTGCAACAGTGCTGCATATTTCCATTATACTGCCCTCTCTGCTTTCGGTGGAGAATATGGTGTGTTATCCAGACTACTGATAGATATTAAACTGTGTGATATATGCAGGACCAATTATAGCTGCTTTTCAGTGTACCTATTTTGAATATATGACATCAATGTGTAGGAAGGTAGCAACACCTTTAGTTGTAAAAGCTGTCTGCTTTCTTTTTTCCCCAAGTCTGGATATCTTCCTGGCCAATGCTGATACAAAACCCACCGCCTGACAATTCAAAGGCACAGTAATTATGACAGCTGGCTAATGCTTCTGTAGATGCTATTCTTATTCCCAGAAATGTCTGGTCCTGGTGTCTAATTCATACAAATGCTCAGAACAAAAAGGGAATCAAAGGTCTTTGTGCAGGGAGACATGAAACAATTACCAAAGTGAGAACTGCAAATCCAGGCTGCCTTCTGTCTCCAGTTGGGTTTCCATCTGTCAATGACTGTCTAGTGTGCCTAAATCATCAGCTATCTGCCTCCCCACTTCTTTCCATCCCATGCCTGCTGAGTGGGATCTCCCAAAGCAAAAGGACTGAAAATACAAACTTAACCATTTTAACTGAAGCAGCGTTCAGATGTACAATCACTCCCAATCCCCAATTCAAAATACGATTAAACCATTCTTAGAATATTATCATTGTTCTTCAGTTTTTGTATATGTTTCTGAGAACTGTGAGCTAATGCACTATTCTCAAAGGAACATTTTAAAGGTGGCTGAACTATCCCCAGGTAAAGACTTTGGTCCCTGGGAAGAGCCTTTCTTGAGACCTCAGCCCAACCAGATAATTTTTGAGCATGCCTGTCAATGACTTATTTGGATGATCCACTGTGGTATCTTTCATACAGTGCTGCCATGGTTTCCTTTAAACCTCCCTGTAATGGGCAGAAGAAATAACCTTGAGGGGTAGGAGGAAGACCCATCCTGAGATAACAATCAGATAGAAGAGCTGAACCTGGAAGAAGTGTAAGCTGAGAAGACAAGACTGTCCCTAGTTTATAATTAAATATTATAAAAATTAAATATTTTATTATAAAAGTAAAATTAATATTCTTTTATTATTATTAAAGTATTAATTTTATTTTTATAATATTTAATTGAATTGAATTGGCATCCTTAAGTCTCAAGAGACTATGGCAGTGGTGGCTAACCTTTTTGAGCTCCTATGACAAAAATTGTGTGTGTGCTCACTGCCAGCACCAGAAAGCAATGTGTATCCCCCCCCTGCACTGTACCTCCGAGATGATTTTTGGCCTCCCAGAGGTTTAATGAAAGCTTCTGCAGTCTCTGCAGCCCAAAAAATAGGTCCGTTTTGTCACTTCCGGTATTTCCGGAAATACAGGAACTGACAAACAGGCCTACTTTTGGGGCTGCAGAGGCTTTCCTGGGAGGCCGAAAATCATCTGTGAGGAACACACATGCACAGTGAGGTAAGTTTGCCTGCAGCTCACATGCTGACACAAATGGCTCTGCGTGCCACCTGTGGCACACGTCCCATAGGTTCGTCATCATCACGGGACTATGGTATCATGCAATGAAACTGGTATCTGCCACTTCCCATGTTGTTTCAATGCTGTATGCAAAGCTGGGGTGTCCTATCCAGAGCACGAGGCCTGGGTAATTTAATATGGAGGATAAACTGTTACCCAAGCAGCGGATCCCTCCTCTCCACTGTTCCGTCCGGAAAAGATGCGCGGTAGACCAGGTTCCAACAAATAACTCTTTATGAGTTAACAACAACAGTAACGGAACATTGGCTCAAGCCGCGGCAGCCCTTTTTATAGAGGCTTGCCTGCCAGCTTGTTTTAACTTTGCCGCCTTTGAGCGGCTCCTTGGATTGGTTCCTAACGAACCAATCCACTACTGGCCTTTCTGGCCAACCAGAATAAACCATTTGGAACCTTCCAAGTTATACAGAACACCTCTCCCCCTTTAGTTCAGTCCTACATGAGTGACGTAGTCGCGCAGGTAGGTGGGGCTTCTTCTGGTCCTAGTTGACCTGCGCGGCTCATCTCACCCAGGACTTCAAGTGGTTCGGTCGGGATCGCTGTCTCTCTGGCTCATCTCCATGGAACCACCTGGAAGAGGGAGTCAGCATTGCCGCTACCGCTTGAGTTTCTCAGGCCGGTGGTTTTGCCGCTCCCTCCTGGTTCAACCGGACTGATTGAGCTGGCCTGGCTGGCCCCTTCCAGGACAGCTTCCCTTTCACTTGGACTTCCTCTGATGGTTTCATCTAACCGTAAGTGCTCTTTTTGGTTGGTTAGATGTTCTAGATTTATTTTCAATGGTTCATTTTCACACCCTTTTTGTGTGTGTGTGTGTTTCCCCCCCTCCTTGGTTTTGTTTTCATTGATTTTTATTATTTGAGGTTGTACGGTCGTTTTACTCTTGATGTTTCGTGAACGAAGCTGGTCTATGTGCCGCTTCCATTCTCTTCCATCGTCCACGGTTAGTCGGTAGGACCGGGAGCCTGTTATTTGTGTGATAGTGGCTGGAAGCCAGAGAGGATCCCCGGTAAAATTCTTTGCATAGACTAGGTCGACGATTTCAAAAGTGCGGTATCGGCTGGACAAGTCGGGGGGTTTCTCATAAGTGTAATTTGGGTGCAGTCTATCTAAATGGAATCTGAGTTTCCTCCCCATTAACAATTCTGCCGGGCTCTTGTTTGTTGTACTACTGGGAGTGATGTGTTGTAGTGTATGTAGGTGGTTCAGCTTGTCTTGGACATCCCCACGGTCCATTTTTTCTAGGCCTTCTTTGGTAAACCTGACCATTCGCTCGGCCCTATCATTCGCCGCCGGGTGGGCCAGATCAGGTAAACCATGAGTTGCAAACAATTTGTTTAGCTGTTTTATAACAGCATCGGTTGTTGTGGATGACATTACTATAACCTCCAACCAATTTGAATATGCATCTACGACTATTAAGAACATATTGCACCTGGTTGGTCCTGCAAAATCAATATGGATTTGAGACCAAGGGCCTCATGGGGTCTCCCAGTCTCGTATGGGCGTTTGCGGTGGTGTGGATCTAGCTCTCTGACGCTTGTGGCATGTTGCAACCCAGCGTTCAATATCCTTGTCTATACCAGGCCACCAGACATAGCTCCTGGCCGGGCTTTTCATTTTTACTATGCCTGGGTGGCCCTCATGTAGCATACCCAACACCTTTTCCTGCAGTCTGGATGGAATTACCACCCGATCTCCCCACAATAAACACTCCTTTTGTATTGACAGTTCACTTTGTCTGGTCTGAAAAGGTTTAAAACCTTCAGTCTTTTGGCTTTCCGGCCAGCCTTTACCTACCCAAGTCAAAATGCGGGTAGTCACTGGGTCTTTCGCCACGGCTCTGGTGACATCATTGGCAGACAATGGAACTTCAGGGCAGGTCTCTACTTGTAGGGCGGCAGTGGTTGGAGCCAGGTCATCCTCTATGGTTGGTAATGGTGCTCGGCTTAAAGCGTCTGCATGGGTGATTTGTTTCCCGGGTCGATGCAGCAAGGTATATGAATAGGCAGCCAGGAATTCTGACCACCTAGTCATCCGTGGGGATAGAATGTTCTGTGTGGGTTTGTTCCCCGCCAAAATCCCCAGTAACGGTTTATGGTCAGTCACAATGGAAAATGTCCTCCCATAGAGGTATTCGTGAAAATGTTTAACTCCAGCGACGATTGCCAGGGCCTCCCTGTCTAGCTGGCTATAGTTGCGTTCCGCTTTGGAGAGCGTTTTCGAGTAAAAGGCGATGGGGTGCCTCTCTCCCGTCAGGTAATTGGTGGCTCAGGATGGCACCGACTCTGAAAGGTGAGGAGTCACAGGTGACCATCAATGGAAGTGTATTACTAAACTAAATAAGAACGGTGTCTGAGGTTAATAAGTCTTTTATGCTTTGGAATGCTTTTTGTTCTTTATGACCCCAAGTCCAGACAGTTTTTTTTATCCAGCAAACGGTGTAATGGTTCTGCTATCGTTGCTTTGTGCGGGAGGAATACGTTATAAAAGTTGATCAGACCCAAGAATGCCTGTATGTCCATTTTATTTCTAGGCCTGGGTGCGTCTTTAATTGCTTTGACTTTTTTGTCTGTTGGGTGAATACCCTATTCGTCAATTAAATACCCTAAAAATTCGACGCAGTCGGTAGCCAGGCAGCATTTTTCCTTTTTTACTTTTAGGCCGGATTCTCTAAATTTGGTTAGCACTTCTCTTAGTCTTGCTTCTAATTGGGTCATGTTTTTCGCTGAAATTAGGATGTCATCAAAGTATGGAACGACCCCTTTTATTACGTTTAATAGGCGTTCCATGAGGTTTTGGAAAAAGCCTGGGGCAACGCTTACTCTGAATTGAAGTCTGTTACATTTGAATGCCTCTCTATGCGTTACTATTGTTTGTGCCTCGGCCATTATTGGGTCTACTGGAAGCTGCTGATATGCCTGAGCCAAATCGAGTTTCGCAAAAAATTTTCCTCCCCCAAGTGAGTGCAGTAAGTGCTGCACGACTGGTACAGGGTATGCGCTTTGCTGCAACACATGGTTCAGGGAAGCCTTGTAGTCTCTGCAGATGCGCACAGACCTGTCAGGTTTTACAGGTGTTACTATTGGCGTCTCCCACCTAGCATGGTCAATTGGTTCTATGACCCCTTGTGCAATTAATTTGTTTAATTGCTCATCTATTTTGGGCTTGAATTCAAAGGTGATTCGTCTGGCTTTTAACCTTCTCGGTGCTATCTAGGGTTCTAAGCTAAAGGAAATTGGGGTCCTCCGGTACCTGCCTAGAATGCCGTAGAAGACATCCTGGAATTTGTGTAGCAGGTTCTCTTCCCAATTGCTTGCGGCTATTCGGCTTACTCCGGTCATCCCAATGCCCAGGGGTGTAAACCATTCGATGCCCAGGAGGCTGGGGCGGTCTCGGTCGACTATAGTCAGCGGCAGGACTTCGGCGTGTTGTTTGTAAGTGACTTTGAAGTGTCCTAGACCTACCACGGGAATTCTATTTCCCTGGTAGTCTTTGATAATTAATTTTTGTTTCTTGAGTTCTTTTTATTTTATGTTTGGAACCAACTGCCTGATTGTGTTCCAAGACACCATTGATAGGAAAGATCCTGAGTCGACCTCCATTTCACAAGGGCTCCCTTCAATGGTCACTACAATTTTGATTTTTCTCCCACTCTCCGTGTATGCGCTTCCGATAGTGACAGTCTGGTAAGTTTTTTCTCGGTTGCTGGTTCCTTTGCTGTGCTCCCATTTTCTATTGGCTTGCCTCGGGTCAGTTCTTGGTGGGGAATAACCATGTCTGCTAGGACTGCTGTTCTTACGATTGCGGCAGACTCTTTCGATGTGTCCCCTCTTCTTGCAAACCTGACAGATGGCACCAAGGAACCTACACTCGGCTCGGGGGTGGTTTCCTCTGCAGCCGGTGCATTCCCATCAATTTCTTCTTCTTTTGCTCCTTTTTTGGTTTGCGTACAGGCGATGGACCTCATCGTCATCTTCTTCCGTTTCTGATGACTCGTGTACGTCTTTGTGATGTGTGGTTATGGCAGCTTGCTTCTTCCCTCTGGGTAGGGTCGTCATGTCAGTATTGGCATTAATCAGTTTCATTGTGGCCACTGATTTCTTTGCGGCTTCTGCAGCGGTGGCTTCCGTGATTGCTTCTGCCACAGTTATGTTAGGTCTGTTTAATAGTTTGCTTTGTAAAGTAGATTCCTTTAGACCTAACACGACACGATCTCGCATGGCCTCATCCATACTCTGGAACTCGCAGGCTCCTCCCAGATGGCGGAGAGCTGCCACAAAATCCGCATTGGTCTCATCTTCCCTCTGGTCTCTTTTATAAAACTCGTGTCTCTTAATAAGATTTGAGACAACCGGTGCGTAGTGAGCCTTTAGCATTCGGTTAAGCTCAGACCAGGTCATCTGTTTCACGTCTCTGGGCTTTGCCAATGCCTTTGCCAATGCCTTTGCCATTTTGAACACGACTGACCCACAATGTGTTAGGAAGACAGCCCTCTTTCACTGATCCGAAATTTCTTCCATTTCGTTGTTCTCCATAAACATCAGGAAGTGATCGATATAAGACTCCCAATCTTCTTCATTGGGGTTAAAAGGTGCGGGCGGCGCGTTGCTACCAGCCATTTCCTCTAGCGTGGTTGTTTTCTTGCTGTGTGCTCGGTCTCCACTTTAGGACGATCCCACCTTCATCGCCAGTGTTCCGTCCGGAAAAGATTCGCGGTAGACCGGGTTCCAACAAATAATTCTTTATTAGTTAACAGCAACAGTAACGGAACATTGGCTCAAGCCGCGGCAGCCCTTCTTATAGAAGCTTGCCTGCCGGCTTGTAGCCAATGACATTGTTTTAACTTTGCCGCCTTTGAGCAGCTCCTTGGATTGGTTCCTAATGAACCAATCCACTACTGGCCTTTCTGGCCAATTAGAATAGACCATTTGGAACCTTCCAAGTTATACAGAACATCCACATCACTGAAGTAGTCTAATGGAACAGCAGAGCCAATTCAATTAGTTCCAACTGCATCACAGGAGTTACCAGAATGTGATTGTACACAGTCATGAACTGCTTCCGGGACTCCGTCTCCATATTTTGCCTCGAGGTTGACTCCTGAAGCTTTTTCCAATAATAGATATAGCCACAAAGCAGTGGAGGTTTGAAATCAGAGTTTCCCTTCTCCTAGAAGATGGTTCTACCATTTTGTCTGCTGTTGGGGCATAAAGCCCTCTTCCACCTTCAAAACTGTTGACCATCTTTTTTTGTAACCCTGGAAAGGGGCCCTTATGAAGTGCTACCAACTGGGCAAGCTGGACCAAGGTTTTTTAAGGAGGTGTTACTCTTCCGGCACTCCTCCTCACTCCAGGACGCCCAGCTCAGATCCATTTGCAGTGTCCATATTTAATAATAAAAGGAATATTAGCCTGTATGATCTTGGTTTCCTAGTCTGCTCTACCTTGAAGGACTGAGATCTCCAATCCAAAGGTGTTGCCCTGCCGCCTGGTCTTACAGTCTACTCTTGTAGTCTGCTGTAGTTCCTCTTCATATTCTATTTTCAGAAGTTTTGAGAAAAACCAGAGAAATGAGCCACTGTTTGACAACGCAAGTCTAAAAACAGCAGAAGTTCACAACAAGCCTTTCTTACCACAGCTTTACTTTTTCCTGGAATGTCTGATGGATCAAACAGAATACTGATTTCTGCAGGCCAGAGGCAGCACATTCAGGAAAACAACAGGAGAGGACTTAGTTTTAATCCTGCTCATAGCCTTCCCAGGAGTGTCTCGTTGGCCACTGTGCAAAGCAGGATGTCAGAAGAGACACTTTTGATCTAAGCAGCATGGCTCTGCTTGCAGCAAAGTCTGATCTTTGCAGTTCAGCATTAATTTTATGAGTGCTAAATCCTCTCGTTTTCTTTTGCTTTGCAAGCAAATACCTTTTACACTGTGGGAACCTGGCCCCAAAGAATGCATAGCTTATTTCAGAGGAAATGTTAAGAAATGGAGGAAGATCTTAGAGAATTAGAATTAGAATTCTTTTATTGGCCAAGTGTGATTGGACATACAAGGAATTTGTCTTGGTGCAAAGAGCATCAGAAAAGAAGATTTATCCTTAACGTAGGCATTCTACATATCCACCATGTTACTAGTAGAGGTCCTCTGTCTAAAAATCATTAATTGAAAACAGTGTTGTATGTTGGCAAATTACATGAAGTCCTCTTTTCTGTCACCTAAGAAACCACTAAAAACATCCATTATGACAAAAGTGAATGATTCTGGACTTCTTCCTTAACAAGCTAATGTGCTATATTTTGCTCATGACTCCTGGAGCCATTTTCTTCCCCTTCCAATCAGTTCACTTCCACTAAAAACCTGAAATATGCAAGGATAGAAATATGCTTCTGTTCTATTGGATCTGAGATTTATTATACTAATAGAAAAAGAGCAAGGTGAGAAAATGAATGGTACACTGTCTTTTATCAAAGCATTGCTTCTCTATATTTTAACGTGTTAGGTTTATATCCCAGTAGAGAACCAGTGTGGTGCAGCAGTTAAGGCATGAGGCTAGAAATTAGGAGACCATGAGTTCATGTTTTGCCTTAGTCTTAAATGAGTGGTCCCCTACCTTTGCAGCTTGGCAGCCTGGCTGGAAGAGGAGGAAGAGGGGAATCAGGCCACCCGAGCGACAGGCTGGTGTGCACATGTGCATTCAATTCAACTTGTATGAGTGGTGGGCCAACGCACACCCATATGCATGCACAGCTCAACTTGTGCAAGTTGAGCTTCATGCAGGTGCACACACACCGGCCTGCTGCTCACGCAAGTCAAGCTGCATGCACACATATGCATGCTGGCCCGCCATTCACACAGACCAGTTCCAATGAGGACACTGCCTGTAAGTGGGCCTCGCCTAGGGAGTGGGGACCCCTGCCTTAGAGCAATGGTGGTGCAATGCTTAGAATCCAGTACTGCAGGCCAACTCTGCCCCACTGCCAAGAGTTTGATCCTGATAGGCTCAAGGTTGACTCAACCTTCCATCCTTCTGAGGTTGGTAAAATGAGGACCCAGATTGTTGGGGCCAATATGCTGAGTCTGTAAACTGCTCACAGCACTATGAAGCAGTTTGTAAGTCTAAGTGCTACTGCTATTGCTTGGGCATGAAACCAGCTGGGTGAAATTGGGGCCAGTCACTCTTTCCCAGCCACAGAAACCAGGCAGAGGTGATATTCAGCCAGTTCTAACAGGCTCTGGAGAACCAGTAGCAGAAATTTTGAGTAGTTTGGAGAACCGGCAAATCCCACCTCTGACTGGCCCCACCCCCATCTATTCACTACCTCCCAAGTCCCAGCTGATTGACTGGGTCTTTTTTTGTTGCCCGGCACAGGAGAACAGAGCTGGAAGGCAGGTTAGTGGGATGGGGAAGGAATGGGATTTTGTAGTAACCTTCTCCTGGAGTGGGGTGGAAATGGAGATTTTGCAGTATCCTTCCCCTGCCATGCCCACCAAGACATGCCCACCAAGACATGCCCACCAAGCCACATCCAAAGAACCAGTACTAAAAAAAATTGAATACCACCACTGAAACCAGGTAATAGCAAAAAGAGAAAATTGCAGGGAGCAGTCACCCAGAATTAACACTGACTTGAAGGCAATCCCTACCCAAATTGTATCCCATCTTTTCTGTAGAATCTCAAGAAAGCATACACACAGCTCCTCTAAATTATTCCCAAAATAGAAAAAGTGTGAGCAGTTTGGGTAAAAACCAAGTGATTGGTCTAAGTAACCAAGTGATTTACCCAGTAAATTTGCTTGGCTGAGGGTGGATATGAAACTGGTTCTCTGTATTCAACATGTTAACTACTGTTGAAGTTCTTATTTTATTTTATTTTTAAATTTTTATTTAAAATATTTTTAATTTAAATTTTATTTTGTAACTTATTTTATTTTGTAACTTGATAGTGGCCAGCTAGGTGGCTTGGCCAGCACTACTTATAGGCAATGGAGTTAATGAATTATGCTTCAACAGCTAAACCAGGTTGACATTCATACATGGAATAAAAGGAGAATGTACAAAGAGCTGGTTTTGTCTAGTGGTTAAGATACCAGGCTAGAAAGCAGGAAATTGTGAGTTCTAGTCCCAACTTAACCATGAAAGCCAGTTGAGTGACCTTGGGCCATCTTCTAGTGACCTTCTCCTAGCCCAACTCATCTTGCCGTATTGTTGTTGTAGGGAAAATGAGAAGAGAAAGGTAGAAGTGGATATGTTTGCTGTTTTGAGTTATTTGTAAACATGGAATATAAATAAATAAACAAAAATAAAATAAAAATTTATTTAATTTTGCCAAATTGCCTTTAGGATACTGGAGTTAGCTCACTGTTCACAACATCATTTCCAGGCAAAGTGCCATGGTTTTCTCTAACACTTATTGGCCTTTGATAAACACTGAGCTGCTGATGAGAAGATACATCCAGATGAAAGTGGAGGAGGAGGAAGATAATCCCACCTTTGTAATCTGATATCTGGAATCTACCTGAGTCTGAATGAAAGGAAAGCAGCTGACAATATGGATTCCAGATTTCAGGGAATCCTCTTCCTTGAATTGATCCTTGCCCCAATCTTCTCTTATTCTCAGTGTGCTTGTTCTTTATTTATGCCAGTCTAATCTGTAGTGGAGAACAAGGGCAAGAGAAGGGAGGGTCAACCTTTTGAACTTAGAAAAAGATAGACTCTCAAATGTTTTGACCTTGCCATTACTAATGCATTTGCACATGATGTCCCATGAACAAGAAGCATCAATGAAGAACAGAATGAGGAATATAAGCAGAGTGTATTAGATAAGGGGGGGGGGGAGGCCTCTTCTGAGATATGGGGAGTTCAATTATCTTAAACTCTGGTCTTAATAGAACTTTGGATGCCTGTTATTATTTTCTTTTTAGATGACTACTAGTATTGCTGTTTTATTGTTCTCGGTGTACTTTTGTATATATGTACTTGATGCTATTCCTAATTTTAAAAGTTGTGTTGTTAACGTATATTGAGTGAATTTTCTCCCCTTTATTTATTTATTTTTCAAATCTAAGATTTTAGATACTCCTCCTTTCGCATAATAGTGAACAAAAATGGGAAGTTTGTTGAGATTTTGTTCTGCCTCTATCATTTGTTTAAAGTGTCCTTGCTTGACAATGATTTCTCTGATTCAAATAAGATGTCTTTGAATGTTTCATGGATACCCAACGTTTTGTTTCAGCAAAACCTCTTAAACAAACAGCTGAATTCTCTTATTTTCTCTTCTTCTGTTTGCCTTTCAGGTGGGCAACAGGGGGTGGTGGTTTACGAGGATCCAGCACCACTTCCCAAGTGCAACAAGCTATAATTCAAGCTAGCTCTTTGCCATCAATCCTTGCGATGGACCTTTCCTGTCACATTTTGGCAAAGGGAAATAGATTGCAGATGCTTGCCAGTCTGTTATTTTTCTAGAGAGGATATAAAATTCAATAGGCAAGGAATGACCTTGCAATTTATGCCAGTAAGCAAGATATGTCTTGCTTGAGGATAAGTGCTGGTCTTTCCAAAGACAACTTGGCATTGCAAATTAGAAACTATGAAAGATGGAGAGAAAAAGGAAGGCTTGTGTCTGTCTCCTGAAAGCTGGGGCAACTTTAAGGCTTGTGGACTTCAACTCCCAGAATTCCACAGCCAGCCATTAAGTTGTCACGGTTGGACATCTGTGCCTTAAAGTGTGGCTTTAGTCAGAAAGCAGACTCTGTTATTTCTTCCTCTCAATGGCTTAAATATGCTCCTGTTAAAAATCAACGTAATCTTTTTGCACATTCCTAATTCTGCAAACCACTTCTGAGGAACTTGTGGCCCGAAATATTCCCTTTCTGCTTCTTATTTCTTGCTCAACTGGCCATAAGGATGACAGTCTTTAGAATTAGAATTTCAGAAGCCGCTGTACACTTGTCACAATGCACATTTGTCACAATGACTCTCCCTCAAGCTGCTAATTTCCATATCATAAAGAGATAAAGCTAACACAGAACTACTATTCAAGAGTGTGGGGTTATCTGAATTCTACACAGCCTCTAGGTCAAACCGTCTCCAATAGAATGGTCGTTTTCATTTTAACAACCATCAATTAACATAAAATGACATCAGTTTATTTGGTACATGACATCTTCCTGCGCGGTGGTGCAGTGGTTAGAATGCAGTATTGCAGGCAAACTCTACCCACAGCCAGGAGTTTGATCCTGACTAGCTCAAGGTTGGTTCAGTCTTGAACTCAAATTGTTGGGTGGGGGGGCAATATGCTGACATTTATAAACCACTCAGAGAGTGCTATAAAGCAATATGGAGCAGTATATAAATCGAAGTAGTATTGCTATTGCTTCCTGATATTGTTTTGATACATTCTTCAAATAAAGCCATGTCAAACCAGCACGGAATGTGGCAATAATAACTTTCATTTCTGTTTTTTTTTGTTTTTTTTTTGTCTTTTAGGACAGTCTTCTCCAACCTAGCTCCTCCAAGTGCCTTAGACCTACAACCTTATCAGTTTTATGTGGCTGAGTTCTGAATACCCTGACTGAGAAATTTGGGAGTTGCCACTCCAATGTTTATTGTTTGTCCCATGTATATAGCCATTTATCTCACAGAAAAGTGACTTCAGGCAGGTTACACCCCCTCAAAAAAAATCATTAAAAACCAGAATGTTAAAAACTGCAGCTAAAAATGCATTTGAAGGATGCCATTTTTGAAAGAAAAAGTTTGGGTTTGAGGAGCCATCATCCTCCCTGGATTCCCCTCATCCTTCCCCTGAGGCAACTTACTTGATAATAGCATTCTTCTAATTGATCATAGGGCTTTCAACCATTGCAGCATCCCCATGGCTACATTACATGATGAAAATTCAGATGCTTGGCAATTGATTCATATTTATGATGGTGGCAATGTCCTGGGGTCATGCAACAAACTTTTGTGATCTTGTGACAAGCAAAGTCAATGGGAAAGCCAGATGCACTTAATAACAATGTTGCCAACTTAACAGCTGCAATGATTTGCTTAGCAATTGTGGCAAGAAAGGTCATAAAATGGGGCAAAACTCACTTAGCAAATGTCTCACTTAATGACATGCATTTAGGGTTCAATTGTGGTTGTTAAGTCGAGGACTAGTTCTGTTTGATTCAATATTTATCCAGTGTTTTTCCCCCTCCAAATAATTACCTGTGCATGGACAAGATTATATTCACTGAAATAGAAGGAACAAATAAATGGGACGAGAAGATGCTGAAAGCTTGCTGAAAAGCAAGGATGCTTTTGAAAATTACATATAGATTTTAAATCAGAGATCTTTTTATTGGGAATCATACCGGAAATATACAACAAAGAGCTGAAATATTTGATTGTAAATGTTTTAACAGCAGCTAGAATTGTATTTGCTAAGAATTGGAAAAATGATAAAATACCTATGCAGGAGGAAGTTATTAAGAAAATTATGGACTGTGCTTAAATGAGTAAATTGACATTTGAAATAAGAGAACAAGAACATATGGGATTTGTTTTATCAATAGTTGGATAAAAAGACATGGTAATGTAACAGAATAGATAATTTTGTTATAGAAGTTTAATAGATTGATATAAAATATACTGTAGACATATATTGGATGTCCATATATGGTTCATCAATATATGAACCATTGGATGAAAGCACAATATAAATTTTAAAATAAAATTTGGGATATCTCATATAAAATGATGGAAAAAATAGTCTAGTCATGGATGATTAATAATTGATAAATACATAAGCATATGTTAGTTTGACAATGTGAAATTTATATAAACTGTAACAACTATGAAAGGATTGCACAAAAGATTTGTAATAAATGTATATAAAATGGAAGATGCTTTTATGTTTTTATGTATTGTTTGTATATGTTTGTCTTAAAAAATAAAAACTTATATATAAAAGAAAATTAGTTACTACTTAGGAGGAGAAGTTTCTCTACAGGATTTTAAACCTTGGTTGCAACAATGTGTTGTCTCCAGTTCAGGTCTGAGCCTGGTGCCAAAGCCAATGATAGATGCCAGACACGAAGTGCAGGTTTTATGATTGTTTTTTATTGGAGGACTCCAAGAAAAAGGGCTCCTGGTCAAAATGCCAAGAGCCAAGAACAAAGGATTGAGTAAGTTTTATGCATTTTAACTAAAGGAGAAGGTGGGACAAAGTGAGATAATAAGAAATATCATCTAATAAACATTTTAGTAATAATTTTACAATTTGTTCCATTGGTCTCTAGCTGTCCCTATTCCCAAGTCTTGGCTAATGAATGCCCTTAGGAATTCTCTGATGCACATTTGATTTGCAGCAGGCCTAACTTTTAGCTGAGGTCTGCAAATTGGCTAACTCATGTTACTTTTATCAGCTTTCCAATTAGCTGGGATTGTTACAAAATTTACACATGTATATCTTCTGTGGATAAGCATTCTTTGTTCCTGCCAGACAGACTCCACAATTACAGGCTTCCTGATTAACTTTGAAGTGTGTGCCATGACCTGGCTTTATTTTAGCAGATGGCCCATCAAATGCAACAGGCACATAGGAATTTCTTTCCCTTTCCTTTCCATGGCCATTTACCTCTTCTTTTCCCCAGTTTCATTCTCCACAAACATCAGTACAACCATCCTTTCCATATATTTTTTTAAATCATTTTTGCTATTTTGACTGGAAACTCTGTGTGTGATTGTGCATACTTATATGTATTTGCATGGGGCGAAGGGCTTGGGATATGACACAAAATGATTAATACAGGCAGATAGGAATGAATTATTTTTATAAATGTCATCTTTTCCTTCATAAGCAATTAAAAGGTAAAGTCGTAATTAGTAATTCACTCAATATACATTTACCCTTTTTTTGTTCTAGCCTTTACCTTTCTTTTGGAGAATAGCTTTTGGAAAGAATATCTATACATACACACACACACACACAATATACTTGCACATAAAGGTGCCATATGCACAGATCTCTGAGACTGGTTTCAGTTGGATTTAACAACTCAGAATGATAAAATGGGAGGAAAAGATACTTAATATCTACTTTAGAAAAAGTATCTGAAATTTAGAGTTGTTGTCCTTGGACCAATTTGGCAAATGTATGCAAAATCACAGCTGCTTTATTTTCTAGCCTTTTGACACTGCCTTTTCAAATTTTCATTCCTTTTCATCTGCTTGTGAACAAATATTCAGCAAAACAGGTGAAGGACCACTGCGTTTATTATACAGCAGCATATTCTTGAATATTTTCATGCTAGTGTTATTATTTTGATGAAATAATGAGGAATGGCTTCTTGTGTTTTCCCAGAGGAAATTTAGTATTCAGACTAAATTAAAAAGTCCAATGCAAAAAAAAAAAAATCAAATACTTTTGAGTTGCTTTGAAACTTTCAGGAGAAACAGTACTGAAAGGGCATAGAGTTAATGTAAGATTCAAATACCAAACTAGACATTATATAGGAAATCTCTGATTTAATATCCAAAGTTAGTTTCATTGCTTAAAGCAGTGGAAGGATGCAAGAGAAAGTGGCCTTTAAGGCATCTATAAAGAGGTAGGAATGGGATTAGCATTTCTTCCTGTTAACTTCCCTGATTTAAATGCATGTAGAGTTGCTATTGGTTGCAGAAAAAAATGGAGAATGGAGAGGACTTTATAGTTTTTGTCCCATCTTTAGCAGTTGCTTTTTAACAACAAAAAAGAGTGAAGGAATAGAGTTGTTGATTAGTCTGGCCTTTGAAGAAAATGGATAAGACCAAGTAGACTTGAACTTCTTTTTCAATTGCAAAATCTTTTATTTTTCCAACCCTTCTGCAGTTCCAATAACCAGTTAGCATCTTTTCTGTCACACTGATCTAAAAGCTAGGGGAGGTTATACCACACTCACATCAAAACATAAAGGATAAATTCAGCTGTTCTGTTTTATTTTTCTACATCGGCTCAAGTGATTTTGAAGGGAGTTACCCAGAAAGAGTTTTGCTAGATGTTCTCTATCAGGGCTGTTATGAAGTTCTGGATGGGTGATTCCAGTAGGCAGAACTTTGATCAATTTCCCCCTTGATGCAAACTGAAGTGCTCCAAAGCAATATATTAACTTGGATGCTCTAAAGCAGGAGTGTCAAACTTGTGTCGTCATGGCATCGCCACTAGATGTATCAAGATTTTTTTCCCTTCCTTCACTAAATTGGGCGTAGGCATGGCCAGAGCATGATGCATCTGGGCCACGGGCCATGAGTTTGACAGCCCTGCTCTAAAGCATTTCTAAGACTTTATGGACCTTCTCAAGCTTCGGAGATTCTAACACACAACATACAATGTTGCAACTTCAATTCCAGATATGGAAATAGCAGAGTTAAGCGGTGTATGATTTTGGCATAAGTAGCTAGCCCATGAGAGATTTAAATTCTCTGATTGCTGAACATTTTTCAGGATGTCCAGGCTCGCATCTCTTTGGACTTTATCAAGTTTTCACTTTATCAGTTTTCATATTTCTCTATTGTGATCAGCCAGAAGATTCCATTTTGCTCTCTTCTGGGCTAGTGGAATATTGTAATTTTACGATGGTCTTGCCAACACAAGTGGGTTTTCAAGCCTGCTTTTAGCATTCTCAAGGCTCAATAGCACCCATTCTTGGCTCAAATGTTTGCCCTTTCTCTTCCGTTCTGCATGATGGGGGTACATTGTGGTCTTTGCACATTAAGAGTGAACATGTGCCAGGTTTATATTGGCAAGGTTAGATCAAACATTTGGTGGTTTCAATGGGGACAGAGCTATAATTGATGCTTTCTCTGTGTCAGGTTCTTTCTTTACAGCCTGCCTATCTCTATGGCATTTATTTCCCTTCACCTGCCTCCTTCCTCTGCCTCTGCTAATTCACTAACACAGCTATTGTCAGCAAGCCAAAACTTTGCAGGAGCCCAGGAGATGGGGGCAACCTTGTCAAACTGCACCAGCACTTCTGGCACTCAATCATAGGCAGCAAAGCACAGCCCACAAGTCGGTGTTTCTTCTTTCACACCCTGCCCCAAAGGAACAACATTCAGACATTGTGTCCTGGCTCCTCATTAAGCCCAGTGTGGAGGGTGCCTTCCCAGGAGGACTAGTTACAACTAATGGAGTCCCAGAAAAGCAAGTGAAAAGGGAAGACTGAATAGAGCTGAGCATTTACTGGCTAGATGCCCTTCCTGACACCTATAGGGAATTTGCAGTCGATATTTTTCTCTTTGTGCCCTGATAGAAAAACATCTGCTGCTGCTTAGGACTGAACTCTCAACCTTCCAAGTGGGGACAAGAAGTATCTTCGCTTCTAGGCCACCACACTACTCTAAAAAAAAGATGAGCTTAATTTATTTTAAAAAGATTTTGGAAAGTTTGGATTTTTTATTTGCAATATACCCTGCTTTGTCCGGAGTTCACACAAGTCCTTTGCTAGATTTTAGACCAGGGGTGTCAAACTCACATCATCACGGCGGGGTCACATGATGTATCAGGACTTTTTCCCCCTTCACTAAACCAGGAGTGGGTGTGGCCAGCATGTGATGCATCTGGCCCATGGGCTAGGAGTTTGACAGCCCTGTTTTAGACAGTCTGGGGTCTTGTTTGACTGTCCTTTCCTCAGCTTTTATCCCTCTGCTCTAATGTTTCAAAAACTGTGGTAAGCCCTTGCATTTATTTGACTAAAACATGCCCTGGTTAATGTCATCAAGGAATGAGGTCTATCCCAAAATAAAATACTTGCAAAAGTCTTGAAACTTCTCTATTATAGCCCATGAGTGGAGCAAGTCCAATCTTCAATCTTGAATCAGCTGGAAAGAAATCAAGTTGTCACTGAATTTCAATCCCACTCACAAACTCAAATTGAATCATGTGATCTCTGAATCTTCCATTCAAATCAAATCACAGTGGACTCAGGGCCTACTACCAATGAAGGCAACATTAACAGTTGTGGCAGATTTCCAGTGTTGTCAATAGATCTAGATAGTCATAGGTTAATGCAGGAATAGAAATACCAAGTTGCTGCCAAACTTCTCCATTTATTATTTTGGAACTACTTTGAACTACATACATTAACATTATTCAAAATCAATAATCCAGTATAAATGGAAGAAGTCAAACTGTTGATTCACTTTTTCTTTAAAAAATTTAAAACTCCTTTTAAAAATGATATGGGAAAGAACTACAATTTTAATGTAGTTCTCTTATGTAGCAAATAAAATCTATGGTGAAAAGTTTTGAAAAATAATTCATTGATGAACATCTGATGTAGAATCTTTGTGACAACAGCCACATAATATAGAGAATGGCAAAAATTATCTTTGTTTGACCTCTTAACATCCTTATAAAGCCCCTTTAGCGTTGCCATGATATTATTCTTTTTCTAGGAAGAAGAGGCACTTTCACATCAAACCCAAAGAGTTGTGGGCATGCACATACCACACTTCTTAACATTTTCTTTAAAAGCCACTTATTTTACTGGGTTTGCACAGTAGCCATGTGAATCTAGAATAATATGGCAACACTAATGACCCCAAACCATCTTGCTGCCTCTTGTTGGTATCTCCTTAGCTCAAGTACATATTGTACATTGCTGAAAATATGCAGCTACTGAAAAAGCCCAGAAATAAAACAGTTTATTTGTTATAGTTCTGTATTTGGGACAGGAAGATCCAAAATTTACATCTTTCTTTTTCCTTAATAGAGATTTTACCAATATTTGTTGTGCTAGAGTTCTGTGTTGTGGTTCACCAGTAGCCTGTGCAGATGGCAGCAGAATTGGACAGTGGGGAAGAACAGAGACCAGTCCAGGAGTTTGGGGGAGACTTGGATGGGGGTCCTGCATCCAATGCAGAGATGGGGCCAGGACCATCTGGGAGTTGTGTGTTAACTCCGGACGCTCCAGAGTCTGGCAGCAGTGAGGCAGAGGAACAAGGATAGCCTGTTCCCAGTGTGCATGTGCACAAAGCTGCTAGAAGACAAGAACAGCTGAGACAAAAGGGGTGACTCAGGAGTAAGGCTTGGAGGTGATTGCCCCTTCCCTAAGGTACAAAGAAGGTGCAAAGGTAGAGAAACCTTTGTAGGAAGCAAAGTCATTTGCTCTGTTTGGTTTAACCTCGAAGCTCTGTGTGGACTTTGTACTTTGGTTGTTTTTTTTTCCCCAGTTAATTTGGCACTTTAGTTGTTGGCAGCAATTCAAAGGAGAGAAAGGTAGGTGCTTATCTCGAGGGATTGTTTGGGACTCATTATGGGCTGGGAATGAGCATAATTCCCAGCACTGAAATAAAACAAGAGTTATTTTGACTAAGCCAGGAAGACTTGGTCAGAACATTCTGCAAGAACTTGATGGGTTTTTTTGAGAGAGACTAAGGTCAAGAAAAGAAAAATTCAGTCAACATAACCATTTTCTATTACTTGAGATTTGCCTCTGGGTCAGAAGCTCTGTGAAAACCCCACCCCACATCTTCATTAACAGGTTCTGCAGCCTGAAAAAGCTTGCCCTGATATAAGCTGAAAGGAAGAAGTATTTGATTAAAAAAAAGCTAAGGATTCTCCAGCGGGACAGGGGGGGGGGGGTGTCAACCTGACTGATAGCAGCCTATAAGTATCCTTCACAGGGGAATCCTTGGAAGAAGGGATTTGTCTGTTAACTTTTAAATTACACACCTTTTCGTTCTGCTTTGTGATGGTGAATGGGAGTCTCTTAATGAAATGGCCACGACTCTTTGACATTGGATTCCTATGCTGGAAAATGATTTGAATAAAGGCAAATCGAAGGAATGGCTTTCCAGCAGCAGATAGGGCCTATCACACACTTGCAGGCCATCTTCAGCAAGGCAATTAAGCTGAGCTCTGCCAGACTCACTGTAGCACAAATCTTTCTAATTATCACAATATTCAATTTTCTCCAGGAGAAGATGGGAATAGGTTAGAAGCAGAAGGCTTTATGGTGATTATGGCTGTATGAGAGTAATATAGGCTGCACATTGACCAAAGATGAAATTAAACATTAACAAGACAAAGAAGTTTTTTTTTTTAAAAAAGGGAAAAAAGTCAATCTTGAATATAGCCCTAAATGGAGAAGTTTGTAATATTTAGCAAGAAGAGAAACCTGGCTTTGAAATATGAGAATGCAACATATAAAGCAGCGGGCCCCAACCTTTTGGGCACCAAGGACTGGTTCCTTGGAGAGATGTTTTTCTGTGGACCAGAGTGGACATGGATTCAGGGTCCCAAGTAATACACCCTAGCAAACAGAACTCCAAAGCAGGATGGTTCCTCAAAGAATAGTTTTATTTGGCATATCATATTGGTACACAGGCTGGAGAAAACTGACTCTGAATGTTCCTGCAGTTTTCACCTAAAACAAAAAAATTTCCCCCTTCCTAAACCTTCAGTCACATGGCCCAATCAAGGTCCCATCTGGTTGCCTGGTAACCTCACTCTTCCTCTCCCTGGCCACCTGTGAGAATGTCCTTGGCTACCAGGAGAAACTATTTTGTTTTGGCTACAAACCTCAACTATCTCTATTCTCCCTTCCCTATCCCTCAGCTCCAGCGTGGCAACACGGAAGCCTTAAAATGGCCTCAGCCAGATCAGCTTCAGGGTTGACACATGGTTGTGTGTGCTGCCTGCATCCCATGGAAGGGATTTCACTTGTTTGCACAGACCCGTTTCTGGCATGCCATGGACTGGTGCCGTTCCATAGACCAAAAGCTGGGGAACCCTGATAAAAAGAATTCAAAATTAAGCACATTCTACTGGGGATTCACAGAAGAACCCTACTTAGCAATGCTGTGTATTCTGGGTAGACCGAAGATTCCAAGTAACCAATTTCTGATAATGCCAGATTGGGCTAACAAAATTCTAGCTTGAAATCCTACAGAGCTGAGATATCCACACTCTAGATTTACATGGATGGAGTTGACAGCTAGAAGATCTTTTCCATTCTGAACTTTCCCCATTTCCTCAAATGACTGGCACAACTCTCTGAGAAATTAATATGGCAGACATGATACTGTGGGTAAGACCCACACACGCACAAAAAAGCTTAGAGTGGGGAGATAAATTTGTATTGGTGGATCCACCGCAAAGCATTTTGCTAAGATGCAGTTCCTGTGATTATCAGATTACTAGGGACCAAGCAAGCACACACAATATTATTGCTCTTTCCAACCAAGTTCCTAGAAATATGTATTTATGTATGTATGTATGTATGTATATATGTATGTATGTATGTATGTATGGTATTCAACTTTGTTCGGGTGTTTTTCCACGATATTATAGTTGTGCTTTTAAATTTGTAGCGACATTTCGGCAGAATCTCATCTGCCATCATCAGGCTTGTGTATTGGGTTCATCTGTGAGTCAGGCTTTCACAGCCATTTCTGTTTTAAATTTGGTGCTAGCCTACTGCTGTGTTAGAATGGTTTTTTCTTCATCCTGATTGGTTGGGAGTCTTGGTCTGTGTTTATTAGTCTTGGAATTTGCTGTGTTCTGCTTGATTGGAGTTTCTAATGTCATCTGTCTGTTTTGTAGCTTTTTTTTGTCTTGATTGGCTGGCAACATTGTGTTTCCTGTATTAGAGGCTTTTAGTGCAGCTTGGCTCCGACTAAACGGACGGCTATCATTTATTGGGAAGCTAGATTTCATCTGGGTTCCTGTTTGGGGTGTGTTTGAGCTGGAGGTATCGGGGGGGGTCTGTTTGTACCCAGGTGTTTGCTTGGCTTGTGGTATGGAGATTTTGTTTGTTTGTTTGTTTATCTGAAGCCAAGCTGCACTAAAAATCTCCAATACAGGAAACACAATGTTGCCAGACAATCAAGACAAAAAAAGCCACAAAACAGACAGAAGATATTAGAAAAACCAATCAAGCAGAACACAGCAAACTCCAAGACCAATGGACACAGACCAATCAGGATGAAGAAAAAACCATTCTAATACAGCAGTAGGCTAGCACCAAATTTAAAACAGAAATGGCTGTGAAAGCCTGACTCACAGACGAACCCAATACAGAAGCCTGATGATAGCAGATGAGATTCTGCCAAAACATCAAAAGCACAACTATAATGACGTAAGAAAAAACCTGAACAAAGTTGAATACCATACATATAAATACCCGCGAACACTTAAGAAAACAAATCTATATATATGTGTGTTTTTTTAAGTTTTCGCGGGTACTTACATGTGTGCTGTTCAGCTTCCTTCGGGTATTATCCCACGTCATTGTAGTGCTTTTAAAGTTGTAGCAACGTTTCAGCAGAATCTCATATGCCATCATCAGGCTTCTGTATTGAGTTTGTATTGAGTTTGTACAAACTCAGTACAGAAGCCTGATGATGGCAGATGAGATTCTGCTGAAACGTTGCTACAACTTTAAAAGCACTACAATGACGTGGGATAATACCCGAAGGAAGCTGAACAGCACACACAGACACACACACACACACACACACATATATATATATATGTGTTTTTTTTAAGCTTTTGCGGGTACTTACATGTGTGCTGTTTAGCTTCCTTCGGGTATTATCCCACGTCATTGTAGTGCTGTTCATCAGAAGCCTGATGATGGCAGATGGGATTCTGCTGAAACGTTGCTACAACTTTAACAGCACTACAATGACGTGGGATAATACCCGAAGGAAGCTAAACAGCACACACACACACACACACACACACACACACATATATATATATATATATACACACACACACACATATATACATACATACATACATACACACATACATATTTGTTTTCTTAAGTATGTGCACACACATATATATGAAGTGGAAACCTTGGAGAAGAATTCTCTTGTGAAAAACTCTTTCCTTAAAGATGCAACGTTGACAAAACCCAGTTTCATGCCTCAGCACATTTGGCATCAGTAAGAGGGAATAATAGGCAATGCAAGGGCTTTTAAGAAATCAGAGATTTTCCCTGGCACATGAACAGCCTATATCTGAAACAAGAGCCTTGCTGTCTTATTGATTGCCAAAACAAAGTTCCATCCCATCCCATCCCATTTCTTTCTTTCTGTCTCTCCAGGTCTGAATGGCAGTAATCAAAATCAGAATAGCTGCTCCTTCATCAGCCTCTTGTCTTGGTAAAGTAGCAATACGGACCTCAAGTCCTCAAGCTTCCACATCACATCTTCAACTTGCAACGCCCAGGGATCATTTCATTTGCCATCCCACTGCCAGTTTCTGTTTATTTTCTAGCCAGATGGTTCCAGTTCATCGCTCACCCACCCACCTCCTGTTTTACTGTGTAAACCGCTAATAATATGAAAACTGGCAAAGATGGAAAGTTCACTTTCAACTCTCCTACGTATTTTTCTATCTAAGGATCTATTTCAGGCATTCTGCAAAATAGATGAAGTTGTATCTTTCGGTAGCTAGCATGTTATATTAAGAACATGCAAAATAAACAAAGTAAAACAATCTTCAGAATATTCCCCTCTTGTATACTCCTTCATAGCACATTTAATCACTCTTAACATTTTAAATTGCACTTTAATGAAAAAAAAAAAAGAATTCCACTTTTTATCTATCGTTTAAGCCCAGAGGAGACACACTTGGCAATAAACCCCAACTTATACTGAGCACACACATACAGGACTGTACTATAAAGATGCAAATGTTTACTTGTAGCAAGTATCCCAAATGAACATGGTTATACTACTATTCAATAATGGGACACAAGATAAGGCAATATTGACGAAACAATTTATTATTACTGGAAATGCCCCACTGCACCCCAAAAAATAGCATTTCACAAGTAATTTCACAAGAAAATTGTTCTTTTGAACAAAAGATTCGAAAGGGTTTGAGGTTCAAAGCAAGTGCATTTTCTTGCCAAGACAATGAAACAAAAATCCCTCACCTGTTCTACATGGGCACAATATGGATAATGACATACATTGAGATGTACGGTCCATGTTTAATAAAAGTTGGGGAGGAGGAACTGACTTGGCTCATTTGCCACTGTCATCCTTACTTCAATCCTATGCAGTCGTGATGCCAAAAAAAGTTCAATTTTGCTTGGGAAGGGGAGGGGAAGTATCGGAGAAGAGACAGCAACTTGGGAACATGTACTGTGAATTCACTGAAAATAGCCTCTTGGGCAGTGATTACTAACCTTTTCGTCATTGCATACCTGCACCCATAATGCAATGTGCGCATGAGTCCCCACCCCCTGTGCATGCATACATGACTCCCCACATGCACGTGCACTTCTGCGCATGTGTGCGCGATCCTGTGTACCACATGCCTCTGCGCATGTGTGCACATCTCCCATGCAACCTGCCTTTCAAGCATGCATTGCAGATACCCGACAATCAGCTGTGTGCGCATGCGCAATGGATCTATTCCTGGTGATGGCTCTGCGTGCCACTTCTGGCATGCATGCCATAGGTTCACAGCTCTAGGGCTTAAGTAAGCTTCCCTTTAGAATCAGTAGGGGACATTTCTGCAGCACAGCATGTATCAACTACATTGGAGAGGGAAGGGTTAATTTTATACTTACTGTGTACTTTGTTCTACTCAAAAACTCTTTATGGTGAATATAGTTGAATAAAATCACCCACCGGCCATAAGAGGATATTTTAAATCTCTAAGGGTGACTTACTCTTGCATTAAAGAGTAATGAAACAGCAACATGGCATGTGTATAGCATGTACATAGACACAGACAGACACACATGTGTGTGTGTCTGTGTGTGTGCATGCACGTGCACACATCTCTGAGACTAACCTTGGGAGACAAGAGGAAGAAGTGCAGCCGAGATAATGGTCTGGTAAATCTGAGTCCAAAGGAGGAATGTGGGCAGAGAAAATGTCTCAGAAGGGACTCTCCTTAGTTCTCTGGGAAGTAAAGTCAGGGGAGGAGATGTGCTTTCTAACTTGTAAGATTTGGTTACCATCGTCTTACAATAAATGTAGTCTTAATACTCATAGTTATAGTTTCTGTCTACTGCCTTGAAGGACTGACAATATACAGTATGTATATTAATATTTATGTTTGTGTGCATGCACACTATATATGTATGTATGTATATATATAATGTACATGTAAGTTTCCCCCCTCCCTGGAATCATAATCCCCCCCCCCCCCGTCAATCATATCCAATTCTCAGGAACTGATTGTACAAGCCCCTGTAGCTTTTTTAGCAAAATTTTTCAGAAGTGGCTTGCCATTGCCTCCTTCCCAGAGCTGAGAGAAAGTGACTGGGCCAAGGTTATCAACTGGCTTTGTGTCTGAGTCAGGATTAGAACTCATGGTTTCTCGTCTGATGCCTTAACAACTACACCAAACAGCTGTAGGATGCTGCAACTGTTATAACTGCAAGTTGTTTGCCATGTATCGAAACTGCAATCATGTGATCAGAGGGACACTGCCACAGACATATCTTTGTGGACTGGTCATAACTCCCCTTCATTCAGTGTTTCCATAACTTTGAACGGTTGTTGAACAATTGGTTGTACACCAAGAATAACCTGCCTATGGTAACTGCATGTTATTTTCTTCACAATGGCATAGAAGGCAGTAATCATGCCTATCTCATGAAATTGAGTTTTTGAGGAGGCAATAAGCTTCCAAGTGTAAAATCCTATTTAAATAAAAATTAAGGAGAATGTATTATCCCTTTTTGTAGTCTCTCTCTCTCTATATATATATATCTGTATGCATGCCTGCTTGCCTGCAACACACGGATAATGAGAACAAACTATCTGTAATAAACAAGGGGGCAGAGGAAGGAGGGATAAACATTTCAATAGCTGCAGTGCAGAGGTGAACATGAGGTTGATTTTTCACTGACACAACCCTGCTAAGAAACTACATTCCTGCAGCAGCCTTGAAACAAGAGCTGACATTTAGACCTGCCTTATTTCAGCATAGAGACGTGGTGGCTCAGTGGCTAAGATGCTGAGCTTGTCGATCAGAAAGGTCAGCAGTTCAGTGGTTCAAATCTCTAGCACTGCATAATGGAGTGAGCTCCTGTTACTTGTCCCAGTTTCTGCCAACCCAGCACTTCAAAAGCATGTAAAAATGCAAGTAGAAAAATAGGGACCACTTTGGTGGGAAGGTAACTGTATTCCATGTGTCTTCGGCATTTAGTCATGCCGGCCATATGAAAATGGAGATGTCTTTGGATAGCACTGACTCTTCGTCTTTGTAACAGAGATGAGCCGGAAACGATTAGCACGTATGTGCAAAGGGAACCTTTATCTTTACCTTATTTCAGCATAGCTGTTTCAAGGTGATATGAGGTACTTGGAACTCTTCTTCCAAAACCCCCATTTCCAGAGAAATTCAATCATCTTTTCAGGTTACCCCATATGTATTGGGAACTATAGTTCCCAAAATTCTTTGGGCAGCATGCTAGTTTATTGGGATACTTGAACTGGACTTGCCAAAAAATTTTCTTTGGCTGTTTGTGCCAGAACTTCACCCACAAAATGTCAATAACTCTCCCTCCTCTAGAAACTCAATTTGTGTTTTAGTGTGATAATGGACAGATAAGGACAGATAAGTTGCTTTTAGAAAGATAAGTTGCTTTTATTCCAGCCTGCTCTATATAATCTTATATCCCTTTTTCCTACCCTTACACCAGAATGGACTCTGGTCAGTCATTTTTCAGCCTGGGACACAAAGGACATCTGGACCTTGTTTTCATCATGCTCCTTTCTGCTCTCAGATCTTTGGTTTCCAGCTTTGGCAGCTTCAACTCTCACTATTTGTGCCTACAGTATATTTATGGCCTGATTTCCTTGGCTTGGTACCCTGTTCAAATTCTGTGCTTAAAGGAGTGTTCCCCTTAGAACTACAGAAGATTGTATTCCAACACATTTGGAAAGTTGAGCTAACTTTTCCAAGTGGGATCAGCTCCCACATGTTTCACATTGAATAGATTTCTACCTTATAATTCCCTACCTTACCTTCCTTTGCTACTTTAAACCCCAAAGATTGGCAGTTAATAGATTAGAGACCTAATCAATAAGCCTGTGTCAAGAGAAGAAAACTGAGCATGGGAGAGCTTGTGAACAGAAGGTGAAAACTGCCACCTGAAGGGAAAACAAATAGCACAAATAATTGAGGAGAATATAGCAGCAAATTCTGCTCTTTGTCAAAGGCCAGGGAGATGGCGAGATATTTTGCGACACTACTTTTCAAAAGCTTCTTATTAATCTATTCAAAAAGATGAAACCATGTTGGAGTTCAGGCAACATTTTCCTAGTTGCAGACAATGTAGTTTAATGCAGGGGTCCTCAAACTTGACAATTTTAAGACTTGTGAATTTCAACTCCCAGAATTCCTCAGTTTGGAGTAGTTTGGAGTAGGAATAGTAGGAATAGTTTGGAGACCTCTGGTTTAATGGGTGATGTTTCTCAAGGTAAGAACATCCACCAACTGTTGTCACTGAAGCTCAGTCTACATGGCTGTGCTGATATCTCTCATAGCTACATCAGTAAAATTTCAATACAGGGACAGTAAAAGATACTTAGAATAATAACTCATAAATTGCTGTAAATTATCTAAAAAGCTCATCCCAGATATTCCAAACTGAGTTTCACTCTGAAATGAGGAGAAAGCAACCTGCTGGAAGAGGAATATAAATATAAAAGTGGAAAGAATATTTTGATGTTGGATGCTTAGGTAACATGCAATTCTTGTTCTAATACATTCCTTGTAAAGCTGAGACTCACAATTCTTCCCTATCTCCCATATCTCCTGGCAGAGATGTCAATTCATATCTAATTTTATAGGATGAAATACAGTTTTCTATTTTGTGTATTCTGATGGATATTCCATCAGAAAAGGAGAGAGAGAGAGAGAGAGAGAGAGAGAGAGAGAGAGAGAGAGAGAGAGAGATTGTGCAACATTATGTAAAACTGCAAACAGGATACACAAATTCTTATTCCACTGCAATGGGAAACAAAGGATTTTGTATGTGTGCAAGTATGCATGCATTTCTGAGTCAGTGTTGACTCCTGGTAGTGGTACCTGAGGTTTTCTTGAAAAGATTTTCAGAAGAGGTTTCTCTTTTCTTTCTTCTTAGAGCTGGGAGTTGGGGACTGGCCCAAAGTCATCTAGCTGGCTTTGTATCTAAAACCAGATCAGTACTCCGTCTCCTAATTTCTAGCCTTGTGTCTTTAACCACTATGTCACACTGGTTCTTAAAGGTCTTTTAAATTTGATAACCAAGGATGCCCTTGGAAATAAATATACAATATGCAATAAAGTTTATATGAGTAATTACAATTTTATCTGTTCCGGGAAATTCACAGCAGCAAAACCAAGTCCAGTAACAAGATTTATTTGGCACAATGCCATCAGGAATTTACCGAAAACTTTTATAGTTTGTTAATATCCACCTATATTTCATTAGTGCTGAATAAGCCTGCTGGAAGTCTTTGCAGACATCTTTTTTTGATGTACTTCATTATGTGCATTCCTGAACTGAGAGGTCCTTTGGACAGTCACTCATGCTTTGGTCACCTGACTTGTGAACTATTGAAATACACTTTGCATTCACTCGCATTGAAGACCCCTCAGAAGTTGCAGCTGTCCCAGAATGTACAACACTGGCAGTTATGGACATGTCACAATATGCCCATATAACATCTCTATTTTGCACGCACCACTGGTTAGCATTTGGCTTCTGGTGTAATTCACAGTACTAGTTATCATCTATAAAGACCTTCATAACATAGGGCTTGGCTATCAGAGGGCCAGTCTGTCTCCTGTAGTTATTGCCTCTTCTATGGTCATTATACTTTGGGTCCTATTGGTTAAACACTTGATGGGACCTTCTTTGTCATAACATCTGCCACATCCCCCTAGAGATTCATAGATCCCCCTCGTAACTTATTTAGAAGAGCCCTAAAAATGTGTTTCCCCCCATGCCTTGGTTGGACCATAGCAAACTTCTTATGGGAATGTTGTTTTTTATTCAAGTTATGTGTTGGATCATCTCTCTGGATGTCTGTTATTCTTTTCTACCTGTTATATTGTTTTAGTATTGTACACCACCCAAAGTTGTTCTCGAGTTAGGTGGCTTAAGAAACTTTATGAATAGATAAACCTCACCATATCTAACAAAATACCTCCCCACCTAGATTAAAACAGAATTCCACTTCAGTGAAACGTCAAGGGATATTGGAGTTTCTTCCTTGAATGAAATTTCATGATGCAATTTGGCAGGAGGGGGTGGGAAAGAATTTCAATAAGACCGAGGTATCTCCTTCCTAATATTTATCTCTGGCATAACTGCCTTGATCAGCTGGAATTGATCTCCACTGAGAGCTTTGTTGCTGTCTTATGCTCAGAGACATTAAGCTTCCTTGGGACAAAAGGTTTTTAGTTCTGCATATTTTATTGCCACTTTCAAAGACTGAATGATTCATATCCATGAGCTCTTTATCATCCCAGTTCCTAGTTGCTTCCCTTTTGCACCTGTGTTCAGAAAGATACTTGAGAGTGCTGAAATACTTTGATCATTAAGCTTTTTGGGCAACTGGTTTCACAAATAAGTATCCATCAGAATTATATCAACTCTTTCCAATTGAGCTTTCGCATTGAAAATCAAATCTACCCCCTTTTTTAAAAGATCACTTTAGTCAGAGTTCCAAAAGGGAATAGGATTTTTCTTGTTAATCCTTTCTAGAGAGGCATTCTCATTGTTTATCAAGCTTCTCCCCCACCCAGTGTAACATTCATATGGCATCTATTTGCCTCTTGGCAAAAGGATTTAAAGCAAATGACAAATGTTGGGACTAATCACCAGTAATAACATCATATTCATTATAAACTGTTGGCAACCACATTTATTCCAGTAATAAACTTTAGAAGATTACGAACTGTAAAATATAAAAGAACAAATAGAGCTTTCTCAGTTATTGAAACAATGGATCCCCAGAATAATAGAAACCTGTAACTTGTTGAGACAAAGAAAATGTTAACACTACTCGAGATAAAGGGCTAATTTGAACAAATAATCTCTCACATCATTAAGGGCTTCCTTTGGGCTTGTCACCTTGCTGGAGGAAGGAAAATACAGGTGTGCTCTAAGATGGACACATGCTATTTACTGCACCAGTGAATATTAAAAAAAAAGATGACCAGGCTCAACATGTGCTTTAAAAATGTTATGTTCCATTAATAAGCACATTTAGTTACTATTCAGTAAAAATATTCCTGGTTTTCTACCAACCATTAGTAGTAAAGAGTTTTTAATTCTCAAAATTAAAGAAAAAAACAGCTTTAAATCAGGAGTCCAAATGTGGAATGTTATGTAAATATAGATCAAACAGGCTCACTCAGAAAATCCTTTGAGATGACAAAGGGTTGCCCATACGTATATGCAAGAACCATGGTGCCACAGCAGTTTGATCCTGACTGGTTCAAGGTTGACTCAGCTTTCCATCTTTCGAGGTGGATAAAATGAGGACCCAGATTGTTGGGGTGGGGTGGGGGGCAATATGCTGACTCTGTAAACCAGTTAGAGAGGGCTGTAAAGCACTGTGAAGTGGTATATAAGTCTAAGTGCTATTCAGAGGTGGTATTCAGCAGGTTCTGACTGGTTCTGGAGAACTGGTAGCAGAAATTTTGAGCAGTGCAGAGAACCGGCAAATGCCATCTCTGACTGGCTCCGCGGCCCCATCTATTATCTGCCTCCCAAGTTCCAGCTGATCGGCTGGGTCTTCCTTTGTTGCTCTGCATAGAAGAATGGAGCTGGAAAGCAGGTTAGTGGGGTAGAGAGGGAATGGGGATTTTGCGATAACCTTCCCTTGCCACGCCCACCAAGGCACACCCACAGAACTGGTAGTAAAAATATTTGAATACTACACTGGTGCTATTGCTATATATATGTATGCCTGGAAATAGAGAAAAGGGGAATGAAGAAGCACACCAACTGGCAGAAAAATAATGGAGAAGGAGTCAGCATAATTTTACAGAGAAGAAGAGACTTCCACATTTGGGAGCAGCCACCAGGAAGGTTTCTCTCAAATTCTTTTTAATTCTGTGCTTCTGATGGCGGGCTACCAAAAAATGGACTAAAACTCTTCATGTCCTTTCTCAAAAAATAGTTCCACCCTCAGGTTTGCAGAAAAGTGTGCTCAGAAGCAACTAGAATTATGCCATCCTTTTCGTGAATTGAGCAGTCAAGTAAATTTGATTAACAAATAAAGTAGGAGGGGAAGTTTTGGTGGATTCCATGCAATCCATATTTTTCTCACATATACGCAGAGGGAGTGGGGGAAGTGAAAGGGAGAGTGAGAAATTTATTTCTTTGATTGTTGTGAGCTGCCCAGAGTTGTTGAGAGTTGGGCAGCATACAAGTTTGTTTACACAAACAAACAAACACACACACACACCATTCTGTCTTTGTAGCTTTCTTTTTGTCTCTCTTTTTTGCCATAGTTCTATCTTATTTTTCTATCTTTCTCCAGTCAGTTGTGATAGAGCTCACATGAAGAACCCATTTGTTTCATTTTTCCCACTTATCTTTCCATCAAGTTGGTTGGCTTGCTTTTTGCCAAAAGACTACAAGGCTTTCAGTCTCCTGGGAGAATGTTATTTGTGTGACAAAACATGAACTGACAATTGGGATAGATCCCGCACTCAGATAACAGATAACAGATAATCCGCTGGTCAAGGGAGCTGCTTCTGGTTTCATCTGTTACTCTCATATTCTCTCATACTCTCATACTCTCATATCAAGCCTCAACCAGATTTTTCAACCACAGTTTATCAATCTCCTGAAAGTCCCATAATCCTTTGACAAAAAAAAATCAAATCAAATTGAAACCAAACCAAACCAGACAAAGCCCATGACTTGCCAGCTTAGCACAGAAACTAACAGAGTTCTCGTCTACTTTATCTTTATTATACTTTATTATAAGACTTCAGCAACAGACTGGTCAATGTCTGGAATACTCTTACCTGACTGTGGTTTCTTCCCCAAACCTCAAAAACTTTAACCTTAGACTTTCTACTACTGACCTCACCCCTTTCCTAAGAGGTCTGTAGGGGATGTGCATAAGCTCACCAACATGCCTATCGTCCCTCTCCTATTGTTTCTTTTATTTTTCTTATATGTGCTCATTTCTTGTATTCATAACTATGTTTATCCTTACCATTATCTTGTAAGCGATTGACAAATCAAATAAATAAATAAATAAAAATAAAATCTCATTCTTCTCATATGCCCTTCCAGCTCTCAGCCAGAAAAATGGGGGAGGGGAGGGAGGAGAGCAGAGTCATATTAATCACCTGGGGGTTTGATAGTATTTATGACAAAACAACAAAGAATTCTGGCTGACAGGTCTATTCCTGCACAAGCCAAGTGCCCAGTATCTCTTGAAGCTCAAAGCCAAATGTATGTACAGGGCAGTACCCATAGACCAGGTAGAGAGGGGCTGGGGCCTAAACTGACTTAAAACATTAACTGGAACTGTGCAAACCTCTGACTTCCAGTATGTGATTGCTTGCTGTATTGCTGAGATGTTATGGGCTGTTCATAGAGCAAGAGTAATACTGGGAGAAGTGGGAAAGCACCACTTTAATAATAGAACAGGACGTGTTTGTTAAAAATGGGTAGTGAGGTCTCTTCATGCCCTAGTAAGCAGAATGTGAGAATGTGGTCACAAGATGTCTTCTGCATGACAAAAATAATCTGTAATTTGAGCATTAGGCTATTGGATTATAAAAGACACCTGGAATGCCTCCTGTTTTTGATACATGAGCTGGCTGGGTGATTTGGGACCAGTTGCTCTCTGAGCCCACTTCGAATAAATAATACGAAGATGGAAATAAAAGATTTTGCTTGTTCCTTATTCATGCCTTTGCAGAACAAGTATCACTAAAATTAGCACTGAAAACAAGATTTGTAGTATGATTTTCATTTTAACTATTATTGCTTGGCTGCTTATTTATGTTATTTATTTATAAACCACTCCCAAGAGTCTTGTCTTATGCAACAAATAATCTTTTATGCAATTTGAGCACTCATCTGTTTTATTTCTAAATAACTATGATATTTATATTTCAAAAGAATTTAAGAACAAAACTTTCTCCCTGAAAATCACGGATGGGTAAGCCTTTCAACCAGTGGTGGGATTCAAATTTTTTACTACCGGTTCTGTGGGCATGGCTTGGTGGGCATGGCAGGGGAAGGATACTGTAAAATCTCCAGTGAGAGGTGGTATTTGCCGGGTCTCTGAACGACTCAAAATTTCCGCTACCAGTTCTCCAGAACTGGTCAGAACCTGCAGAATATCACCTCTGCTTTCAACCCATACAACATAGGTGATATTGAACTGCACCTTATACAAACCATGAACTGATTTCCAAAGATTTTGAAAAATATTTAAATCAGGGTCACATTTTGAAAATGCTTATTTACTATCCATACTAATTCTGTTTTGACATCAATTATTAAAAATGCACCAGACCAAATTTCCCATTGTTTATAAAGTAATCATTTATTCTAAATTGAACTTTCCACATTTTTTTATCTCCTAAAAACATTTTGATGGCAGGAATCCTAAATTAGGATGTATTAGATGGAAATGCAGATGGAATGAATAAATCCTAGTTTAAATGCAGATAAGGGATTAAGTAGATCATATAAGCAAAGCTCTTGGTGACAACACTCTAAGCTAAGCATTAGTATAGTGAGTGGATGATGGTAATAATGATATTCTTATGGCCCAGGGCAATCTTCCCCAACCAAGTACTCTCTAGATATGTTACAACTGTCATAATTCACTGCCAATATGGTTTTTTGGAGTTTTGGGAGTTATTGCCTCACATATCTGGAGGACTTGATGTTAGAAAGGCTGAGGTACAAGCAAAGAGTCATTACTTATTGTAAACGTTATCAGCATTTCTTAAAAGGATCACTGAAGCTCTTTGTAATATATTTTTTTGAAATGAACAAGAGGCTGCCTGTGAATGAGGGGACAGAGACCTCACAGATGCTACATTTGGGCATTTAACAAATTTACTAGACAATCCATGACCTATTGGGTCAACCTTTCAGAGATATTTCCTTATCTAAGCAAAAAAAAAAAAATGGTTGTGAGCAGACAAAAAAAGCAGAGGGAGTGCCAATGATTTCTGACTTCCTGCTGGCTTTCCCATTTAGTTTTCATTGGAAATCTTCCTTCCTTCCATCTATCCATCCATCCTCACTATTCCTCCCTCCTCCTTCCTTTTTTCTCTCCCTCTTTTCATTCCTTCCTTATTGTTCTGCCCCCATCCACATTTTTTATCCTTCTTTTCTGCTTTTGCCTTGCCTTGCCTTGCCTTGGCAACAAGGGAGGAAGTGAGAGGAGGACTGGGAAGCTGTCAGGGACCATTTAAAATGAGGATCACATGACTGCAGCAGCATGGCAGCACTACTGAGGAAGCAGCCACTTCCCCAAATTTCATTCCTTTAGGAGAAGGATTCTTTAAGTAAACCAGCTGATGTTCCTTTGTTGACAATGTTTTGCCCTATGATGCAGCATTTCACCCAACTGAAAGTTACAAAGTAGTATCAAACAGATACAAGAGTATTAGTGGTATATATAGCTTCCATTGGCAGGTTTCCTTCCTTCTCAAGCATTTGGGCAAGTGCTGTCCACTGCCAAGTTCAAATTCTACTAAGCAGATTAGTTCTTTACTGGGGAAAGACCGTAGGCAACAGTATAGAGTTCTTCTCCATGTGATTTGAATAAGTTGTCATTCGGTTTCACAGATAATTATATGCTCCCCAGAGGGCATTTCTAATTGAATCATGTGGTGTCTCACAAGTATTCTGGGCACTTGTTAAAGAAAGCTGAGCCATTCTCTTGTCCAGAACAAGATCAAGAGTCTTGTTCCCATAATTAAGTTAGAAATATCCTCAAGGGGGTATTATCTTACCACATGAAGTAATCTGCCACACACATTATTATTAAATTCCAATCTCATAGAGATTCTTTCCCTTCCACCCACCTATTCACAGTTTTTAAAGCTGAGATAAGAGACAATCTACTATCAGACACAATTGCTGGTGCAGGTAGAGTGGATGTGTGCAAAAAAACCCAAAACCTCTCCTAGTTTTGCTCCACAGTCCCACAAAGCAAGGACTAACAGGGAATGATTTGTAATTTTCAGAAACAATGATGACTTATTCTGATAACAAATATTGGATAAGTTTAGATCCCACGAGAGACTTAATTCTGATTCAAGGACAATTTTGACCCTGCCCCCTTATTTTCTGAGTGTTTTCAATTGGACAGAAGGTAATTTTGAACTGTTTAAATAACATATACAATCGTAAATATAACTAAATTGATTTCAACAACATTTAATAGATCTTTAGGCTGGAATATTGCAATTGAAATAGAGACCCACTTTGGTCTAATGGTTAAGGCCACAGGTTAGAAACAGGGAGACTAGAAGTTCTAGTCCCACTTAGGCATGAAAGCTGGTTGGGTGACTTTGAGTCAGTTACTTTTTCTTGGCCCACAACATAAGGCTTGAGTGACATGCTAATTGGTCAATTCCTGTTGCAACCAATGGATCAAAATTTGGTTCTTTGAAACAAAACCAAAACCCCCAAAACAAAGAGCACTTGTGGCAAGAATGCTAGGCAGAAAAAGAATTGTTATTGAAATCTGTGTGAACCTATTTGTATCGAAAAATTTTCAGCTGTACTTTGTTGGAAACCTGCCTTCCAAATTTGCTTGGCACAATCTTGCTCATGTAAGATGTAACAAATGGTGATGTGATCACTGTGACTCCTAGGAAGACAGACTCTGCTAAGGTTTGGTAAATAGTTTTTTTCTTAAATCATAGTCCCCATAACAATTCTAGTTTCCTTAATGCCTCTGAAAACTATTGTTGCTTTCATCCTACATGGATCAGTTGTACTGAAGTGGAAAATAACTTGTTAACGGGTCAGGGATCTTGAATTAATAAATTACAGGTATAAGATTCACTCAGATATTAAGAAAAGTACTTTGCAGAAAAGATTCCTTTCCAAGGGGATCCAAATGAATGGGCAGGAGCTCATCCGTTGATTCACCTCAATTTTATTTATAATATTATCAGTTTTGTTTGTTTATTTGAAGTTTAATGTAATAGAGCCAACTAAAAACAAAAATCAAACCCTGGGTCCACCAACACATTTCCCACTTTTTGTTATTAATTGGAGTATTGCTTTGGGCAAATGTCAGGCACAATGTATCTGCGTTGACCACTGTATATCTAATGAAAAGTGACCCTGCAAAAATATTAAATCCAAACTGTGATAATTATAGAACAGCCAGATTTCACCGGGAAGATAAAAAGAGCCTTTTGTTGCTGGTCTATCTGTTCCATTTCTCAGAAGATCCCCCTCACAGGACTAATTGTATTTAATATTCTGGAACATATTCTCCCAAAGTCTCACTGCTTCCTGGCATTGTTCCATGTGTCTGACAGAATTGTTAAAATAGTACAATGTTTTAGTTCCATTAATATAATAAGTGTATGAAGCTCATCAGTCCCTATCATTTGAACAATAAAGTTACATCGAGCCAATTTGGTCTACTGATTAAGACAACCAGGCTAAAAACCAGGAGACTGTGAGTTTTAGTTCACCTTAGGCTTGAAAAGTCAGTCGTTCTCTCTCAGCCCAGCTCACCTCACAGGATTGTTGTGGGGAAAACAGGAAGAGAAGGGAGAATTTGGTATGTTCATTGCTGTGAGTTCCGAAGACCAAATCATGTTTGTTGTGCTGTCCGTGGTGCTGAATACATTTTTCTCCCCCTCAGTGACTGCAGCATGTCTACTGTCTTAGAACTATCCAAAATTAGCTGCTCATTTTGACTGTTAAAGCCAGTTCTCTGAATTGATAAAAGGAACATCTGTTACCAATGTTGATTACCAGTATTACAGAGAAAGCATGCATGGTGAAAGTATTTTAAAATGGATTTGGGTTGATGACAGCTTTCTGCAGGAATCTGTTGAGTATGGCCTCTAAATACTGGGTAAGAGGCCCGACAGTCCAGATGCAGTTTCATCCCCTAGGATGGAACTAAACATTACAGAAGAGACTGAACAGTTTCAGAAAATGTTCACCCCAATTTCAAATGTGGGAAGAAGTGATCATTTTGATATAAGCGGCTAAAGTACAATGATAGCCATTTATTTTTAAAGTTCCTTTCCCCATCCATTTGAAATAACAAAATTACTAGGCTACACTTTGGGATTTCATCTTCTCAATCCAGAAGTTGTTTTTCTAATTTGTCTGAGTCAAAAGCACAGTCCAAGATCTTTGTGAATGGATGAATGCATTCAAAACTACAGTACCTATATGTTCAATTTGATTTCATCATTTCATTCTTACTGAGTTTCTCTGCACTTTAAAACAATATATTAAACACTCTTCAGCATGCTACAGTAGTATACTAAGGTCCCAGCACATGACATTTTGTAAGTGCCCACAAATGCCTACATCCATTTATTTATTTATTTCACTTTTGGGGGACAGAAATAAAGTGAGGTGTTAAACCTAGCCCTAAGGCAAAAGAGATGCACTTAATCCTCACACTTTGACCAGATGGCAAGTGAGGTAGATGGAGCAAAATATCACTCTTCAGTATTTGAATATTCACTTTAAGATCTTTAAGTTGCTTTACAGCCTATACAGTACTTCTGGCCATTCTAAAATGTCATGCCACCACAGTCATATTACCCATTTTGGATGCTTGGCACCTGGCTCACATTGACAATGAACTGCTGCACCCTGCAGTCATGTGACCCACAATTTGTGATGTTTTTGGGTGGTAAAAAAACCCCAGCAAAAAACACCTATTCAACAGATTTGTTTTGGATATGATTTGCTTAATGAACACTGTAAAAATGGTCATAAAATCAAATTCGGTCATGACTTATGACCATAATTCTGGTCCCAACTGCAGTCATAAGCCAAGGATTTCCTGTATGCATATTAGGAGTGGGATGCAAATCATTTTACTACTGGTTCTGTGGGCATGGCCAGGTGGGCATGACCATGTGACTGGGTGGGTGTGGTTTCTTTTTTGCATCCCCCCCCCCCATTGCTTTGGGTGGGGTTTGGTGCCTCCTGGGCTTCAGGGAAGCCTCCTGGACAAAGCAGAAAGACAGCAAGGGGGATCCTGGCATAGCTGATCATCAGGAGGAAAAAAATAAAAGAAATACCAATCCAGCCAAACCGGTAGCTGTTTTTTTACTACCAATTCGGCTGAACTGTAACGTTTTTTACTACTGGTTTGCATGAACTGGGCCGAACTGGTGGAATACGACTACTGATGCATATGGATGTACAAGAAGCCTTTCTCTTTTTAATAGCCTTGACCTGGAACAGATCAGTATGCTTCAAAAAGCCCCAGTCTCCATTAAAAAACACTGAATGTTGAAAAAGCATGTACCACTGTGTAGTGTGGTTGGGGTGTCAGTCCAGAAGATACTTTCAATTCATCTGCAAGGATGAATAAGAAAAGTAGTCCCTCAACCTGAACAATTTGTTTGACTCAGATTCTTAGTTTTCCTTTTAAAAAAGCAGACAAAACATATTTTTGTAGCCAAAAGATGCTGCTACTCATTTGCTTATATCATCTATGAGAAGAATGGAATGTAAGGGTTGGAAGGGACCACATACACTAGAACATCTAGTACTATTTCCTCTCCACTGCTGGAATCAACTAGCCCAACAGAGCCTATCTCATGAGGCTCCAGTTAGCAAATTAAATTCCAATCAAGTTAGGTTATATGTTTATTAGGTGATCTTCAGTTGGCTTTAAGACTTTACATGCAAAGAGTTTCTCAATTTTTTTTCCCCTCAAACTGGGCTGATGTATCATGTGGTGTGCCACAGAATTAAGTCTTGGCAATCTCCAATATCTTTTTATTAATGATTCGGATCAGTGAAACAACTGTGTAGTTTTATTTTATTTTTTTTAATTTTAAAAACAAACTTTATTAAAGTTTAAAAAAATATGTACAATACATAATATAAGACATTTTGTTACAAATGAAATCGATATGTAAAACAAAACATACATAAACCATATATGTTTCTAATCAATTAGATGGTGTGTAGTTTTAAAACGGATCTACTTGCAACAATATGCACACTAAAGGAAAGGAAATCTTTAAGCATAAGTGATAAATTGCTTGCTTAGTACCTTTTTAGCTCCAAAGCAATTAAGATGCTCATAGGGCAGAAAATTAATACTGAATTCTTTTCTCCACAAAAGTGGAAAATACAAAGCCAATGTTCATGTGAAACAAAAGTGGGTGGGGCAGCTATTATTTGAGAAGACAGAAATAAAATTAAGGATGATCTTGATAAAGAAAAGGGCTGAAAATAAAATAATGAAATGCAATAGAGACAAATGGCAAATGTCTTCATTTAGAAAAAAAAGAAATAAAATGCAGAGATAAAGTGAGGGAAGCACCTCACTTAGTATTAATAAGTGTTGAATGTGCCGAGCATGCATATATTAAGAGCTGAATATGAATAAGCAAAGAAGTATGGCTTCTAGAAAGGCAAGTGCAATTTGAGGCTGCCTTAAAAGTAATAGTTTCAAAATCACAGGAAATAATAGGCGCTCTTTATTCTACATTGGACAGATCTCATACTGAATACTATGTTCCCTTCTAAATGTTGCACATTGAAAAAAAATGTAGAGAGACTGGAACAGACTTGGAGATGGAAAAGATGACTAAGGGACTGTAAATCAGGTATTAAAAGGAAAGAATGAAGTACTGGGATATATTTGGCCTTGAAAGAAGATTATTGAGGGAGATATAATATGATTCTTTGAGTGACTCCAGGGATGTCATAGAAAAGAACGCCATACTTTGTCTTTATTATCTCAGACAAATAGTAGTCTATAGGAAGGCAGATTCTAGCTGTATGGTACAAAAAAATACCAGTAGTTTTATCATGGGACTGGTTTCGAAGAATTATGGTGAACATGTTTGACTTTGTTTATGCTGAGAATCAACAGCCATCTGTCTAATTTGGTCTTAATTTGGATTTCAGCACTGAGCAGGAACTGGATTTAATAGCCCTTTAGAACCCAAAATTCTATGGTATGTGAATTGATTAAGATCAGCTCCATTTTAAATGTTAGACTGGTTCTTATTCATGGTGCAATCCAGCACAAAATGTGCAGGGTTTTGGAGCAGTGGGGAGGAGGGGTGTAGTATAATTTCAAAAAAAAAACACACACATTTGTTCAGTTCAAAATTCAAGTAAGATATCAGAGCTTAGTTGCAGTAAAAGAAAAAAAGAATACTATGGTTTTCAAAGCCTGCTGTGATTGAGTCCATGCAAGTAGGGTTATTCTCCTTGAGAAAAGGGATGTTGTGCCAGCCTTGAAATCTGTGGGTGCCCTATCATGAAGAATTTACTGCTGCACAATTTCTCTCCAACCTTTCCTTTTTAGGGAAGATTGCTGAAAAGGTGGTTGTGTTACAGCTGTAAAAGACAGTGGAAAGAAATGGATTGTCTGCAGGCACAATATTGAGACAGCATTGACTGCATTAATGGATGAATCTGAGTGGTGTGATAGTATGCAGAAATGACCTTGGGAAGAAGAACTTCAGATTGGATAATCATCATGTAAAAGACAGCAATAGCAATAGCAATAGCAATAGCTCTTTGACTTATATACCACTTCACAGTGCTTCATAGCCCTCTCTAAGCAGTTTACAGAGCCAGCATATTGTTCCCAACAATCTGGGCCCTCATTTTACCGACCTCAGAAGGATGGAAGGCTGAGTCAACCTTGAGCCTGGTGAGATTCGGACTGCCAAATTGCAAGCAGCGGCAGTCAGCAGAAGTAGCCTGCAGTACTGGCTCTTATGGAGATAGCTCCATCCATCGAAGGACGGAGTATGGGAAATGTTTTAGAAGAGACTCTCCTTAGTTTTCCAAAGAGTAGAAGGTAAGGACAGGAGAAGCACTTTCAGACTTGCAATTCTGTTAATGTAACCATACAATAAAGATAGAACTGGTACTGTATTCAGGTTGTGCTCTATTTCTAGACTATTCCTGATGGTTAATAGGTGGAGCCACAATGGGAGTGGTGTTACTTCTTAATTTCCCAATGGCTTTTGAAACCATAGCCTGTGCTGGTTTGGGGAAGTGGGCACTGTTCACCCACATTTCTACTTCATCCATCTTAATAGATGAGATGTTATTTTCTTCTGACCACATCCTGATGAGAGTGGGAGGCTAGAGATTAATGGCAGATAGCATTCTGCTTTAACTAATGTTCCTCATAGCAGTCATTTTGTAGATGGCAAATCTTCCTACACAGCCATTTGGTAATTTGAGCCAATTGAGCAAGATCTCAATGTTTTATATGTATTCACTACTCAAAAAGGTCCTTGATCCCTGCTATAAAGTATTCTACTGGGAAGTTCAACATAGCCTTTTGAATTATTTAATCTTAGCAGATTTATGCATTTTAAGAAAAGAGCATCTCATGTATGCATATTGATATTTCAATAGGATGAGGGAAACTCTTTCCCTATATCCCTCCTACCCCACTCTCATACATGCAGAGAGATAATGTGTGAGCATGTATATTAATTACGAAAGTCTAAATGAAAGGCAAAGGGATTTTAAAAAGCCATTTATTCTGTTGCTCTCCGAAAATCTGCAGAAATATCTAATTGAGATGATCACGATTAGGTTATACAACTGCAATTTAAGAATCACTGTCATGAAATCCTTCTATGCAATTGACATAAGGCCTTAATGAATGCTCCTTTGCAGATCAAAATGAATAGAAGGATTCATAAGGATAAACATGTACTGTCAAATTCTTCTGATCAAAAATGGAAGTTGCCTGCAGATTTGATAAAACAAGTGGCCAGCAGCACTACTATCAGAAGCAAAGTTAGACCTACTAGATACATGCTCTTTCCACTGCAAGACTTGAAGGAGGGAAAATCTTCTAACACTAAGATTACAAAGCAAAATTAAATTTTCCTGACAACAGAAAGAAATCAGGGAAAATACTTTTGCCCACACTTATAAAACACCCGAAGGGCGCACACATATTACTAAGGCACAGTAAATAGCAAGATTATTTCATACCACAGTGAAGAATAACTAAAACACCACCAGTCACAAACTAATTGTTTAGTCTGCATCAAAAATGGCATGTTAGGACTTGCTCGCTCTGTGGTTATGTAAATTTATGACCTCCCTATGAGAATTAATCTCACAGCCTTCCCGCCAAGGTCTTTTAATGTTAAGAATGCTCCTCACATATTCTTTGCTGACATATATCATTCAAGTCACAGATTGTATGGCAGTTGCCTTGAACTGAAGATACAGATACATCCATACACTATTCTCCTTCATTCCATCAGCCTCCATCATAAAGTCTAAAAATGTCTCCTAATTTCCTAGCAAGCCATCCACCACATATTCCAACCCTATACAATCTATATAAGTGCACAATTAACAGTCTAGATCCAGGGATCAAGTCACCCTCAAGTCACTTTGGTTCTATTACTATCTTCACCTCACAATTTTTTTATGAGGATAAAATTCATACAAGAGAATTATGAATGCCATTTAAAACTTTGGGAAGAAAACCAGGAATATAATTAACAGGTGTCTAAATAAAATGAAGTAAGATCATAGAAACAAAAATCTTAGAGGTGATCTAGTCTAACCCACTGGTCATGGCAGAAATATCTCTGACAGAAAACCAACCATGGAATATGGAGACATGTTGTAAAGAAGCATTCAATATTTACAAATCACAATTCTTTCTTTAGCTCATTGCAGCCAATTAATACTCATAGTTCTATGCAGCAAATACGCAGTGAAAATGAAGGGAATAGGTATTTTTACAGATATTACCTCCTAAGAAAAGAAGAAAGCATATTCAGATTTACAACTTTTGGAACACATCCAGCTTGGAGAATGTCAAGCCAACACTTAATAACAAAACTCCCACCTTGATATTTAGACCCTTTTCCCAGGATCAAAACAGTACCAGATAGAAATATGTGACTCTGAACTAAAATATCAGTGCTTTTTCACATATCCTGAGTAAACATTATCTTGTTCCAATTATCCATTCATCTCAATATTATAAATGTATTCATTGAAATATTTATCTTCAAATTATCACAATTTCAAAGTAGGAGTATTATTGTTAAAAATAGTGATTTTATGCAACTACCCTGAAAAGAACATCTCTTTCATTTATGGCCAATGATGAGGGCCAGCTGTTCTGTCTGGATTGTAGCTACCGTGACCTCTGATTGGTGGATTTCACTATTTCCTGAACCAAGGAAACAAGTGCCAATTGTTTTCCTTACCATGTGGTTTCAATTGACAGGCCTTTTGAGTGAGCCTGCCCCCCTTATCCCGACACCCCTCATACTCTTGAGGTGAAATTAGCTCCATCCCCATTAACCTTTCAGAAGCTTCTGACAATATGGTTCTTCCAGAAACCCTGAGGATGCCAGATGGAGCGGGGAGGGGACCGTGCATGATGAGTGAATTGTGTTTTGATGAATATTTTCATTCATATTTAATTTTTAAAAGGTTTAAATAGCTGTGATATTCTTTAGGCTATTGGTTTTATGCCACCCAGTTGTCATGTTTAGGGAGATGGGCAGCTAAATTATGTAATAATAATAAAATAATGAAAGAAAATAATAAAGAAAATATAAATAAATAAATACTCCATCAAAGCTGATACCAGCCAAAGCATAGAAAAACTCAAAGAAGTAGTACAAGATCAGAAGAGGTGGAAAGACCCAGTCCATATAATTGCCAAGAGTTAGACACAACTGAATAGATAACAACAATAGCATCATCATCATATAATTAAATATGCAGCGATGATATCAGTGTGACCCATCCCAATATTAGAACTGACAGATTTAGAATTATATCAGACTGCTGAGAGCATACCACTGACTTTTCTCGTTCCCCCTAGGTTAAAGCAGTGCTGAAAAGTGATTTTCTGCCTATTTATTTATTTATTTATTTAGTCAAGCGATTATAAGATAACAGGTATAAGTATAAACATAGTTATGAAGACATGAAATGGATACAAATAAGAAAAAAAGAAACAATAGGACAGGGACGGTAGGCACGCTGGTGCGCTTATGCACGCCCCCTACAGACCTCTTAGGAAAGGGATGAGGTCAGTAGCAAACAGTCTAAATATAAAGTTTTTGGGGTTTGGGGAAGAAACCAGAGTCAGGTAGAGTATTCCAGACATTGACCACTCTGTTGCTGAAGTCGTATTTCCTGCAATCAAGTTTGGTGCGGTTTGCCTTGAGTTTGTATCTATTGTGTGCTCTTGTATTGTTATGGTGGAAGCTGAAGTATTCATTGACAGGTAGTACATACTATTCAGTGTAAGTACAGTTGAGGTTGAGAAGCAAGCACTTTCCACTGCCTTCTCCCACATGCATCAACCCTAATCCATGCTCAATCTTCATTCTAAGATTTCTCTACATGCATCAGTTGTTATCACTCTCAGATTCCCAGTAAATCAAGAGTGTGATGTGGCTGTCTAATGGAAGAAAACTATTAGAGACAGCCGTGTCAACTATCTAAGTTGGCCTTTTAGTCTACAGCTCGGAATATACAACATGTATTAAAAAATAATAATAGACTTCATGCAAAAGATTAGTGATGGTCATTTCATTCACTGGGCTAATAGCCAACTTGTCTCCAAGTTTAATATTAAAGAGTAATTCTTAATATTAAACTCTAATACTACTCTTGTAATGGAATCATGAATTTTATTGGCAAAACCAAGAACATACTGCATACTTATTTTGAAAGCTAATGTTATAAAATTACTGGAGCTACTACATTATCTCACTATGTAGTCAATGCACCCAACCAATAACACTAATAAAATAAACCCCATACTAGCAGGGGAAAATGGAGACCTCACTCAACTTTTACATCTCTATCACCAACCTACCAACTTCTTACACAATTTGGTACCTTGTACAAATTCTAAACTGCATACAAACTGAAGCCCAAATAAGACTAGCCCACCTGCTTTTACAAATGCACCCTTTTAAGAATGATGGTAGGGCCGGAAATTATTAAGAAAATACTGGAATGTGCTGAAATGAGTAGATTGACATTTGAAATTAGAGAACAAGAGGATAAACAATATTACAAAATTTGGGACCTTTTCTATCAATGGTTAGACAATAAAATATAGTAATAGAATACATAGAATTATAGAAAATAATGAATATATAAAGATGTATTTCTTTTTACTATTATTATTATAACATATATAAAATGTTTTTAAGATAGATTTGGAAGGACTATATGAATTGTTATAAAATAAACTAAGTATAGCGATCTCGCAAAGTATGAATGAACAAAATTTTAGTCAAATGATTGATTAATAATAATACTAGGATATTCAATTTCTGATAATATGAGTTATTATGTAATGTAACTGTAATTGAGACTATGAAATCAATGCACAAAAAAATTATAAACCAACTGACACACTGTTTGTATACTTATGGAAGAAAGCTGGATGTTTTTATGTTTTGTTTGTTTTTGTTTGTCCTTAAAAATCAATAAAACTTTATAAATAAAAAGAAGAATGGTGGTAGGGCCAGGAATTACTTCCACTTTCCCCTTAAACAGTTTTAATTGATTAAGAAGCATATCTCTCTATGAAGGCACAGATGTGAGCACAATAGCAAAATCCTCAGCGAAATCAATGCATCCAACCAGGCATAAAACACTGAAATTGAGGGAAATAGTAAAGAGAAGATTTGGCTTGGCACTCTAACTCAAATGGGTTGTCATCATTCAATTTCCAACCCTCACTTTTGGGAGTATCACTTATCCACTGACACATCTTACAGAATCTCTGTTTTTCTTCTCAGAAAGCATTCTGGCAGTTTCTAGAGTATTGCGGGACTTTTGGGACGAGATCTAGGATCCACTATGAGTAACCTATGGATAGGTTCTTGAGTAAGGGCAGGTTTAGGCAAAAAAGTAAATATACAGAGGTGGTGAAAGATGGCAAGGATTCAGGTGAGGTCTATTTATAAAGGAGATGAAGGAAAGGAAAGAGGAAATAACCCTAATAGATACACTCAGGTTTCTTTTCCCATATCAGTTATTAAAGGTCCGGTCCCACTGGCCGACGGACGCAAAACGTATGCAAAGAGGACACAGCGGATGAGCATAATTTCGGGGGTGGCTCCATCCGTTGTCATCCGCTCCAAAAAGTGGCAAAAATTTGCATAAACAGAACGGAAAAGAACGGACGTGGGTAGTATGTAGCGGGGATGTTAAATGGATGTTCACCAGAAGCCTAGCGGATGAAAGCGGATGGAAGGGGATGACACCTCTGAACGGGTTATGGGGGATAATTGCGAAGCGGATGCATAGTGGATGAAGTGGATGCATCATGTATGCCTAAAGGAAAGAAAGAGGATGCCGCGCAGATGTATATTGGATGCAAACTGTTCACTGCGCATCCTTTCTATTTCCGTGCTACTAACATTGTGTAGATGTTCCGTGTACCTTTTGTTTCCTCCCTCTTTCCGTTTTCAGCTGCAACGGATGTGAGTTGCGAGGATGCCCAGAGGATGCAGAGAGGATACAGCGGACGTTTAACGGATGATAAACGGACATAGAACGTTTGTTGCTCGTATGTCACGGATTTACATCGTACACAGCGTGAAAGTTCATCCGTTCACAAAGTTTTTGTGCAGCTCAAAACCTCTTGCGCGGATGAAATCACAGTGGACTGATGCTTGACGGATAGAGTGTGTATGAAACACGTATGCAATGAGTACACAATGGATGCATAGTGTTTTCCAACAGATGGCAAGCTTTTTTTAACGTTTTACATCCTCTTTGCATCTGTAAGTGCAGTGGGACCGGCCCTTACATTTTCAAACTGCAGGTTCAAAAGGTTAGAGTTATATGTGCTCCAAAGTCCCTTGAATTTTAAAAACATGCACTAAAATAAATGAAACTTGATGAATTTTAAGTTATTACAGCTATTTATAACAGCCAGTGTTGCACTGCTAAGTATTAAAAGAATCGGCTCTGAGAACATTAGATGATTAAAAATAAAAAAAATGAAAAACAAAAACAAACAAACAAAACAAAACAAAAACCTTTCCAAAGCCTATGGGCTTGATTCTGCTGCCATTCCTATTAAAAGCCTTGAGAACACAAACATGAATTACTGTTGTACTGAGTTTTCGTGGCAGCAAAGGGGGATTGAAAATTATTGTTTGAAACTCAAGTAAAAAGGGACAACAGGGAAAAAAAACTTACAATGGGTAAAATATTTGAGTCAAGGTCTGAAGCACATATTAATGAGAAGCAGAATCATATATATATGCTGTTCAGCTTCCTTCGGGTATTATCCCACGTCATTGTAGTGCTGTTAAAGTTGTAGCAACATTTCAGCAGAATCTCATCTGCCATCATCAGGCTTCTGTATGTATAAAGATACTTATTTTATGTATAAAGTATATTATTTTATGTAAAAATATATTTTATGTATAAATATTTTATGTATTTTATGTATTTAATGTATAAAGACCTCATGGAACTAACAGAACACTGCCTAACCAACACATATTTCATATACAAAGGACAAAGATACAAGCAAATTGAAGGAGCCCCTATGGGATCACCACTGTCACCCGTCATTGCAAACCTGTTCATGGAAGAATTCGAGTCCTGAGCCCTGGCTAATGCCACCCACAAACCCAAACTATGGCTAAGATACATCGATGACACATTTGTGATTTGGCCCCATGGAAAAGAAAACCTAAACAATTTCCTAACACACCTAAACAGCACACACCCCAAAATCAAGTTCACCATGGAAACGGAAATAAACAAACAACTTCCATTCCTAGATGTACTAATCTACAAAAGAACAGATGGCACACTGGGACACACCATATACCAGAAGAAAACACACACCAACTGGTACCTCAACACCCAATCCCACCACCACCCAGCACAGATAAATTCCGTGGCGAAAACACTAATTACCAGAACCAAACGCCTGGCAGACAAGACACATATAAAGACTGAACTATGCACCCTGACTGAAGTATTGACAGCCAATGGCTTCCACAAAAACAAAATCACCAACTTGATCCACAAAAACACACCAAAACATAACAGAGACCTAGAAGACAAACAGACCTATGGAACAGCTGTCTTGCCCTACATAAGAGGTACTACGGATAAAATCAGTAAGATACTACATAGGCATCACATCAAGACTGCCTTCAAAACAGACAAAAAAATAGCAGCCATCCTTAGAAACCCCAAAGACAAAATTGACCTGGAAAACCAAGGCATATACGAAGTTCCCTGTATATCATGCAGGGCCACATACATTGGACAGACCAATAGAAGAATAAGTACCCGCCTAGATGAACACAAAAATGCAGTAAAAAAGCTGGAACACACCTCCTCACTAGTCCAACACATGAAAACCACAGGTCACAACATCAACTTCAATGGCGCTAAAACCCTAGCCACTATAGAAAACCCCAACCACAGAATCATCAGAGAAGCCATAGAGATTGAAAAAAGACCTGAAAGCATGAATAGAAGAGATGATTCCACCAGACTGTCAATCATTTGGAAGCCTGCACTCTCAAATAGAAAGATCTCCACACCACAAAACAGACAAACACCTGACCACAAACAGACTCCCTCTGATGCCTCCAACTCAAACACCCCCCCCACCAGGCACCCAGGTAAAACCTAGCTTCCTAATGGATAGCAGCCGTCCTTTTACACGAAGCCAAGCTGCACTGAAAGCCTCCAACACAGGAACAGAATGTTGCCAGCCAATCAAAGCCACAAAAGAGACAGAAGAAACCAGAAACACCAATCAATCAAACTCCAAGTCCAGTGAACACAGACCCAGACTTCTAGCCAATCAGAATAGACCAGCCTCGAATTTGAAACCAGAAGCTGTGAGACCCACATCCATACAGAAGCCTGATGATGGCAGATGAGATTCTGCTGAAACGTTGCTACAACTTTAACAGCACTACAATGACGTGGGATAATTCCCGAAGGAAGCTGAACAGCACACATGTAAGTACCCGTGAAAGCTTAAAAAAACAAACTCTATTTATACAAACTCTATACAGAAGCCTGATGATGGCAGATGAGATTCTGCTGAAACGTTGCTACAACTTTAAAAGCACTATAATGGCATGGGACAATATCCGAAGGAAGCTGAACAACACACACACACACACACACACATATATATATAGAGAGAGAGGGGGGGGATGGACAGGGACGGGACGGACTAAATATTGATAACTAACTGCCATAGATAGGAGGCTCAGGTGCTATCAGCAGAATTTAGATAGTGAGGATTTTTCTAGGCTCCTATCCTGTAAGAAGATTGATGAAATGTTGGCTTCCAGTCTATTAACAGTGCTGATCCCTGTACCATTTGAAAATGGTCTTCTCACTGGTGGCATCCCAAATTTGGAACACCAATGCACTGCCTCTGCTGACACCAATGCACCTGCCTTTTCTAGTGGCAAACTGAAATATTTTTCTATGCACAGAGCTTTTGAAGTAATTCTTGAATCCCACTCTATGTTTACAGTTCAATGTATTGTCAAGATTGTCAGTCATAGGAATGTTTTGTGAGTTGACATTTATTTTATTGTATCTATTTTTTTCTGATCTAAAGCTTTAGAATGAAGGTATGGTTCAATTCCCAAAACACCTATAGAATCCAAGACAGAATTTACAGAGGTGAAGCTGAAAACATGCAAGAGAACTGCAGATTGTCAGCTCTTGTAGAGAGAAGCAAGTTAAAATGGAATCTACATTACCTGCAGGATTAAGCAGTAATTTATAAAAATTAGATTCCTAATGAAATCACAATTTGTTCAAAGAAAATCATCTTGACCAGCTATGACAACAATCCATTTTTTCCAGCCCAAATGTAGGTGAGGAAACTTTGACCATACTAAAGCTACAGAAGCATTAAGTAAGAACTGTGGCAGGATCAACTTCCTTCAAAGTTTTGCTTCAGATTTTTTTTTTTTTTGGTATTCCTCTCATGGAAGTATATTTTAAATAAAAAATTGTTTTATCTCCTTCAGTATTTTAATGAGATTCCTCCCTGTTGCCTCTTATGAGTTAAGAAAATGCGTCCACTGCAATCATCTCTGGTCAATGGTTTGTGAAGAACTGGTGCTTAAATAATATGTCCCCAAGGAGGCCAAAATCTACTCCCTGACACTGTGATGGTGAACCTATGGCACGCGTGCCAAAGGTGGCATGCAGAGCCATTTGTGCGGGCACGCAAGCCCCAGGCAAACTTACCTCACTGTGCATGCGTGTGCCTCCCAGCTGATTTTCAGGCCTTTTTCGGCCTCCCAGAGGCTTTAGGGAAGCCTCTGCAGCCTTTAGAGGCCGAAAAACAGGCCCGTTTTGTCACTTCCTGTATTTCCAGAAATATCGGAAGTGATGAAACGGGCCCATATTTTGGTCTCCAAAGGCTGCAGAGGCTTCCTCGAGCCTCTGGAAGGGCAAAAAAGGCCTGAAAATCAGTTGGGAGGCATGTACATGTGCAGTGCAGGTAAGGGGGCGGTGTAGGGGGGCAATCATGTGTACATGAGCAGGGGGCATGAGGAACTGCACGCATTGCCTTCTGGGTGCTGGCATGTGGGCGAGCATGCGTGAATGCGGGCACAAGTTTCGGCATAGGAGCCCATAAAGGTTAGCCACCACTGCTCTGACACATCTTTCGTCCAACTTGGGATTTGAAAGTACTAATGTGATATGCCTTGCAGATGTTCATTGTGAGTATGTGGGTGTACACAAAAATTCATCATCTCATGATGGTTTAAAGGGTTCTATTCAGGTTTGCTGGAACACAACTCAGCTCAACCAAGAACCTGACAACAGGTCGTCCTCAACTTACAACAGTTCGCTTCATGACCGTTTGAAGTTAGAACAGTACTGAAAAAAAGTGACTTGTGAGCATTTTTCACATTTATGACTATTGCAGCATTCCCATGGTCACATGATTTGGATGCTTGGCAACTGACTCACATTTATGATGTTTACAGTGTCCCGGGGTCATGAACCCTGTGATCCCATTTTGTGACCTTCTGACAAGCAAAATCAATCGGGAAACCAGAGTCACTTATCAACCATGTTACTCACTGAACAACTGCAAGGACTCCCTTAACAAATGTGGCAAGAAAAGTCACAAAATGGGACAAAACTCACTTAACAAATTTCTCTCAATGTTGGGCTCATTCAAACAGAAGTGGTCTTTCACTTTTTGATCGTGTTTGAAATGCCAGGAGTGGATAGCAGCCTAGAGACCATATCCAAGTAGTTTTGAATCCTCTTGAGAAACAAGCTGAACAAATGCAGAAGCCTAACTTGTATGGGAAAGAGTAATGAATCATTATGTGAAAGCCACTTGCAAGCAGAACCCTTTGGTCTAAATAATCTGGTGTTTCTCTGACAAACGAGCAACTATTTGACACATCTGATGTAGCACAACATGCAGAATGTACCCCTGAAGGAACAGAAAATTAGGGTCAGTAATTTAAGGTAATTAACCATAAAAATGCAGTGAGCACATGTGATGGAATTTGCTATGATGTCAGTGGGCAGAATTTTTTGAATGCCACATTATTGTTTCTATAAGTGCTTAAAACCTTTGCTTACCAGAACATAATCAAGTCACAATGTTAATCAGTTTAGCTCGGTGTGGTCATTCCACATTAACTGGCAAGAGTACTCTGAGATTAAAGGCAGATATGTCCTACTTTTGTTTTTTACTAGTAATGTCTTTATCATGTAAAATTACTGAACTATCTGATTTTTCTTGAGCAAGGTGTGGACAGGATGCTAATTTGCTTGCATTCCCTAACAGAATCTCACAGTGACATCAACTGGAATAACCTGCAGAGATACACAGAGGAAAGCACATCCATGGAGTGTACTGTTATGTTGTTTTCAGAAGACTATTATTAAGGCTTTCCCAAAAGAGATGATTACATTGGAGGCATGTTAATTCTTCCCTCTTCCACATTTAAATAAAAACCTTTTGAATAAAAAAAAGGGGGCAATAGAAAAGGAGCATGTAACTAAATTGTGACTGGTGAATGTTTGTTATTAATGTTCAAGCAGACCTCACTAATGGAGGAATTTGTTTACAAGATTTGCTATGTCAGAGATTAATTTAGTAATATAGTATACTGTATCACTATTTAGTAATACAGAATCCCATTATAGTAAAAGTTAATTTGTTATATGAAAATTATTTGAGTCCATTCTTGAAAACTGATTGAAAGATTCTTCTCAAAGTAATCAACAGTATGGAATTAATACTGCTTCAAAAAGAAATTATTAAATTTGGTTCATAAAAAAAATAGCTAACTGATGAGAGCAGCCTTGCCCAACCAGATGCCCTTTGGATGTGTTGGATCATAATTCCCAGTCAGCGTAATCCACAAGAAGTCTAGCATTATCTGGAAGGCGACAAATTGGGGAAATCCTAGATTAATTTGGTAATTTAAGGTTTTGATGGTCAAAGATAATTCAATCCATTAAGGACATGCAGCTAACATGATCAAGATTCTATTGGCTTGAGTTTTGAAGTGTTTTAGTATTGAATCTTGACAGATTCTTTACAATAAATGTTAGGCAACTGTTAGGCACCTTAGGCCATCAAAAAGCTTCTACATATCCATTAATTCATCTCTTAGAAAGAGAAGGAACTAGATCCTGCTACAAGGTTCTTGTGTAGAGAAGGTAAGTGTGGAAACTAGAGGAGAAGAGAGGACAGTCCATGTTTCCCATGTCTACCTGTGATGGATGAAAATTGTAGGGTTAAATACAGATGCTATTAAAATAAAGAAAATCAGTTACTTACACAGTTTCATCATTCTTGAATTCCAGCTCTCCATAACTGTCTTCAAAATCCTCTCCACCTCCTTTTGCTGTTCCTTCAACTGTTCTAAAGGGGACTATGACTGTACCCCGTGCACCAGATGTTCTAAGAACTTTCACCTCCATCACCCCAATGCTCTCACTGATATGTATCACACCACACTCAAAGGTAAAGATTCCTGCATGGTCATCATCTAAGATAGTCACAGTAGCCACACAAGGTGAGACCAGTATGGCCTTGGGATATGGCAGTTTGTTGAGTTCAGGAGGTTCCTCTGCATCAATCACCCGTAGATTGCTAAGACGCACAAAAAAGTGCTCATCCTCTTCAAAGATATCGTCATCAATGATCCCTATCGAGAACTCTTTTTGGGTCTCCCCAGACTTCAAAACAACTGTCCCTTCGGTAAATTCGTAGTCAGCCCCAGCATTAGCAGAGCCATCTTCTGTTTTGTAATCCACATATATGGTCTTGGAGACATCACCTCCTTTCCGGACAACAGTTAGGAGGACAGCACCACAGTTCTCAAGACACTGATAGGAGCAAGGATCAAAGTAAATTTTGGAGATGAATTCTTCTGGATCCTCTGGCCGTACTTCATGCAAGCTAGTGCTCCTCTTGGCTTGCTCAGCTGCATGCTTTTTGAGAATATTTCCTGCTCCAGTCATCATCCTGGTAGCTTGAATCCGATAGAAAGCTCTGCTTTTTTGCTGGTGGGATAAAGCATAGTAGTTGGCCATTTCTACCAGCTGATCTAAGTCTTTTTCTGGGTGCTTTTGTTTCAGGTCCTTGAGGATCCGGATCATCTCTTTGCGAGACTCATCCACCTCTTTCCCCTCCATAGGCACTAGGTTTCCATCTAAAAAATGGGAGTTCATCATCTTACCATCCATTTCAATCCCTTTGGGGTGATCCCCTTCTGTTTCAATGATAATACCTCTGTGTTTGTCAGTACGGTACTTTTTGTGCATATATTTATAGAGAAACATCCTTCTGTCTGCAATCCAAGCCAGGATGACACAAACAGGGAAGAAAAACAGAGTGAGCAAGCCTTCCCATACCTGAACCACACCTGGAGAAAAGACCGCAAGGATCATGTATAGCCAGATATAGGCAAAGATGCTCCAAGCAGCTGTGACAAAGAAAACTCTCAAATGTTTTATCTTCCTTGTCTCCCCATCAGGAATGACATAGACACAGATGGCTATGATGATAAACATATTGAAAGCGGCACTACCAACGATGGTAGAAGGGCCCAGCTCACCGGCAATGAATCCATGACCACATACCTCTATCAATGACAAAAGGATCTCTGGGGCAGAGGAACCAAGAGCCATGAGGGTCAAATTGGAAACAGTTTCATTCCATATTCGGATGGTGGTGGTGATGGCTTCTCCGTTGGGTTTCCTGACTGTAATCTCTTTCTCTTGGGATGTAATGACCTCTATGGAAGCCATGAAACGGTCGGCAATGATAGAAACTCCAAGAAACATATATATGAGTGCCACAAAATAAACAATAACTCTGGCAATTTTGTCCCCCAAGGATGGGTTTTCTGGATACCATATTGGCAAGATAACACCCTCCTTGCACTCTGAAGAACCAGAGCATGTGTTGTTATGTCCTACATTTGGTGAATCTGTCCCTGTGCCAGCATCTACTTGTAGACCATGTAAAAATAAGACAAAAGTAAAAAGCCCAAACTGGAGGAAGGCTGAGGTGACAGGTTGTAACTTTAACCGCGCCATACACAAGGTTTAACATCCACAGCACAGGAGCAAAGGTCTTCTGTTCAGGTTAAGAATCTGAAATAAAGAGATTAAAACCATGAGACTGAAAGAAATAAAATTGACATTGTAATTAATGCAATTAATATTAATATGTTCTATTATTCACAACTAGTTACACTACTTTATGTATAATAATCATATTTGGTTAATTTTACATCGATCACATGAGATTGAATTATCTGCTTATCAGTAGAATAGAGGGAAACTGTCTGTACTGAGCACAGAATAATCAACCCTTGAGGGCGGAGCTGGCGTCACGACGATATGGCATGCGATCTTGGAGGTCCGAGATTGCTGCCGATATCTTTGCTCCTGATGGTCCATTTGGATCTAAACCGTCCTGAAGTCACGGCGATCATAAAGAGCACGTCCTGTCGATCCCAGGGACATCGCAAAGTCCTTGGTAGATCCAGGAGAAACTCTTTTTGCCAGTGGCAAAGAGGCAGCCATTAAAGCTGCTGAAGTTGGGACAGCTCCAAGACGGAAGAGAACAGAAAGAGAGAGTGTGCTGGTTTGGTGAGAACTTTTTTTTTATATTTTAAGACTTGAAAGGATACCCTAAAGAAAGAATCTGTAAAAGTTTTGACAGAAGTGATTAAGCGGCGATTTTAAACAAGGATGTCACAGTAATATTTTTTTTTTCTTCATTGCTGCATTTTTATATCTTATTTTATATTTTGAAACTGGACTGATTTCTTTTTTTTTCTTGTCATTTATTCTTCTCTCCTTTTTGATTCTATAACATGTTAAGCTAGAGACTCCTTTTTAGCTATTTTTTAAATTTTTTTTCCTTTTTAGTTAATCCTTATTATATTTTGCCTGGAAAAGGAGAGGGGGAAAGTGAAAGCTAAAGAAATTTTGTAGCACTGCCAATTAGAGGCTTGGAAGTAGTCTGTCTTTTCCTTACCAGACAAAGCGGATAAAGAATTGAGACTTTGTTTCAAGGACATTGCCTGGTTGATAAGATAGAGGGAAGAGCGCAGGAGATTAAAGTGCTCTTCTGGGTTTCTATCAACAGCTGGAGTCTGCTGCTGAAAGCTAGGAAAAGAAAAGATGATAAGTTTTTTGGAGAAGAGAGAAGACAAATAAGAGCCTTGAATAACTAAATAAAGCGCAGTGTACTCTTTTAATTTTTTTCTAAGCTGCACTATCCCCCCTCATTAGTTTTTTTTTTTTTTTTCTGGTAATAAACATTTGGCCTTTTGAAATTTGGCTTTCTGGAGCTTGTTCACATTTCACATTGATTTCTTTTTGGTCCATTTTTATATATTTTTCTATATTTGAGATCTCTTAATTGGATTAAGGTGTTGAAGAACCTGAAGAACTTTTTCCTTTCTTTTTTTTTTTATTAACTTTTTCTTCACCTTTTTGCCTTCTTTGGGACTTCTCAACTTTTTTTTTTAGCGTTTGTTTAGGATGTTTTTATGCTTTTTAAAATATTTTTTTCCTTTTTCTTCAATTTTGAATTTTTAACTAATCGATTGGATTAAAGCATACAAGAGCCTTAAGAAATATTGGGTTTTTTTCTTTTTTCTTTTTTACTATTTTTACTTGGAATTGTAGCTGGTTATTTTACAACTGGATTAAGGCCTAGAAGAATTTGAAGATTTGGAATTTTCTAAAATGAGTAGGAAGTAAACAGCTCCTGGTTCTTCAATATCCGCTTCCTCCTCTCCACCACCTGGCGGACAACGTTCAATACAGATAATGTTAAAGCAAGAAAAAGAACAAGAAAAAGTGATCCTACAGATGATTATGCAAGGAATTCAAAATATTCAAACAAGATCAGAGAATATTGAAAAAAGATTAGAGAACATTGAACAAAGAACAGGGAATATTGAACAAAGGACAGAGAAAACTGATGAAAAAGTGGAAAATATCCAACAATTCATGATGAAACATGATGAGAGGCTCCAAGAAATTGAACAAGAAGATAAACAAAAAGATAAGAAGATTGGAGACATTGATAATAGATTAACTGTGGTTGAACAAGACAAAAGTGTTATGCTGAGATGAGAGATGGATAGATCAGAATTCTATCTTAGATTTCAAAATATAGAGGAAGAAAAAGGACAAAATTTAGCTGAGATAATGGCAGAAATTCTGGCGGAAGCCTTGGAAATAACTCAAGAGAAGATGATGGATGGAATAGATGAGGTTTATCGAGTGTTTACAAGATATGCGATGAGAAATAGTTTACCAAGAGAAGTTCATGTCAGATTTACAAAGAAAGCCATTAAAATGCAAATATTGCAAGTGGTAAGAGAGAAAACATTGAAATACAAAGATAAGGAGATTGTGGTCTTGACACAAGTACCGAGAAGAGTGAGAGAGATGAGAAGAGAATACCGATTCCTGACCAAATCATTACTTTAAAAAGAGGTGAATTACAGATGGCTGATCCCAGAAGATTTAATGTTCACATGGCAAGAACAGAGATACAAAATTGATTCAATTGAAAAAGCTGAATCATTTTACACAGAATTTTTTAAAGAGGAGAAAAAGGCAGAAAAAGAAATTTCACTAATTGAATTCCAAGAGGGTTATCAAATGACGACTGGAAAAGAAGAAGGTGCAGTAGGTGGAAAGGAGGAAGCCAAGGAACAATGTGAACCAAGATCGACAAGAGCTGTTAAACCTAACTACAAAATTTAATCATGAACAATTGCTGAGACAACCAAAATTAGGAAAATTATTTACCTCGTTGGCACAATGTAAGAAAAGAGGAGTGGTCTTGTATATTAAAGATATTACCCCAATGAAAATGATATATGCTGATGATGATGGAAGAATATTCATGGTGGAAATAATAGACAATAATATAAAAACACTCCTGATTGCAATCTATGCCCCGAATGATAATCAAGAAGAATTTTATAAAAAATTACACATGAAAATAATTGAACTGGACTACGCCAATATAGTTTTGATGGGAGATTTTAATGGAATTGTAGAGAATTAAACTGTAATAAACTGGATTACATAGCACAGAAAACAATAAAACAAAACAGAAAGACTGTTAGGGATAACATTGTTCACCCTAACTGGTTTAGGTGAAATAATAACTATGAATCATAGTTAGTGTATGTTAGAGTGTATACAGCTTTAACTGTGAAATAGCAATTAAAGGAGTGGCTATGAAAACACTATAATAGTAGCAAGGCTACAGCTTGCTCTCTCTCTCTCTGGATTTGATGATCCCTGATTACTGCTTGGAAGCAAGACTGCATTGCTCGAACGGGAGAGACAACAAAGGACTGGTTTTTATGTGAACTGACATAGGATATTCTACATGGACTTTGCTAACTGAATACCCCTGAATGGACTGACTACATGGTAAATGAATATTGGACTGTTATTTGACTATGCCATAAACTTATACTGGAATAAAATATATTCTTGATAGCACAAGCGTATCTGTTATTTTTACTGTATGTTAATAAACATACAAGCTTAGCTCACTCATTTATCTGTGTGCCTATCTGACTAACGCTGCACATTCTGTTTAGCTTGTCTACCTAACCCTGGTTGGGGAACCCAGGCTTAACACTGGTTATGGGCCCAGAGGCTGCGAAGTCAGTTTAACTAGGTTAAACAGATTTATGTACAAAGGTGAGAGTTTGTATTGTTATACATTACAGTAAACAGACAGCTGTGTTTTATTAATTATATTTTTATATCCATATAAGAAAACATGGCACAAGTCATGTGAATAAGTGAACCAAGATCGACAAGAGCTGTTAAACCTAACTACAAAATTTAATCATGAACAATTGCTGAGACAACCAAAATTAGGAAAATTATTTACCTCGTTGGCACAATGTAAGAAAAGAGGAGTGGTCTTGTATATTAAAGATATTACCCCAATGAAAATGATATATGCTGATGATGATGGAAGAATATTCATGGTGGAAATAATAGACAATAATATAAAAACACTCCTGATTGCAATCTATGCCCCGAATGATAATCAAGAAGAATTTTATAAAAAATTACACATGAAAATAATTGAACTGGACTATGCCAATATAGTTTTGATGGGAGATTTTAATGGAATTGTAGAGAATTAAACTGTAATAAACTGGATTACATAGCACAGAAAACAATAAAACAAAACAGAAAGACTCTCCCTAAATCTTTTTTTAAAATGGTGGACGAAATAAACTTAAAAGATACATGGAAAGAAAGAAATGCTAAAACTAAACAATATACTTTTTATTCAAACAGACATTTATCATGGTCCAGAATAGATATGATATGGATGTCAACAGAATTGTTAACTATTTTTCAAGAAGTAAATATCGAAACAAGTACTTGGGCAGATCACAATCCAATGACAATTAAATGGAAAGGACAAAGAAGATCTAGATGGATGTTAAATAATACTATTTTAAAGGAAAAAGACTTTACACAGTGGATGGAGAAAGAACTGGCTCTCTTCTTTAGAGAAAACAAAAAAGAAGATACATCAATCCAGAATGTATGGGATACAATGAAGGCATATACCAGAGGCTTGATAATAGACTATACAAGGAAAAGAAATACCATGAAAAGATTAGCCTCTAAGGCATTAGAGGATGAGTGTAAAGGACTTGAAAAAGAGTTACAGAAAATGCCACAGAAAAAGGATATCAAGTAAAAAATGGATATAATTAAACATAAAATGGGTTTAATAGAAAAAGAAGAGCTATCACAAAAAATTAGAAGTGCCAAACAGAATTATTTTGAGGATGCAAATAAACCAGGAAGATGGTTAGCATATAAACAGAGAAAGGAGAAAGAATCAATGAAAATTTTGCAACTAATAGATGATCAAAGCCAAGTTTGCTATGGTAGTAGAGAAAAGAAGGAAATCATATGAGACTATTATGAGAAAATATACACACAAGATAATATTGACAAGGAAAGAGTCAAACAGTATTTACAGGATGTTAATCTTCCCCAGATAGCTAAAGAGATTGAAACAATGTTAGAAAGCAATATAACGATGATGGAGTTAACTGAAGCATTTAAGAAGCAAAATAATGGAAAGGCGTCAGGTCCAGATGGACCTTCCAGCAGAATTTTATAAAACATTATAAGAATCGTTGAATCTTTCATTTTTAGAAGACAAATTAAAGACAATATGAGAGTAATTTTGGACACTTTGGAATATTATGAGGCTCATCCTGAAAAGCAAATGGCTTTGATATTCCTAGATGCGCAGAAGGCATTTGATAATGTGAACTGGCGATTCATGTTGTTACTGCTGAAACAGATGGGCTTTACTAAAAAAATTCACTCAAGCAATAGAAGCCATATATCACAAACAAACAGCAAACGTAATGATAGAGGGAGAATTGACAGACTCTATTGATATAAGAAAAGGAACTAGACAAAGATACCCACTGTCACCCTTGTTGTTTGTATTAACATTGGAAGTGTTAAACAGAAATATTAGAGAAAAAAAGGACATAAAAGGGATGAAAATTAAAAAGGAAGAATTTAAATTGTAAGCATTTGCAGATGATTTTGTTTTCATCTTAGAAGATCCAATAGAAACAGCATCAAAATTGATAGAAAAGAGAGACATAAGGAAAGGTGGCTGGCTTGAAAATAAATAAAGATAAGACAAAGATTCTGACAAAGAACATGTTATCAAGACAAAAGGAAGAATTAGCAGACCTACTGAAAATCCAGGTCACAAATAAGATTAAATACTTGAGGATATATTTGACAGCAAGATGCAGTACAATAAAAGAGAATAATTATACTAAACATAAGCAGCAGATAGCGCTAGATTTGGTGAAATGGAAAAATTTACAACTGTCACTAATAGGGAGAATATCAACAATCAAGATGAATATACTACCCAGAATTTTATACTTGTTTCAAAAAATCCCAATCAGGCTTGGAAAAGATTATTTTGAAGATTTAAATAAAACTGTGTTGAAATATATATGGCAAGGCAAGAAGGCGAGAATAAAGTTAAAACTTTTGCAAGATGCTAGAATAAGAGGAGGATTTGGCTTGCCTAATTGGGAGTTGTATCATCAAGCTACGAAATTGATGTGGGTAAAGGAATGGATAACGCTAAGAAATACTAGATTGTTGACATTAGAAGGACGTGATTTGTCATTGGGGTGGCATGCTTTTTTATGGTATAAAAGAACGAAAACACAGGGGTACTTTAGAAGACATTATATATGGGAGTCTCTGTGGTTAAACTGGGAGAAGATTAAAAGACAATGTTATTTCAAAATTCCAGTCTGCTTATCAACTATTGAGGCATTTTCTTATCCTATAATATACAAAAAAGAACAGCTAGCTATGGTGAAATATTGAATGAAAAGGGTGAACTTAAATCTAAGGAAAAATTAGAGGAACAAGGTATAAAGATGAATTGGTTTTCATATGCGCAAATACAATCAAGGTATGATAAAGACATTAAAACAGAAGGTTTTTATGATAAATTGACCAATCTAGATAAGATTTTGACTGGTGCTGATGAAAAGGTGATTAAAAAATTATATGGATATTTATTAGAAATTAAGTTAGAAGAAGAACAAGTTAAAGAAACTATGATTGCTTGGGGGAAGAATTTTGGATATGGGATCAATTTAGAGAAATGGCAAAAGTTGTGGTCTCAAAATTATAAAATGACAATGTCAACAGCATAGAAAGAAAATTTGTATGTTTTACAGGTAGCACTTTCCCCTGACAAGAATATCAAGGATGTTCAAGAATAAATCCAAAAAGTGTTGGCAATGTCATCAGACACCTGGCTCATATTTCCATATGTGGTGGACATGCCCGGACACTAAAAAATAATGGACCAAAATCCACATATGGTTGGAAAAAATGACACATAAGCATATAGACTTGAAACCAGAGATTTTTTTATTGGGAATTTTGCCTGAAATATATAGTAAAGATTTGAAATATCTGATTGTAAATGTATTAACAGCAGCTAGGATTGTATTTGCTAAGAACTCGAAAAATGAGAAGATACCATTACAGGAGGAGATTATTAAGAAAATATTGGAATGTGCTGAAATGAGTAGATTGACATTTGAAATTCGAGAACAAGAGGATAAACAATTTTATAAAGTTTGGGATCTGTCCTATCAGTGGTTAGATAATAAAATACAGTAATGCAATATGTAGATTTTAAGAAAATAATAAATATATAAAGATGTATTTTTCTTTTCTTTTCAAATTATATTTACAAAATGATTCTAGGATAGATCTGGGAGGACAATATGAAATAAAATAAACTAAATAAAATATGATTATCTTATAAAATATGAATGAATAAAAGTATAGTCAATGATTGATTAATAAAGATATTAATGTACTTGACATTTGATTGAAAATATGAGAGGATATATAATGTAATTGTAATAAAAGACTACGAAATGGTTGCACAAAATAATATGGACCAACTGGCACACTATATGTATATATATGGAAGATGGTTTATGTTTTTATGTTATGTTTGTTTTAAAATCAATAAAAATTAAAAAAAAGAATAATCAACCTTGTTATTTAGCTAAGACATTAGTATCGTGATATCAGCTGAAGTGTTATCAAAGAATCACATCAGCTATTCCAATTTTGCCCTATGACCCTATGAATTTTGGTTAGAATAAAATCCTAGTAATTCCTAGTAAAGAGCTCCAAAATGATGTGAAGCCAACACTAACTTTAAATGACTGCAACTCTACCACCAAGGAGATTGGACTGAAAGATCCCTTCTAAGACACTCAATCAACTCAGTGCCTGAATAAGAAGTTGAATCTCAGTTTCCCCAATTCAGCCTTCCCTGAATTGGTCCAAATCTAGCATCTAAACCAGATTTTGTCTCGAATTGAATGGGATGAGTGGATGTCCATCTTGCAAGGTAGTCCAGACAAGAAGCACATCCAGAAATGCAAAATCTTGCAAGTCTAAAAGTAGATATCTCTTCCCTCACCTTCACAGTTCATGAAACTAGGGATGGTCTCTTTTTAGATGTTTACCTACACCTATTCTTTCTGTGGGTTCAGCTGCCCCCTTATCTGATTATTGCCTACTCTGCCACTCTTACTTCTGTCTTCCAATTTTATTCTCACATACCAGTGCAGTTGCTCTAACAACATTGAGGGTGTGGTATAGATATTTAAAACGAATGAATGAATGAATGAAAGAATGAATGAAAGAATGAATACAGAAGAGATTCAATATTTCAGAAAATGATAATATTTTCTGTTAAGAACTGGATGTCCACTTGAAGATCAAACAAGACGCAGATCTTATTTGAAGATGTAATATGACGTAGCTAATTGTAACTCAAATCAACTCTCTTTTCTTTTTTATGGAAAGCATCACCAGAGAAGGTTGGCAAAATATTAGTATAACATATGGCCTCTTATACTGACTACTACACAGTGAAGTTAAGCTGCAGCAATAAAAATAAATCCAATTTGAAATAAACTCTAATATCTGTATGTTAAGGCCCTGTCACACTGGCCGACGGATGCAAAACGTTTGTAAAAAGGACACAGTGGACGAGAAAAATGTTCCATCCGTTGTTATCCACTCTCAAAAGGGGCAAAAATTTGCATAACCAGAGTGGACAACACTCTGTCAAAAGGAACGGACGGGGGGAGGACGCAGGGCGGATGGAAAGCGGATGCTCCATGGAAGCCTAGCGGATGGAAGCGGATGAGAGCGGATGGCACATCCGCAAGGATTCCGGGGGACCGCAGCAAAGCGGACGTGGAACGGAAAGAGCGGATGCAGAGCAGACGCCGAGCTGATGAAGCGGATGCAGAGCGGAAGCCTAGTGGATGAAGCGGATGCAGAGTGGAAGCCTAGCGGATGCCTAGCAGATGCCTAGCGGATGCACAGCATTCACTGTGCATGCAGGGAGGATGCATTGCGTCAGCTCCGCGGATATAAAGGGAGGCAGCTCCCAAGCAGGTCACCATTCAGAGGAAAGACCTGCTTCCAGACACATCGACTGCCTTGCCAGCCTGCCCTGCCTGCCTGCCTTGCTGCCTGCCTTCCTGCCTGCCTTCCTGCCAGCCTGCCTGCCTGCCTGCCTTGCTGCCTGCCTGCCTGCCTGCCAGCCTTGCTGCCTGCCTGCCTGCAAGCCAGCCAGCCTTGATGCCAGCCTTGCTGCCAGCCAGTAACCCCACAACCATGGGGAAGAAGAGAAAACCTCAGCCATCTGCTGCCAGCCCTGGCAAGAGGCACAGGGCCACCCTCCCACCCCCTGGCCCTCACTCTGCTTCTGCTGGGGCTTCTGTAGCACGGGCTCGCTCTTCTGGGGCTGGGGCTTCTGCTGCTTCTGCTTCTGGAGGAGCCGATGATGATGCTTATGGCGGTGGTGCTTCTGCTTGTGCTTACTCTGCTGATGCTGCTTCTGGCGGTGGGGCTTCTGCTGGTGCTTACTCTGCTTATGCTGCTTCTGGCGGTGGTGCTTCTGCTGATGCTGCTTCTGGAGGAGCTGCTGATGCTGCTTATGGCGGTGGTGCTTCTGCTGGTGCTTACTCTGATGAAGCTGCTTCTGGCGGTGGTTCTTCTGCTGGTGCTTATACTGCTGAAGCTGCTCCTCGTCCTGCTGGTCCTGCTGGTGCTCCTGGTCTTGCTCGTCCTGCTGGTCCTGCTGGTGCTCCTGGTCTTGCTCGTCCTGCTGGTCCTGCTTGTGCTCCTGGTCCTGCTCATGCTCCTGGTGCTGCTGGTGCTGCTGGTGCTATTGGTGCTTACTCTGCTGCTGATGATCCTGGTCCTGCTGGTGCTGCTGCTGCTGATCCTGGTCCTGCTGGTGCTGCTGCTGCTGGTGGTGGTGGTGTGGAGGAACAGCCCCTACAACCTGGAAGCCCCTCTGATGAGGCCCCATGTGGTCCTGCCAAAGGGAGGAAGAGGCATATGCGAGAACGGGAGAGGAGGCAATACTCCATCGAGGAGGAACATGAGGATGAGGTGCTGGAGTGGCTGAGAGGGAATGAGTATCTATGGCGGAAGGGACACAGGCTCTACAGGGACACCAAAAGGAAGCAGGCTGCTTGGAGAGAAAAGGCAGAGAGCCTGGGCTACACTGCAGAGGTGCTCCTCAGCTGGTGGAAGCACATGCACACCAGGTACGGGAAGCTGCACCTCAAGAAATCTAGCCAGGCCGCGGTCAAGCTGACGGACAGAGAGACCTAGGTCATGGCCAAGTGCAGCTTCCTGGAGGGTGAGATCCGCCACCGAGGAGCAGCCCCTCTCACAACCCTCTCTCTCAGGCAGCCTGCTGAAAGCCAGTCCTCTTCCGGCAGAGAGTCAGCTCCTGAATCCAGGCAGGTGTCTGTGGAGCGTGCCATGATGCAGAACCCGCCGACAGCTGTTCTAACTGTGGTGGAGTGCGTGGAGGACTCCCTGGCGCAGTGGAAGAAAGGAGACGGCACTTCCACCACAGTCCTACCCGCATCCACCCCCAGCTCCACCTCCACAGAAAGGCAGAGAGCCAGACAGGACGGGCAGAGCCACACTGTCCTGCTGGAGATAAGAGACACCATCAGGAGCAGCATAGATATCCTCTCAGCTGGTCCACACCAATTCCTCATCCTCCAACCGCAAGCCCTTCCTCACCTATGTGAACCAGACCCTCACGGACATGGCGGAACCCCAGTACCAGGTGGTGAAGGACAGGATCACCGATCTGCTTCACAACCCTCCAGATCCAGATGAACCTGCTTCCACCCAGTCCAGGTCTGCTCCTCCACCCGAGGTGATGTCCCTCCCATTCCAAGGCTTTCCACAGGCCCTCACCTACCAGGACTACGGCTACCAGGAGGTCCAGCAGCACAGGCAGCAGCCCTTCCCAGTCCAGGCACAGGTTCATCGGACGCCACCATTGCCACCAGTTCCACTGATGCCACCGATGCCACCCACGCCACTGATGCCACTGATGCCACCGATGCCACCCACGCCACTGCTGCCACCGACGCCAATGATGCCACCCACGACACTGATGTCACCCACACCAGTCCTCACACAGCTGCAGACCAGATAGCCCCACTACACTGCTCCTTTCTCCAACCCACAGCCAAGCCCGGCCTCAGTACATCTGTCCTCGGTACTGGGGCTGACACCCCATGGCATGGAGGAAGGAGCTCTCAACATCACGGGGCTGAGCCAGCTGTCTGAGAGATTCCTCAACACACTGTCACCTGTTGTCCTCTCGGGGCCAGGCACCCCAGTGGCGCTTCAGACCAGCACTCCAGCAGCATTCACCTCCACAGCACCTGGACCCTTCACCCCTGAGACTGGGCACACCTCTGAGTAACAGAGAAGAGTGCCAGAGACTGGGTGGCTACCTGTAGACTTTATTTGGACACTTGACTTGGGTCATTTTTCTTTTACAGCTTGTTATTAATAAAGATTATCTTTGCTTCACACACTTGCTCCATTTATTTTTGTAAATAAAGTCTTGGTGGAAACTTTTAGAAATGATTTAAGCCTTTGCATGCTTGTGGGATTGGTAAGGATAGCAGTGGGGTGGGCAGGGATACCTTTGGGATGGGTTAAGATAGCTGGGGATGGGTTGAGATAGCGGGATTGTATGGTCCACCCTGCCAGGTGCCACGCCTATGGCCCTTCATTATCAATACTAATGTAATAATTGATCCACACATGTCAACATAAACACAACTCTTTATTAAATGCCCTGTGCATTGTAGGCCCACCCAACATACCTGGCCCAATCTCATCAGTGTGATGAGACAGGCTTAAGGAAGCTTCCATTAATCATCTATCATCCTGTCTTGCCACTCCACTGCTCCAGCTGAGGAGTTGCACCAGTGTTTCAGGAGGTTGCGTTGCTTCTTCCCTTCACGTGAGGCTCTGTTGGGGCCTTGCACATCCTCAGTGTCGATCAGGTTTTGCCCTTGCCTCCATTCCCCAGGTTCCATGTCCCCATTGCCTTGTTGGAGGTCCACAAGCCTGTTCTGCAACACTGGGTAGCGGGTGCGCATGAGATTGTGCAGGATTCAGCAAGATTCCACGATCCTCCTCACGGTCTCTGGGCAATGCTGCATGGTGGTGAGAAGTACCTGGAACCTGTTGGCCAGGATGCCAAAGGCGTTCTCCACCACCCGCCTTGCCCTGGACAGCCTGTAATTGAAGATCCTCTCTTCACGGGTGAGGCATCTGGAGGTGTAGGGCTTCATGAGGTAGGTTCTGAGGGAGAAGGCATCATCCCCCATGATGAAGTAGGGCACATCTTGCGTGTCATTGGGCAGGGGGTCTGGATCTGGGAAGCCCATGATGAGGTTGCGTTCCAGCCCCTCCTTGAGGTGACTGGCGTTGTATACCTGGGCATCGGAAGCTGACCCATTGCCTGAAGCATCGATGTACATGAACTTGTAGTCAGCATCGACCATGGCGAAGAGGACAATGCTGAAGAAGCCCTTGTAGTTGAAATAAGTGGACCCCGACTTGGCTGGTGCTTTGCAGGCCACGTGCTTGCCATCTATGGCTCCAACGGTGTGTGGGAAGTTCCACCTCTGATACCACTGCTCTGCAACTTTCTTCCATCCTTCTTCAGTGGAGGGGCACTGGAGGAGCTCCTCCAGGTATTCTTCGATGATGGCCTGCACCACTTCTCTGACCACAATGCTGATGGTGTTGTGTGGCACCCTCCAGCCGTACTGCATGCTCCTGTACGTGGTCTCTGAGGCCAGGTGGCGCAGAGTCAGTGCCACCTTGAGCCCAGGGTACAGGCTGGGCCAGAAGTTGGGGTTTGCGTTGAACAACCTGGGTGTCAGCTGCTGCACAACTTCGTCAAACATGGCTGGAGGCATCCTCATGAAGTTCTGGAATGCACAAGGGTCTTTGTTCCTCAGCTCCACCATCAGCTTGTTGTACAGTCCGTACTCTGCTCTTCTCCCGATCCATCTTCGGATCCAGACGATTCTTGGCCGCCTCCTTTTCTTCCCGTAGTAGAGTTGAAAGAGCCTGTAGATGGCTTTGCACTGTTGCAGAACGATGGTGGCTACCAAAAGGACTGTGTTACGATCCATGGTGGACATGACTGGATGCTATGGAAGAGCAAGAGGCAGATGAAGGCTGCAGAGGTCTGCACAGCAGGGCTGCTGGTCTGAAAGTGAGATCCAGGTGAGTTGCTCCCCCTTTTTATCAGCAATATAGGTTTTCCCCTATGTGTCCTTTTGCATCCTCTAGGCATCCTCTAGACATCCTTAATATCCGAGATAGATTCCCTCTGCGAACGTTTTTTTCCATTTTAAATGCTTAGTTTACAAGCTGCATCCGCTTTCATCCTTTCTCTGTCCATGCTACTAACGCTGCACGTCCGTTCCATGTCCGTTCCGCTTCCTTCCTGTGTCTGCTTTCTGCTGGAGCGGATTTGAGTTGTGCAGATGCGCAGCGGATGCTTAGCGGATGTAGCGGATGCGTAACGGATGACGACAGATGCAGAATGAATGTTCCCCGTATGCCTAGCGGATGCAGAACGTACGCGTTGGATACATTTTCCGCTCAAAAAGTTTTGAGCAGCTCAAAACTTATTGAGCGGATTGAACCTCAGTCGACGGATGCTGGACGGATAGAGAGGAAGGAAAACGGATGCAGTGAGTACAAAATGGAAGCATCGCGTTAACCAACGGATGGCAAGTGTTTTTCTCAGTTTTATACCCTCTTTCCATCCGTTGGTACAGGGTGACATGGGCTTTAAATAGTGTTTAGGTTGAGTGTACTAATTTTAATCCCAGAATTGAACAATGGTTTTCTAAAAAGGTTTTCCTAGGGTGATGTCTCTTGATATGTAATCCAAATATGATGGACTAGAGCTGACAAAATTCTTAGTTCACAATTCTGGGAGCTGGAGCTCAATGAATCTAAACTGGGAAAAGCTGCTTTAGAAAATTCTGTAAAATTTAGGACAGCCATACAGTGAAACAACAATTAAACAATTAAAAAAATGATTATACAAGATAGTCCTTGACTTATATTTCTAATTCAGCCCAATATTTATGTTGTTAAGTGAGACATTTGTTAAGTGAGACATTTGTTAAGTGAGCTTTGCCTCATTTTATGGCCTTTCTTGCCACAGTTGTTAAGTGAATCACTGTAGTTGTTAAGTTAGTAACAAGGTTGTCAAGTGAATCTGGCTTCTCCATCAACTTTGCTTGTCATAAGGTCGCAAAAGATGATCACATAATCTTGGGACACTGCAACCATTATAAATATGAGTCAGTTGCCAAGCATCTGAATTTTGATCACATGACCAAGTAGGTGTTGCAAGGAGGTCATAAAGTGTGAAAATTGGTCATAGGTCACTTTTTTCAGTGTCACTGTAACTTTGAATGGTCATTAAATGAACTGTTGTAAGCCATGGACTACCTGTAGTTGGCAAAGTTAAGGGGAGAAGAAGCAAAAGACAACAGATAAAACAGGAAGATTGAGTTAAATACTTATTTCAAGCATGCAGTTGTCTGTGTAATTGTCAGAAGTCAGTGGCATCTAACTAACTCATGTCCAGTGGGCTAAACAAGCTATTTTGACATTTGAGGCCAATTACCTATAAGTTCTTCTTGCTGATAGTCCAAATGCAACATAAATAAATTAAATGTTATGGGTTGCCCTTTCATGGTATTCCAAATGTCTTGTTCCGTTAATAATATGGATGGACAGCTCCATTAACATTGTCAACATGGAGAACTACACCATTTTTAATTTTTGAGCCATCAATACAGACAGCAAAATCATCAGGGGTTGTGTGGGGTGAGGCAGGAGCCTAGAAAATATTCATGCTGCCTCAGCCCTGCCAACTCTCACGGTTATGCCGTGAGTCTCACGATTTTTTGTCATTTCTCACGGTCTCACAACAAGGCTCCTCAATCTCACGCCGAATTAAAACACTTTTTTTTTCAAATTTGGGGGTCGGCTTATATGCGAGTATATACGGTAATCGTTTTTCTTCATGTGTCTTTTTGAAAGGGGAGTAGGCCCTGGGAACGAGGCTAGTTTCCCACTAGTCTTTGTAAGTTCAGCGCGGGAAAGCGATCGCAATCGTATAAACATGGCGAAAAGAGGTGGTGATTTTTCAATAGAAGAAAGCTGCATCTTCTTACAACAGGGAACACAAATAAAACATTTAAATAAACTGTTAATGACTTTCCCCGATGGAAAAGGGGTTTGTTTAATCTTGATCGGGAAAAAAATAGAATTTAACTATTTTTTATAGAATCTCCAGATTTTTTTTCATGGGTCTCCAGATTTTCCTTTATCAGGGGTTGGCAAGTCTGCTGCCTTGAAAACTCCTTCCCTCCTTCTCAGGAATTCAATCTCGCAGTTTGAGAAGCAGATTCAAAATGCAAGGCCTATCTGGCCAAGGCCTATCTACTGTTTTCTGAAATCTGAATTTAAACAATCTATATGCAGGCTCAAATAGTCAGACATTCCTATTCGGGGAAATGTTCAGTAGCATTGTTAGAGGAACTTTATGCACATGGAACAAAATAGCTTATATGTCCTATCATAGACTGAAAATACAGGTTATCAAAAATGCAAACAAAATGTAATATAAAGTACATTGCAAGAATTATTTGAATATTATTCGTGTAAACAGGTATATCTAAAAGGGCAGTTTTCTCACTGAGTTGCCTAACTCACTTCTTCCTAAATATCAACGACTATCGATGTTTAATATCAATTAATAATAAAAAATACAAAATCTTCCAGACTATTTAATGAGAACCAAAAGTAGAAGAAAGGAACAAATAATGAAAGAAAACAGGGCTGACAAAATGAAGGAAACAGGAGATAACTGATTTTGTAATATCTGGATCACAAATTCATGTGAAACAGTCTTGAGATGGTTGAAGATTGAAATGAAATAACACATCTTCTAGGCCTAAGATTTCCCAACTCTTGGTCTGTAGACTGTTGCGGCATGCCAGAAACTGGGCCATGCAAATAAGTGAAGCCCCATTTCGGTCCTCAGAAAAACCTATCTATGTGGAAACGGTTCCTGGTGCCCAAAAGATTGGGGGCCACTGTTCTAGGCATTACACTGATTGTTTCAGACATGACCAATTCTTTCTGCCTTCCTCTCTGAAAATCCAGTCACTTATTTCCTTTTTTAATTTAGATCTAATTTTCTAGAGATGAGAGATTAAGACTATAAACAAGAACACGGGGCAAAACCTCAAGCCCTCTTTTTAATTAATCAAAGTATATGAATGTTGTTGGAAGACACAATGACAAATACTTTTAAGAGAGGTAGAAAACACATTTCTGTGCTCCCACAGTATGCAGTGACTAGAATTTCCAGTGCTACAAGTAAGACTGGAAGACAATATTTTTTTACAGAAGATAAATATGTGAATCGAGATCTGGTGAAGTGTAGCTCAAGATTAAGCTTTCAGCCAGTAGCAACTGTGGTGTAATATTGCTCATAATCCTTAGGGACAAATGGCCTTCGACAAAGAAAGGACCAATAATTTTCAAATTCCACAGGGGCATATTGTATGCCAATCTGTAACTGGAAACATATAAACATCAAGAATCCAAGGGCACACTGAAGACTAACTGATGGCACAGATTTCCAAAAACTGGAGACTATCATTAAAATCCTTGATCCTCACAGAAAAGATTAAATATATATGTGTATTCCATAACTATTTTTCTCAACAGTCACAAAAATGCAACAGCTTCCACTTGTTTTCAATTACTGTATGAGTATACAATATTGAAATAATCTCACAGATTTTAACAGTATGATAATTCTTCAGCTTCGTACTGACCAACATGGGAATTCTTAAAGAGATTAGGGGAACTGTTAGGGAATGACAGGGCCATCCCAATTTAAAAGTTTATTGTGTAAATATGTTCAAGACCATGCCCAGATTATATACCACTTCATTTGAATCAGGTGCTATCAGATACCTAGTTACACTTCTTAAGGACATAAGAAAAGTCCATCTAATCCAGGATGGCCAACCTGATACAATCAGGAAATTCACAATAATAGCCCTATATTCTTTTCCCCAAAAACGCTTACCTAAAGTTGCCTGTAATTAGGGAAATACTAGTAGCCATCAGAAAAAAAAAAATAGTTGTCAGTAGTCCTGATCTTTTTGAATTTCTGTAGTCCCCTTTTAAAATCCTGTAAAATTGTAATCATGTCTGCTGGTAGTGAGTTTCACAGTTAATCTATGTGCTAAGATGTTTACATTTTATATTCGCATCATGCCATACATCTTTCAAAACACTTGAGCTTTCCACTTGCTTCCTTTATTCCAAATAAAGATATAAACATGTATCATAATAATTGGAAATGTTGCTTGTCTAGAGAAATGCACAATCTTAGCTATATGTTTGACTTATGTGAGCCAACTGTCTGTACATTGTTGGCAGCAATTCCATCTCTTCTCAATATCCCTTTAAATTATGAAACATAACAATCAAGAGGCCAGGAATCCTCAGACTTTTTGGGCCGATGAGTGCATTTACAGTTTTGGAACTTAAGGTGTTGTATAATGAGAGTTTATTTTGGAACATAATATGGGCACTCTCACAAAAGGGCATCACTGCTTACAAAATATGCTCTCTACCATATTTTCCAACTTACCCACCACAGAATACTCCTCATTCCTTCACTTGCAATTGGACACCCTTCAAAAAAGCACTGAACCTCAGCTACCTATCATGTTCAATGGAGGCTTACAATGTCCATTGAAGCCCAGAGGCTGCCAAAGGAGACCTCATAGGCATCTTGTCGATTATAGATGCCATGTTTGGAATCCAAACACTTCGTTAATAACTTTTTAAAATCAGCAGATATTGATCTTGTCAACTCATAAAATATTTCTATGGTCTTTTTAGAGTTGCCAACAGAAAGGGAGGAGGGAGCAGTGCGGCAGCTTGGAAACCAAAAATGCATTTCATCAATAGTTTTCAAAGTTATTAACTAGGTGACTGAAATTTCTGCCATGCAAAATTATAACTAGAGAACATGATTGATCAAGACTCATGATTTAAATGGGGTAACTGCTAGAATCTTGATAGATCCTCTTATTTCCAAACCCTTTTGTCCTCAAAAATATCTTGTCAGGATAGGCTGCCCCCCATTCATAGCTGAAAGAAGAATTGAATATGGACATCCCTGGATTGTACACACTATCTAATGTATTTTAGCATTTAGTATTTATTTGATTTGTCGATTGCTTATAAGATACAGGTATAAGAATAAATATAGTTTTGAATACATGAGATAGATACTTATAAGAAAAATAAAAAACAATAGGACAGGGACCGTAGGCACGATTGGTGCGCTTATGCACGCTCCCTACAGGCCTCTTAGGAAGGGGGTGAGGTCAATAGTAGACAGTCTAAGGTTAAAGTTTTTGGGGTTTGGGGAAGAAACCAGAGAGTCAGGTAGAGTATTCCAGACACTGACCACTCTGTTGCTGAAGTCATATTTTCTGCAGTCAAGTTAGGTACGGTTGTGAGCAGAACCGAAGTCATGTTGGATGGCCCATTGAATTGAAGAAGGAAGTGTGTCTCAAACTCAGTAGCTCTGCTAAATAAGAAAGTGTTCCAGTTTGTGCACAAGAGAAAAAACAAGATAAGGCTAGAACAATGGGGAACTGTAATAAAGTGCTGCGATGTCAGAAACCGTGTAACTACTTTTGCTAGATAGGGAGCTAGTATGAACCTTCGAAATATATGTGTCAATTTGAAAACAGAAAGAATGTGAGCCAAGCCCTCGTACGAGGGGGCGGATAGTTAGGGTATAAAAATGCTGCCTGAATTTTGCTCTGTGTTCCTTCAATGCCTGAGGGAACCCGTCTCTGCAGACACGTGAATAAAACCTTGTTTTCCTTGGATCAACAAATCTTTTGGTGGTTTTTTTATCTGCTTCCACCTCACCTTGAGTTTGTATTGATTGTGTGCTCTTGTATTGTTATGATTAAAGCTGAAGTATTCATTTGCAGGTATAGGACATTGCAATGTATGATTTTATATACTATATTTAGATCAGACCAGAGGCGGTGTAGTTCAAGTTTTCTAGGTTGAGAGTTTCAAGTCTGGTGGCATAAGATATTCTCCAATCAGTAGAGGAGCAGAGAACTCTTCTTGTGAAATATTTCTGGACTTTTTCAATTGTGTTAATATCAGATACATGATATGGGTTCCAGACTGATCAGCTGTATTCAACTTTAGGTCTACCAAATGTTTTGTATGCTCTAGTTAGTAGTGTGATATTACCAGAGAAGAAGCTACATAGAATTAGGTTAACAACTCTTAATGCCTTTTTAGCTATGTAGTTACAGTGGGCTCTAGCACTTAGATCATTAGATAGGAGTATTCCAAGGTCCTTTACAGAGGTTGGATCATCAACAAGGTCTTGACTATTTAACTTGTTATTGTTTTTTCTGCAAATATGTAAGACAGAGCATTTATTTGTTGAGATTTGAAATTGCCATTTGATTGACCATTCTGACACATAGTCAAGGTCTTTTTGAAGGGTAGTAGTATTGTCTGTGGTGTTGAATAGCTTTACATCATCAGTGAAGAGAATGCAGTTGCTCTTCATATGATCACAGAGGTCATTTATGTAGAGTATGAAGAGAGTTGGTCCTAAAACACTGCCTTAGGGGACACCACTATTGACAGGTACAGAATTTGATAGGATGCTCCCAATATTGACCAGTATTCCTGTCTGTTTGACAGGAATGCTTCTATCTAGTTATGTAGATGTCCAGAGATACCATAAGATTTTAGCTTTAGGAGGAGTTTGTCATGTACCACTGAATCAAAGGCTTTACAGAAGTCTATATAGATTGCATCTATTGCTTTGCCCGATTGAGTTGTGTCGTCCATATATTTTTGAAGTGTAAGAATTGCAGATTAAAGGATAGTTTTTTTCTGAAAACAAATTGCTTATTAGAGAGTAGATTGTCTCTAAGTGGAGGATAATGGATTGGTTAATGATTGATTCCATAATTTTACAGGTGACGCAGCATAAAGAGATTAGTCTGTAATTTTCAACTAGGCTGGGGTCTCCCTTTTTGAACATGAGAATGACCGTGGCTTGTGACCATAGTTTTGGCAAGGAGCGGGTCCTGAAAGATTTTTCAAGGTTGTGCAGTGTCTATTTCATAGTCTATTGCTCTTTTTCCTTTTTCTATTGCAATTTGAAATAAATGTCTTCATGGCTTGTCCTAAAAATCTTTTTCTCTCAAAAAAGGTCCAGTTGATTTCAGATATTAGAATACCATGTGTAATATAAAACAGAATGTCGACGGCATCTAATGCTATGACCATGTAAGGAATTTCACCCTCAAATTATATGACATTGTAGAGATAGTGACTGGAATAAAAACAGTGCTAAGACTAATTACAATAAAGCAAACTAAAAAGAGCAATAGAAAAGTGCCTTGAGTTTTGTACAGTGGTTAGCCATGTGAAAACAGAGATGAGAAAGGAGATTGCAATGAAAATACAGAATCTCAAAGCCTGTGAAATGTATGGGTAAAGGTGAAACTGAGAATAGATTAACTACTGCAATGCACATCCAGGCTCTCTGGAATAAATACACATAAAACTAGGGAGGAAGGGTGAAGCAATACTACTGAAGGGCAGGTGGTGAAGTCTGTTGTGTTTATGGAGGTGCAAGGAAGATTTCTGGTACTAAACCCTTATGTGATGCACATCTTTCTCTAAGTGATTCTCAAAGAAACCAATTGTTTTATGTTTGAAATGTTCTTAACTTGCAAGGAAAATTTCCATGGACCTGGATAAAACTGAGAAGAAAATTTGAATTACATACTTATTTTACACTAGCACTTGCAGCATAAGGATTGCTTGAGATAACAGTAGCCCAGCTTCATTGTATATTCTTTTAGCTGGGGTTCTCTGAGCTTAGGGAGATCAATGCTGAAGTAGAAATCATCTTTCGTGCAAATGTTTCACTTTGCATTCAGAAGTGGGGATCGTGTACTCTGCTTGAAATTTTAATTTGATGGAGCCTATTGATGATTGGCAGCTTCTCAATGCAGCTTTCTCCAATTTTGTATTCTCTGGATAGCTAGAATTCAACTCTGGTTATTCCCAATCATTCTGAACAATGGAAAATATCAGTTGGGAAAAATACAGGCTTCTCTTATCAGTTTGCAGAGGTTCTATAAGCCAAGCAAGCTTTGAGTCCACTTTTAAAATGGACCCTAGACAGAATTACTAGAATAACATTTTATTTTTATTTAGTTTGATTTGTCAATCGCTTACAAGATAATATGTATAAGTATATACATAGTTATGAATACATGGAATGGGTACATATAAGAAACAGTAGGACAGGGATGGTAGGCACATTGGTGCGCTTATGCATGCCTCCTACAGACCCCTTAGGAAAGGGTGAGGTCAATAGTAGACAGTCTAAGGTTAAGGGTTTCGGGAAGAAACCAGAGCCAGATAGAGTATTCCAGAAATTGACCACTCTGTTGCTGAAGTTGTATTTCCTGCAATCAAATTTGGTGCGGTTAAACTTGAATTTGTATCTATTGTGTGCTCTTGTATTGTTATGGTTGAAGCTGAAGTATTCATTGACAGGTAGGACATTGCAATATATGATTTTATATACTATACTTAGATCGGATCAAAGGCGGCGTAGTTCTAGGTTTCGAAGTCTAGAATTTCAAGCCTGATGGCATAAGGTATTCTGCAATGAGTGGAGAACTCTTCTTGTGAAATATTTCTGGACTTTCTCAACTGTGCTAATATCAGATACGTAATGTAGGTTCCAGACCGATGAGCTGTATTGGAATATTGTTCTAGGAAATGTTTTGTATGCTCTAGTTAGTAGTATGATATTACCAGAAAAAAAGCTACATAGGATTAGGTTAACAACTCTTAATACCTTTTTGGCTATGTAGTTACAGTGGGCTCTAGCACTTAGATCATGAGATAGGAGTATTCCAAGGTCTTTTACAGAGCTTGGATCATCAACAAGGTCTTGACTATTTAGCTTGTATTTTATTTTCTGATTTTTTTTGCCAATGTGTTAGACAGAGCATTTATTTGTTGAGATTTGAAATTGCCATTTGTTTGACCATTCTGATACATAGTCAAGGTCTTTTTGAAGGGTAGCAGTATTTTCTGTGGTTTTGAAAAGCTTTACATCATCAGCGAAGAGAACGCAGTTGCTCTTCATGTGATCACAGAGGTCATTTATGTAGAGTATGAAGAGAGTTGGTCCTAGAACACTGCCTTGGGGGACACCACTATTGACAGGTACAGAATTTCATAGGACGCTCCCAATTTTGACCATTTGTTGTCTGTTTGATAGAAATGCTTCTATCCAGTTATGCCGTTGTCCAGAGGTACCACAAGATTTTAGTTTTAGGAGTAGTTTGTCATGTACCACTGAATCAAAGGCTTTACAGAAGTCTATGTAGATTGTGTCTATTGTTTTGCCCTGATCGAGTTGTGTACTCCATATGTTTTTGCAGTGTAAGAGTTGCAGATTACAGGATAATTTTTTTCTGAAACCAAATTGTTTATAAAAGAGTAGGTTGTTTGTCTCTAAGTAGAGGAAAATGGATTGGTTAATAATTGATTCCATGACTTTACAGGTGACACAGCATAATGATATTGGTCTGTAATTTTCAACTAGGCTGGGGTCTCTTTTTTTTTTTAACAAGTTTTATTCAGTTTTTCACATAAAAACAAAAATCTCTTTTTAGTGGACAACATATTTCTGGGTCATCACCTTTACATACAAATATGACAGCAATTATACATTGATATATGCATACTTAATTCTATTATTACCTTTTCCATTCCAAATTTTCAGTTAGGAGAGAAACAAACACTTTAATTCTAACCTCTTTCATTAATCTCAATCGAAACATCTTTTTGTTTCATTTCAATTATTTCAAATATAATCCTTTAATATTTATTTTAAAAATAAAGATAAACAATGTGTTTGCCTATAATAATAATAATAATAATAGGTTGCCAATGTCTCTCCTTACTTTTAATAGTCCATATTGATTTATTAATTTAGTTGGTTCTTTAGTCTGTTATATTTCCTTTCCCTTGCACATTCTTTTTATAAATTCTAAATTAATACAAGTTTTAACAGTTAAAAAAAAAACAAGTATAGGTTTCCCCCCTTTTACTACTTTGAGTGTGATACTTCAGTGGTTAAAATATATCTTTATTCCCTGATCTTGATTCCCAATAATCCATTATTTTTAAGAAGTTGCAACAATAATCATGACATCTTTTCATTTGGATTCCGCAGCATATTTCCCCCCCTTAATTTTTTATTAGTTTTCAATATCTATATTACCCTATTTTCTAAATAGTTTTAATTGCAGAAATAGTCTTATTACCCCTTGTCACCCTGCAGAATTTTAATTCATCAACCATTATCTCTGAAAAAACAATTTTTTTCAACATTTTACTAATTCTGTATTTCTTTATTTCATACGCCTGTTTCTTACTAATTCTCCTCCCCCTCTTTTCCCCATATCTTTTCTCATTCCAGTTTATATCCCTCTCTTTCTTAATATCTTCCTTTTTGAAGATGGGGATGACCGTGGCTTGTGACCATAGATTAGGTAAGTAACTAGTTGTGAAAGATTTTCAAAGATTATGCTTAGAGGTTCTGCTATGGCAGTGGATAGCTTTTTTAAGAAGTAGGCACATATTCCGTCCGGTTCAACAGATAGAGATGGTTTTAGATTGTGTAATGCTTTTTCAACATGGTCTTCTGTAAAATTGATATGTATTAGATCACTGTAGTTGTCTGTGGTTCGACTAGGAAATACTGGGCATGATCCATTGCTGTTTCGAAATACTGAGCCAAAGAATGTGTTAAAGATGTTGGCTTTAATGGTGTCATCGTTGCAGTCTTTACCATTAGGCCCTATTAGAGGTGGGATGGACCTTGAGTCTTTTAGCTTGTTTCCAAAAAACAAACAATTTGCTTGTGGTGGTTTTTTTTCATTCCCAACATATGGTAAAATTAATTACTAACTTCTGCTTCTTCAGTGAAAGATAGAAGCAGAAGGCCAACCCTTTTTTCCAAGTCATTGTTCGATACTGAAGTGCATGATAAAAAAGATTGGCTGTGTTTTCTGTACCCTGTGCAGTGAAAAGTACATTGTGAATGTATTACCAACAGCTGAAAATAAATATATAAATTAAATATTAAAATTTGATTTCACACAGTTCAGTTCTCTTTGGTAACAATATGCACATACTGAAGTCCACACTAGGAGAGCAACATATGCACAATTTGCATGTGCCAATTAGCTTGATTGCACTGCCCGTTGCATGACTATAAGCATACAAGATTTAACCACCGCTCCAAAAAAAAAAATTCTTGAGAAGCCTGAGTTTAGAATAGTTTGTAGTCTATTTTTCTCCATGGACAAAATTTAAAAAAGGAAGACGGAAGTGTGAAAACTTAGATTAAAATTTGAAATTCAAATTGTCACCTGAAAGCACCTATATAAACTGCTTCCACTTGGAAGCAGTTTATAACTAAAGAAAGTAAAATTTAAATGAACATAATGACAAGTGGTGAAAAGCCCATGCTGGAGGATTAGCTATCCTGGCAAAAATGAATGTTACAGTAGCTGCAATGAAATATCAGTTTAGTTGGATTCCTCAGTGCAAGCAATTGAAAAGCATTTTGTTCAGTCACTTAATCAGGGGTGTCAAACTCAAGGCCTGGGAGGGAGGATCTGGCCTTGGGGGGGTACTTAGATCTGGCCCATGGGGCCACCCTGGAAGCAGTGAAGGACTGACCCACAGTGCTTCTGCCAGTGAGAACAGAGCTTAGAAGGGTCGTACGTGGCCCTCCTGAGCTCCATTTTCACTGGCAGAGGGTTGCAAGAGGCCATGGCAGCTGAAAACAGAGCATTTTTCTGGCAGAGCACTTTTCTGACAGAGCACTCGGGCCATCACAGGCGTATAAGTGATGTCAAGCTGGCCATGCCCACCTTGGCCACACCCACCTCAGCCCCTCGAGATCAAACAAAACCCTGACGTGGTCCTCAACAAAATCAAGTTTGACACCCCTGCACTAAGTCATGTCCGACTCTTTGCAACCCTATGGACCATGGCACACCAGGCCCCCTGTTCTCCAGTCTCCCAGAGTCCATCCAAACACACAGCCACTGTGTCGATGACATTATCTAACCATCTCATCCTCTGCCATCCCTTTCTCCTTTTCCCTTCAATCTTTCCCAACATCAGAGTCTTTTCCAATGAGTCCTCTCTTCTCATTTGGTGACCATAGTATTTGAGCTTCAGCTTCAGTATCTCTCCTTCCAAATAACAGTCAGGGTTGATTTCCTTTAGGATTGATTAGACCTCCTTGCAGTCCAAGGAACTCTTTAAGAATCTTCTGCAACACCACAATCCAAAAACACTGATTCTTTTAGTGCTCAGTCTGTCAGCTTTGGAAGCCATACTAGCACCAGAAACTTCCACACTGCCACATTCTAGAGCCTGGGAAAATGGAAGGGGCATATGTAGCATTATTCTTTAAAATCAAGGTCATGTTATTTCTGCACCTGGTTGAGGGGATGTCTCAAGTTGGGATGGATAGCGATGGGGCATATGATGCAATGAAGGGTGCAGGGTGTGGATTTGTAATTCTTTTACTTATTGATGGGAAACCCAGAACTTTCAGATTTGGGATTTCCCAGTTGTGCCAGTTTACTACTCTAATAAAAGGGAACTTTGAGAACACATCTGCCTCAGTTATTGATTGGAGTTGAGGTTTTCTGGAATGTTGACACTGTCTTTCTTATGGTCCAAATCTCACAGCCATATATTACGCTACTGGGAAAATCATAGCTTTGACCATACAGACCTTTATTGGCAAGATGATGTCTCTGCCTTTTAATATGTTGTTTAGGTTTGTATGGTTTTCCTTCCAAGGAACAAGCGTTTTTTAATTTCATGGCTGCATTCACTATTTGCAGTAATCTTGAAGCTCAAGAAAACAAAATCTGCCACTGCTTCCATATCTTCCCCTTTTATTTGCCAGGAAGTGATGAGACCAGATACCGTGATCTTATTTTATTTTTTTTTAATGTTGAGTTTCAAGCCAACTTTTGCACTCTCCTTTAGTCTCTAGTATTAACGTTCCTTTAAAATTTTAAAATAGAAATAATGTGTAGGAGATGTATGACCTCAATGGAAATAAATGTAATTTACTGCTCCTTTACCTTTAAGGTTCTAACTTTTATTAGAGCATTATCTTTATTATGTACTACCTCCACACTACAAACCAGATCTCCTTCCCTAACCCTGTGACCTTTGCACTGAATTATAGCTTCCATCAGTACCAAGATGATAGCAGTTGTAATTCAACACACCTGCAAGGCATCAGCCTGAGGAAAGTATGATTAACACACAGTTCAAAAGGAAGGAAGGCTACGATAAACTTCCCCATCACTATAAAATGAAAAATTAAGATTGCTATACTTTAACTTTAACAATTTACCAAACAGGACTTTGTTGCCAACTTGTGGTCACCCAGAATTTTTCAGCACAGATAGAACTTGATGTAAGATATTCACACACAAATACAAACACACACACACTTTTTCAGCATGCTTTTCCTTTTTCCTTATGTTATTAATAATTGTGACTTCAACCTTATTTTCCTTTAGTGCAATGGTCCCTGGAGAAAGTTGTATAACTCAATGTAAATAAATTATACATAAATGGTTTAGATTTGGTATATTTATGGTATATATTTACCATGTATGGATGGTCTATGTTATGTATATCAAATAGGCTGCACGCAAATGACATGCTAACTAGGCTCCAATGGGGAATAGATATTTACAGTTCAGCAGGTGGTGATGAATCAACCACTGTCTTAGCTTGTTGCATGGTTTATTCCATTATATCACATGGTTTAATCAAGGGAAGCATATGTTATGTGATTAGAGCAACTGCATCTTGTTAACTCAGATTTAGATTTTGCATATTGCATGAAGCCACTCATAAAGTATGTGTAGCTTCTAACAGTGAAATTATATCCAAGTTTACTTGGAAATAACTCCCTCAGGAAAGCTTTTTTACAATTGTATACTCCTCTCTATTCCATCTGTCTAAAGTTCCATGGATCAGCCAACATCTCAGGAATCATTTATGTTCAATAATCTAGGAAAATAAGATGGTAGAATAAAGAAGATAGTTTATTCATTTGCTGACATAGTATCATTTGCAAATATCTGGCAGCTTATTTCTTTTATTTAAAAATTGCTCTAAAATATTTTGGGACACCCTCAAAGTATTGTTGCCACTGTGATATAATGTAGTCTGGAGTCAGAGGAGGGAGGGGCTATTTTCCAGAGGGCAAACAGCAGAATTTGTTATGGTATGCAGGAACAGGCTTCCCATCCACCCCCAGAAATTTACAGTGTATATCTAACAGTTATTCAGATAGTTGCTTTCGACTGGCAAGATTCTGTTTGTAGGCAAACAACAATAAATAACTACTCAGAAATAACTCTGCATGTCGTTCTTGGTTCTTTGGGCCTAACAGACACAATTTTTCTGCTGTTGTTGCCCCATCTTCATTCGTCATCAGGCAGCTAGATGGACTATGGCTGGACCACCACTTGGTTCTCCTTTATAGTAATTGGGTATTACTTGGATCCCTCAAAATCCATTTCTCAATAGAGACTTGTTGACTGACAGATAACCAGTGTTATGTATATATGTGTTATATCCTTTCTCCCAAGAAACAGACATCACCTCTTCATGTTAATATTACCTGGATAGGAATGCACTGTGCATGGTACTTAAAGGTGATCAACTTTTTTACAATGAAAAGGAGAACACAAATAAATTGAAGAAAAAAAATAAAGCCACTTTTGCATGGCACACTCTCTCAAAACAATTCTCCTGTGTGGAGTGCATGCTTCTCATAATTGTACCTTGCCGCACTGTACTGAGCCTTGACAAATCATGTCAAATACAAATACGTCACATCACACACAACGGATCAGATCAACATCAATCAAATACAGAGATTTACAGATTAGTCTTCAAATATCAAAAAGGGGGACATATAGGAGGACACTTTTCAAGGGAGGACAGAACTTACAAAAGGAGGACAGTCCTCCTATCCAGTTGGTCACCTTAATGGTACTTCAATCCTTAAATGTGGATTGTTGGTGAAATAAAGTATGGAACAGCTTGGATACATATTGTAAATGCAAAACACAGAAGGGAAAATTGCTTTAAAGAGTAAAGAGTTTTGATTTCCTGATACAAACAAGTTCTATATCTTGGAGGACTAGCCTTAGATAATTGTATTATTGTTGATCTTAGATAGGTCAGGAAGCACTGCACGCCTGTCAATTTGCTTGTTTTATGCTTTTTAAAAAATATAGAAAACAAAACATAAACTTTTAATGGCTCAAGAAACATTAAGATGGATAGATTGACCTTACTACCATTTAAAACTGCTGTCAATTTCTGAAAAACAAGAGAAACCAGAAGCATAGTTTCTTGACAGAAATGCCCACCTTAACTCTACAGGCTTCCTCCTATCTACCTCTAAATTTAAGCTTCTTTCATTATCTACAAAGTATCACTATTTCATATTGATTCCAATTATTTGTTTTAGAGCTGTTTATGAAAATGCCCTATGACTATGATGGCAAACCTATGGCACGCATGTCAGAGGTGGCACAAAGAGCCCTCTCTCTGGGCACACAAGCCGTTGTCCCAGCTCAGCTATGCCGCGCATGGACACATGCACTTCCCACTGGCTAGCTGATCTTTGGGTCTCTGCCATGTATGCGCCGGGGTGCACATGTGGGGGTCACATGTACATGTGTGGGGTTCATGCTTGGGTCATGCATGCATGTGCACGGAGGTTGTGCATACATGCGCAGGGATGGGGCATGTGTGCAGGGGGTGCATGCACACTTTGGTGGTGCGCCTGCACATGCACACTTTGGGCACTTGGTGCCGAAAAGGTTAGCCATCACTGCCCTATGATGAACAGTACCCCTAAGCCTCCCACAGATGATACAAGACACTTTGTCATATCACTTGGAGAAACAACAAAGCAAGAACCAGGGGATGTATTTCCCCAGTCAGCCACGCTTATGAATTAGCTTCTTTGAAACTTATTTACCTGGTAATAAATATTACTGACTTGTATGGATTTATGCAAATAACAGCCTCAATATTGTTCAGGGATGAATGTTGTCTTCTATCCTTTTAATGCATGCTTCCAGTGTAGTTGGAGGTTCCAGGAGATTCATTATACTCAGCTGGCAGGAACAGCTAACACCCAAGAAGATAGGCTCAAGATCCAGATGGATCTTTACAGACTTGAACACTGGGCCATATCTAACAAAATGAAATTCAGTGTAAAGAAAAGTAAAGTCCTACACTGAGGCAAGAAAAACCAAAAGTGCATATATAGAATGGGTGAAACCAGGCTCAACAGCAGTAACTGTGAGAGGGATCTTGGAGTCTTAGTGGACAACCAGCTAAAAATGAGCCAGCAGTGTGCAGCAGCCGCCAAAAAAGCCAATGCAATCCTAAATTGTATTAATAGAGGGATACAATCAAGATCAAGAGAAGTACTAATACCAGTCTATAAAGCCTTAGTAAGATCACACCTAGAGTACTGCATTCAGTCTTGTTCACCACATTATAAAAAAGATGTTGAGACTCTAAAAAATGTAAAGATATGGAGAATGGTTACAGAAACTGGGCTTGGCTAGTCTGGTAAAGAGAAGGACCAGGGGAGACATGATAGAGGTCTTCCAATATTTGAGAAGCTGCCACAGAGAGAAGGGGGTCAAGCTATTTTCTAAAGCGCCTGTAGGCCAGACAAGGAATAATGGATGGAAACTGAACAAGGAGAGATTTAACCTGGAAATAAGGAGAAACTTTCTGACAGGGAGAACAGTCAACCAATGGAACAGTTTGCCCTTGGAAGTTGTGGGAAAATCTCACTTGAAACTTTCAAGAAGAGATTGGACTGCCATTTGTCAGAAATGGTGCAGGGTCTCCTGCTTGGGCAGGGGGTTGGACTAGATAATCCACAAGGTCCCTTCCAACTCTGATTATCTGTTATTTTAAGTGTACTAGCAAAAAATACCCATTGTTCTTAAAATAGGGAGAAGCAGACCAGAAGATTCGTGACTGGAACTTCACCTTTTTATTAGTAAAATGCAACTATTAACAATAATAATGTTAATTGATTGTATTTTTAGTACATAAATTTTGTATGTTACGTGGAACGTGGCATGGTAGATTTTCCTAATGAAAACTTTTCATATGGCTTTCTGCCGGATGGAGCAATAATATTTTTGCCCTACATAACAAACAACCATTTGAGTGATTTTTGGCTGGGAAAATAAATGGGGGGAATTGTTCAAATTTTCCAGTCTCTGTAATTCTACCAAAAGTAGAGGCACACCTCAGTTGGCATATTTTAATCTGTAAAAATCTCTACAGCATCTAATTTGACCCAGTTAAAAAAGCAGAATAGCAGTGTATGGTCTTACATCAAAGGTCTTCAAACTTGGCAACTTTAAGACTTGTGGACTTCAACTCCCAGAATTCTCCAGCCAGTCTGGGAACTGAAGTCCACAAGTCTTAAAGTTGCCAAATTTGGGGACCCCTGTCTTACATATTAGAATCAGTTGAGTAAATGTTTCTAAAGAAATATGAATAAGGTAAGTTCCTGAATTTCTATACACAGCCATATTATTTATTTATTTTATTCAATTTCTATTGACACCCATTTCAATCAGTGACTCTGGGCAGCTTACAATTAAATATATACTACAGTTAGAACAATAAAAACATTTTAAAATACTAAAACAACAAAAATAATTATTGGCAGTTTTGTTCTCTTTCCACCCCCACCCCCACCCAAAAAAACCCCTTATCACAATTTATTCAAAGTTAAGGGCAAGCAAATTGAAGAATAATCAGCAGGGCTAACATGAATAACATAATTAATTTCTTCAACCTTTTCTGTGCCTGGAACAATCAAATGTGAATCTTTGCCAGCACTGCCACTGACTTCTAGGATTAGAAATTATTTATTCAGAGAATCCTGTTGTGACAATCTTGCTGAATGGCTAGTAATCAATCCAGGCTAATTAAAATATGTACAGTTAAACAAGATCCTAAAGTTTTCAGTTGCAAAGGATACATTTCAACTTGTTCAGTCTGAAATTCTTATCCATTCTCTCCAATTAAAGCAGTTAGAAACATTGAGTTGGCAAGAACTGTGCTGAATGTCTCTTTAGAGGAAGGAATAATTCCATCAATCAATACATCCTTTGTTGCATCTCTGTTGAAAAAACTCTTCCTTGTTCTCTCCAGATTGGCTATCTATCAATCTCAGCTCTACCAATCTTAGACAATACAGGTAGTCTTCGACTTACAACAGTTCCTTTAGTGACCATTTGAAGTTACAACAGCACTGAAAAAGTGACTTATGACCATTTTTCACACTTATGACCATTGCAGCATCCCCATGGACACATGCTTTATTCATTCAGATGCTTGGTTCATATTTATGATGGTTGAAGTGTCCCAGGATCATGTGATTAACTCTTGCAACCTTCTGACAAGCAAAGTCAATGGGGAAGCCAGATTCACTCAACAACCGGGTTACTCACTTAACAAATGCAGTGATTCACACAACAAATGTGGCAAGAAAAGTCATAAACTCGTTTAACAAAATTTCTCATTTAACAGCATAAATGTTGGACTCAATTATGGTCATGTTGAGGATTACCTGTACATGCAAGCCTCTAGTGTCATTTAAACACCAGGGTATACAGCAGAGCCAGTAGCAACTGCTTTGATCTTTATGACAGGTCAGTGTTGGCTAACCTTTTTGGGCTCCCGTGCCAAAAATTGCGCTCATGTGCGTTACCCCCACACATGCTATGCGTCTCTGCCTGCAGGGCTGGGATTCTACCAGTTTGCACCTATTCGCTAGAACTGGTTGTTAACATTCTAAGCAGTTTGGAGAACCGGTTGCTAGAAGAAATTACTGGCCTAATCCTGTAAGGAAGGCAGGAAGGAAACAGTTTGGTGTTGCTTACAGAAACTGCCTCTCCGTTAACCCTTATTACATTCTTGGCAGGACTAGACTTTCTGTCTCAGGAACGTCTCTGGAGCTTTTTTAACCCTCCTTTGCTGGTACTTTGCTTGTGTGGAGTGACCATTCAAAGTTACAATGGCACTGAAAAAAGTGACTTATAACTGTTTTTCACACTTACGACTGTTGCAGCATCCCCACAGTCATGAGAGGCCAGGCAAGGAGATGTGTGCCTCGATGTGAGTGATATTGAGTTGGCCACACCCAGCCAATAACACAACCACCAAGCCATGCCCACCAACTAAGCCACGCCAACAGAACCGGTTGTTAAAATATTTGAATCCCACCCCTGTCTGCATGTATTTCTGTGCATGTGCACATATTTCCCACGTGCGCCTGCGCATGCATACCAGATGCCTAACAATGAGCTGGGGGGTGGGCAGCGTGCATGCATGTGCAGTGCGGGTCTTCTGGGTGACCTCTTGCGTGCCCGCAGAAGTGACTCTGCATGCCACTTCCAGCATGCATGCCGTAGGTTCGCCATCACGGTGCTAAATGATAGGTACTGGGAACTAGGAAGAAGATACTCACTTCACTGATTATTTGTTGAGTATTTACTGGATAATATTTAATTGCACTGATCATTATATTCTTCTGAACTTATATCATTCCAGAAGAATATGATGATACTAGTCCTCTGAGGGCCAGTTGCAGAGATTGGAGATTTGGGACTATTTTTGCATTTTAGTTAATAATTAATTGTTTCCTGCTGTGATTCAACTTCACTTAGATATATGGCATCTGCATAGAACCCCCTAAGAGGGATTGTCAGGAGACTGAGGTAAATTGTCACCATATGCAGATGACATGCATTGCTACTGCTCTTTTTCATCAAATACACTGTGGGCATTCTGAATTACTGGAAACAAAAGACGAAAATGCATCTGTTTGGGAAGGGACAGGCTATTTGTCACAGACCTATTCTGTTTTGCAGGAAGTGGTATTCTACTGAAGAATGGGATTCATATCTGGATTCTTTCTGGGCTTTGCATTAAACTTGGATACCAAATCGCATCTTAGCTAGGAGTACTATTGGCCCACATAAGTTGGACAGAGGTCTGCCTACAGTGGCAAATGCCACTTTTGAACCAGTGTCATCAAGATGTTAGAGTGATCACAGATCTTAAGTCATTCTCCCTTACCTCAAAATATCCCACAGTACTATTGTGGGTATAACAATAGCACTTAAGACTTATATACTGCTTCACAGTGCGTTCAAACTCTCTCTAAGAGGTTACAGAGTCAGGATATTTCCCCCAATAATCTGGGTCCTCATTTTACGAACCTCAGAAGGATGGAAGGCTGAGTCAACCTTGAGCCAGTGAGAATCAAACTACTGACAGTCACCAGAATTAGCCTGCAATGCTGCATTCTAACCACTGCGGCACCATGGCTCTTAGATATAAGAGACAATATAAAATTAGGGAGACTCCTTGTAAGTTCCACCTTGAATTTTCAAAGGAAAAATAGGACAAAAATTATTATTTATTAAATTTTCATGCCATCCATCTTTACTACAAGGTAACTGTTCTAAAAATGAAACCAATAGCTTCATTCAGACTTCATTTATACAGTATTCTCAACATAAGGTTACTTGGAGAAACTTCAGAAGCTTCAAGATTTAGCAATGTCTAACAAATTAATACAGCTGCCCCTCTCACCTATCTATTTCAAGAACTATTCAGAATGATTAGCTATAAAGATAGCCCCTATACTGATTTGAACCCAAAACAAATGGGTTCAAATCAGTTTCGGGGCTCTCTCCTTCCAGATCATCCTACCTGCTTCCTAAATTGTGAAGACAAGTCCTTCTTATGTACTACCTAGGATGAAAATACATTTGATGGAAAAAAAGCAAAGACTTTTCAAATGCCCAAACCTACTTTATGGAACAGATTGTCTCATATCTTTTAGCCATCTGTGCCTTTGGACTTTTGTTATTTGTGATCTGAGTCGATGAGGTGATCAACCTTTCACCTTATTGATGGTAACTTTAAATACTGAAATCATCCACAAGCACCTCCATTGCAACATTAAGTCATAAACATTTCAATTAAAAATTTAAAAAATCAAAATAGTTGTTTTTAAAAAATGCTAATCCCAGATCTCAGGAAAGAGATTATGCTGCTTAAACTGGCTTAAGACTTTTTAGGCTTAAGTTGTTTTAGGCTTAAGTTAGGCTAAATTGGCTTTAGCCTAACTGTCATCCTGTCTGATCATAGACAATTGATGCTACATTGTGGGACATTTTAGGTCAGGGGTGTCAAACTCTCAGCACACAGGCCAGATGCATCATGCACTGGCCATGCCCACCCCTGGTTTAGCGAAGGGAAAATAGTTGTGATATGTGACACCGCAAGTTTGATGCCCCTGTACTAGGTTGTTTTGTTATCCAAGAAACTTTATAACAACGGACTTTCATTCCTTGTTTGGACTGATGTGATTTTGTGCTCCAAAGGAAGTTCAAGATTGCAGGACAACAACTACAATCCAAACCTTTGACATCATAGTGATCCAGTTTCCAACTGTCTCCTGAATTCAAAACAGGGAAGAAAAATCTCTGTTCCTGCCCTACCAACCCCAAAATGTCTGATTTATAGAGAATAAAAAGGATATAAATAGAAAATGATAATAATAATAAAAAACAATTTTACCATATTTGATGGGAGGAGATTCTTTTTTCAACTTTTCATGCCAGTCATTTGAATTTCAAGAATTTACAATATTAAAATGTGGCCATGGGAAAAGAAAAAGGAGAGACAAGAGAAAGGTTACTTCCTTTCTCCAAGATAATAATGCTTTCTGAAGGAAATTATGCTTAAAACAGGCACATACCCACTAATCATCTTGTCAAATCTGCAATCTGGAGTGACATGTTTGGAAAAGGGGTTAGTCATTCATTCCATAAATATTTAAAGAATAAGAATGCAAGAGGAAATCCTTTGGCTCAACCATGCTTTTTAGGAAAGTAATTATTTATGCTCGTGCTATGCCAAGCAAGCATATGTGCCATATCGTCAAAAGGCCATACTTTAAGTTCTGGCAGGTATCTCCTCAAACTGTTTGAGCATTCTTGATGTGAAAAGCAAAGTTATACAGCTCCCATTATTGGGCACTGAAACTCAAGTGGCTAATATATAATGTGCCATTTGAGAAGAGATCATCATTTTTAAGTGCGCTCCCTCCAAAGTAAGCATTACAATTAATGGTGCGCTCAGGTAAATGCAAAATCGTTTTATTAGATTTGATTGACTTACTCATACTTAGGCTTAAATAGAGATAGTGAAATGAGTATTAATGAAAATGAGGGAATGGCAAGAAAAGGTGAGGAGGGATGGTGATTTTGAAGAAGAAAGCTCTTTTAATTCCAAGTTGCAAATTAAAATGCTGAAGAATTCATTGAGGTAGGCTGGTGTTGTGATATGGTTAGTTAGTTAGTACTACAGCTTAGTCCTATTAATATGGATTTAACAGAATTACTGGCATGAGACAAGAGAATTATTAAGTCATCTGCTCTCTTCCTCTTTGCTCTTCATGGCAGCCAAGATGGTTTTGTCTTTTAGGCATGTTATTTTTCTCACATTGCCCTTTTTCCTTTGAAACTAGCCCAGAAATGAAATAGTCCAGGTTTCCCAGGGGCTAATCTTACAATCTGATTGATCTATAAAGTAGAAACTTTCTTCACAGCCTAGAATATGAAATTAGGTCACTGCAATTTTACTCTACTTTCTTATGTTCTGCTTAGCATTTTCTCACTGTTCCCCCTCACTGGCTAGTGTGGAATAAAGATCCTTCTGGACTATGACTATCATAAACCAAAATGCCTTGATTTATTTTATTTTTTTAAAGATTTTTATCCTGCCTTTTTTTTGTACCTCAAGGCAGAGAAAATAAGAAAATTCCTTCCCCTTCCTATTTTCCTCACAACAACCACCCCAGGAGATGAGGCGGTGATAATTGCAGTTTTGGCTTCTAAATGACTCTATGAAGAAATTTAACCATTACTTTTTTATGTTTTATGATTTGTCATTAGGGAAAAAAATCACCAATCTGGGAGCTGAGATAAAATTGTGAGTCGGGATAAAATTCAGCCTTGATGACATAATTTTTCATTCAACCCAATCACATGCAGATGGAACATTTTTACTTGAGACTATAATCCTTAAAATCAATGACCAGTTGGGTGCCCATAGATGTAAACTGTCTCTCTCTTTTCCCCCCTTCCTTTGGAGATGAAGGAAAAGCTTTCCTCTCCAACTGGATACCCTCCAGATATTCTGTACAACTACTGAAATTCCCCACTGATATGAACATCTATTTAAACAAGGCAAAATAGAAAACACGTTTTTTTATATGTGTCTCAGAAGGTAGCAATATCCAGTTGATTATTCCCAGTCTGGGAAGTTAAACAGCAATGGGTCTCAGCACTTCAAATTTTGAAAATGATTTGGAAGAATAGCTGCAGCCCTCATATAGCAAAACCTCAGAACTGCTCCGCAATTGATAAAAGTTGCCCTTTCTTTGGGCCCGGTCCCACTGCACTTACGGATGCAAAGAGGATGTAAAACATTAAAAAAAGCTTGCCATCCATTGGAAAATGCTATGCATCCGTTGTGTACTCACTGCATGTGTGTTTCATACGCTCTATCCCTTGAGCATCCGTCCACTGAGATTTCATCTGCGCAAGAAGTTTTGAGCTGCACAAAACTTTTTGAACGGATGAACTTTCCGCCGCGTACGATGTACATCTGTGACATATACGGGCAACAAACGTTCTATGTCCGTTATCATCCGTTAAACGTCCGCTGTATCCTCTCTGCATCCTCTGGCCATCCTCTCAACTCACATCAGCTGCAGCTGAAAACGGAAAGAGGGAGGAAATAAAAGGTACATGGAACATCTACACAGCGTTAGTAGCATGGAAATAGAAAGGGTGTAAACGTATGCATCTCGAATATAAAGTATTAAAAACGGACAAAACATTTGTATCTGGGATGTATCTCGTATATTTAGGATGTCTGCAGTATGTCTAGAGTATGTAGAAGGACACCTAGCGGACAACCGATATTTTCTATAAAAAGGGGGAGAAAATCATCTGGATCTCAGTATGAGTCCAGCAGCCATGGTGTACAGACCTCATCACCCTTGGTCTTGGTCTTCAACATCATCAATTGTTCTGCACCATGGATGATGAAACAGTCCATATGATAGCTGTGCTCATTCATCACCAGAACCAAAACCTGTTCAGACTGTATCAAGTTTTACACAGAAGGAGAGGAAGGAGACATCAAAGAGCTGTGTGGGTCCGAGGATGGATTGTGAGAAGAATGGAGTTTGAACTGTATGACCAGTTGATGGTGGAGCTGAGGAATGAAGACACTCGTGCATTCCAGCACTTCATGAGGATGCCACCAACCATGTTTATCAAACTTGTAGAGCGTCTGAGACCCAGGTTGACCAAGCCGAGCACCAACTTCCGTCCCAACCTGGACTGAAGGTGGCACTGACTCTGCGGCACCTGGCGTCTGGAACCACATAAACATGCAGTAAGCATGGAGGGTGCCACACAACAGCATCAGCAAAGTGGTCAGAGAAGTGGTACAGGCCATCATTGAAGAATACATGGAGGAGCTCCTCAGGTGCCCCACCACTGAAGAAGGCTGGAGAAAACTTGCAGAAGAGTGGTATCAGAGGTGGAACTTTCCCCACACCATTGGAGCCATAGATGGGAAGCACATGGCCTGCAAAGCTCCACCCAACTCAGAGTCCACTTATTACAACTACAAGGGCATCTTCAGTATCATCCTCTTTGCCATGGTCGATGCTGACTACAAGTTCATCTACATCGATGCTTCAGGCAACGGGTCAGCTTCAGATGGCCAGGTATACAATGCAAGTGGCCTCAAGGATGGGCTGGAACGCAACCTCATCATGGGTTTTCCAGGTCCAGACCCCCTACCCAATGACACACAAGATGCGCCCTACTTCATCGTTGGTGATGACGCGTTCTCCCTCAGAACCTACCTCATGAAGCCATATAGTTCAAGATACCTCACCCGTGAAGAGAGGATCTTCAACTACAGGCTGTCCAGGGCAAGATGGGTGGTGAACGCCTTCGGCATCCTGGCCAACAGGTTCCAGATACTTCTCACCACCATGCAGCATCGCCCACAGACTGTGAGGAGCATCATGGAAGCTTGCTGCATCCTGCACAATCTCATGCACGCCCGCTACCCAGTGTTGCAGAACAGACTTGTCGACCGTCAACAAGGGAATGGGGACATGGAGCCTGGTGAATGGAATTCACCATGCAAGGATGTAAGGATGTAACCATGCAAGGATGTAACCTGATAGACACTGTGGATGTACAAAGCCCCAACAGAGCTTCACATGAAGGGAAGAAGCAGCGCAACCTCCTGAGGCACTGGTACAACTCCCCAGCTGGAGCAGTGGAATGGCAAGACAGGATGATAGATGATTAATGGATGCTTCCTTGAGACTGTTGCATAACACTGATGAGATTGTGCCATGTATGTTGAGTGGTCCTACAATGAATAGGGCATTGATAAAGAGCTTTGTTTATTTTAAAATGTGTTGATCAATGAATAAATTGTTATTGATAATAAAGGTCCATATGTGTGGCAGCTGGGATGGTGGACCATACAGTCCCACTATGCTTGCACTGGAGGTTTATCTATCCCACAATTATCCTTATCTATCCCACAAGCATGCAAAGGCTTAACCATTATTTCAAAGTTTTACCAACACTTTATTAAGTAAACAAAATGAACCAAGTAAACTTTATTGTGTCTTAAGCAAAGATAAACTTTATTAAACAAGTAAACAACTCAGTCTCTGAGACTATTCTGAGTCACTCTGAGTCATGTCCATGGTCTCAGCTGTGAAGCAGGCAGTGACTGTGGATGTGGCTGTGGCTTGAGTGCTGGTCTGAGGCATCATTGGGGTGCTTGGCCTCGAGGGTACAACAGGTGGTTGTGTGTTCAGGAAGCTATCCAAAAGCTGATTCAGTCCCGTGAGGTTGAGAGACCCTTTATCAAGGACTTCAGATGTCAGGCCCAATACTGATGACAGATTGTCCATTGACGGGCTTGGCTGTGGGGTGGAGGAAGGGTTGGGAGGAGTGTAGTGGGGCTGTCTGGTCTGCAGCTGGGTGAGGAGTGGCATCTGTGGCGTCCGATGAACCTGGGCCTGGACTGGGAAGTTCTGCTTGTGCTGTGGGAAGTCCTGGTAGTCGTAGCCTTGGTAGGTGAGGGGCTGTTGAAAGCCATGGAAGAGCTGTCACGTTGCCTGGGGTGGAGGAGCAGACCTGGACTGGGTAGGAGCAGCTTCAGCTGGGCCTTGAGGGTTGTGCAGAAGTGCTGCAATCTTCTGCTTCATCACTTGATACTCGGCCTCGGGCAGGTCCCTCAGGGTCTGGCTCACATAGGTGATGAAGGGCTTCTGGGCCGAGGATGCTCTGTCCAAGTCGACCAGCTGAGAGAGAAGTTCTGTGCTGGTCTTCATTGTGTCCCTGATCCCCAACAGCACACTGTGGTCCTGGCCCTCCACTCTGCCTCTCTGCCTGCATCCTCTGGAGGTGGGGGTGGGTTGGCCTCTGGTGGCTGCTGCTTCTTCCTCCATTTGTGACAGCAGGGTGTCATCCTCCACGGGATCCTACAAGTCCGCCGGCATGGGGAGTGCAGCTGTCGAAGGGGTCTCTGCTGTGCGGCCCTCTGAAGACACCTGCCTGGACAGGGTAGCTGGCTCCTGGCTGGAAGAGGACTGGCTGTCTGTGGGCTGTCTGAGGGAGAGAGGTCTCAGAGGGGCTGCTCCTCGGTGGCGGATCTCACCCTCCAGGAAACTGCATTTGGCCATGACATACTTCTCCTGGTCAATGAGCTTGACAGCGGCCTGCCTGGATTTCTTGAGGTGTAGCTTGTCATACCAGGTGTGCATGTGCTTCCACCATCCCAGGAGTACTTCTGCAGTGTACCCCAGGCTCTCTGCCTTGTCTCTCCAAGCTGCCTGCTTCTTCTTGGTGTCCCGATACAGTCTGTGGCCCTTTCTCCACAGGTTCTCATTCTCCCTCAGCCATTCCATCGCCTCATCCTCATGCTCCTCGGAAATGGTGCACTGTTTCCTCTCTCCCTGCTCCTTCCCTTGCCTCTTCCTCCCTCTGGCAGGGGATTCAGCAGGGCCTTCAGCATCAGGGCCTTCTGGAGACTGTTCAGGGCCTTCAGGGGCTTGAGCAGCAGGACCTTCAGGGGCTTCAGCAGCAGGGATTTGAGGGGCTTGGGGGCCTTGGGGCTGGTCCACCACAGCAGCAGCAGCAGCAGCTTCAGAGTCAGTGCCAGGGGGTGGGATGCTGGTTCTGCCCTTCTTCACCTTGCCAGGGCTTGAACAAGTAGACACGAGCTTCCTCTTCTTGCCTGACTGTGCATGCTATGCATCCGCCCCTTCCGCTATGTGTCCACTTCAAAATTCTCCCCCAGAACCCCTTCAGAGGTGTCATCTGCTTCCATCCGCTTTCATCCGCTAGGCTTCTGATGAACATCCATTTAACATCCCCGCTACATACTACCCACATCCGTTCTTTTCCGTTCTTTTTGCTCGGCCGCTGTGTCCTTTATGCATACATTTTGCGTCCATCGGCCAGTGGGACCAGGCCTTAAGTTTCAGTACAAGACTGAAAAAAGCATGCAGCTGTTTAATGACTACAACCCCTAAAAGGAACCCCATCATTTTTTTCTGGCTTGGGCTGAAGGAGGAGAAAGCGTCTGTCCCACTTGTATCCCACAGGTTGGTGAACAATATTTATTTCATTCAACAAATTTATATAGGCCCCCAATTCACATATAGATGACTCCAGGCAACTTACAAAATGTAACATTGTAAATATTGCACATCCCTCAGATGTCAGTGAACACTGATATATAGTACTAATATAAAAAACCCACAATGAAACAGAATATATGTTTTATACTGTAAGCTGCCTAGAGTCATTTCATTATGAGGTAAGTGGCTAATAAATTTAAGAAATAATAAAATGAAGTAAGTCTTCCAGGGACATCCTATCACATATTCAGAGAATATTTCCCAAATGGTCTCCAAATTCCACAATTCCTAACCAATTTAACTGAGGAGCTATCTGGTCAAGGAAGGCTGTAGCAGAGCATTTTATCACCAGATATGCTGGCTACCAGCCTGACTGGTTTCAAAAATGGGTTGAACCAATTTATGGAAGTCATGAGGATCAATACTTCTTAGCTTTGATGTTGGCGTGACGACCTCTGAAGACCATCTGTTGGGAGGCTTCCTTGTACAGTCAGCTGGCCACTGTAAAAGCAGCCTGATGAGACCAGATGGGCCAGCAGGCCAGGGATCCAATCCAGAAGAATATTGCACATGTTCTTATGCTTTGTTCTGTTCACAGAGTGAAGTAGGATGCCTGCTTAACGAACGAAGGCTGCTAGGCTTACAAAATTTCCAGAAAACTTTGTCCAAATCATTTTAATGCCAAATACAACCTTATTGGTCAGTACTTGCCTGAGACCTCTCTACATAGACTAAAGTGGACAGCTGAACAAGCAAAGAGAAAAAGGCAAAGTTAAATCACTTCCATGTTTGCCAAGAAAACTAGATGGATATATCCCTGGAAACACTGGAGATCCAGACCTCTACCCTTCTGCCCAAGGTTCTGGACTACCCGAAACTGGCACTTCATGTCAACTTTGAGTTCATAAACTTCACCTCATTATTCCATGTTGTTACAATTAACTATAGTAATCTCAGAATTTGTTTCTTTGCCTGGGGCTGCATATTCCATTTTTGTTGCTTTCTTGATATCTTATGTATTTTTAGGTCCAGCCTTCCTAATCTGATTTCTATGGAGATTCTTAGTCATCCAGGTCATGGTTGTCACAAAGATGCTTTTTTCAAGAGGCAACTGGACATTCTGGTTTTTCTTTGAAGATATTTCGCTTTTCATCCAAGAAACTTCTTCAGCTTTGACTGGATGGTGAGGAATGGAAGGATTTATACTCCTTGCAGACAGCTGGTCATTTGCATTCTTTTAGCAAGTCATTAAGGCCACCTGGAGATTTATGTGTTGTCAGGGTCACCTGAGTGGTGCAAATGGGTGTGGACCTTCTTGGAACTGTTGAAAGGACTGTCCTGTATCCCTCCCCCTCTGTTGAGAGGGGGCTGTTCAATTTTAACATGGATGGCCTCTTTGACACCTCTTTGACCTTTCTTTCAAACCAGTGGTCTTTTCGGTCCAAAATGTGGATTTCGCTGTCTTCAAAAGAGTGCCCTTTGTCTTTTAAATGCAGATGGACTGCTTAATGGGTTTGTTGTCCTATGTTGTGCCATGCATTTACAAAGTGATTGTTTTGTTTTCCCAATGTACAGATCTGTACATGGCTCACTGCATTGTACTGCATATACCATGTTGCTCAATTTGTCTGATCTTCTTCCAATGTCCATGCTGACTATGGATAATAGCAGCTGTGCATGGCCACATGTGGAAAATACTTGATTGGAGAAATGCTATGTTTCTTCAAAGTACTGCAGTTGCCTTATCTTTCTTTATACAATGTTACCTATTGCTCTGGCTTGTTTCTATGGCTTCCCTGACACTCTCTCCCAGTTTATTTTATCTGCAATTAATTCTTTATGTTCACTCATAAGTGCAGATGAAAGAAACCTGTCTCTATTCTTTTCTGCACCTCACTATCTTTCTCCAAGGTGGGGGAATGCCTGTTACAATACAATCCTTCCTTGTGTAAGATACATAGATATGAGCCAATTAGAATGCCTCAAGTACACATTTACGGCACATTGGAGTCAACATTTTCCCTAAATGCCACTTTCTCACAGTCACTGAACTTCATCAACCTACTTTGGCCAAATTTTGCATCTTTAAAATTTACGGAGCAGTCCTTTTAGCCTGAAGATTAATCCACCCAGCTTGTGCTCATGCATATAGATTTATCTCTGAATATTTGTTCTCACTTAACTGAAGTCAAATGAACTAGATGGGACTGGTATAGAGATCACGTGAGAATCATAAAAGAAAGTTCAAGCTGCCATATAAAATTAGGGTTGCCACCTCTCTTACACCAATTCCTCTGTTCTCCTGACCTCTTTGGATGCTGCTCTTTGAATTAATTTGCTTCAATAAAAGCTATTTTAAAATGGCTTTATTATCTAGCTAGGAAGCTCTTAAAAGGAAAAGGGATAGATGACTTATTAAAGTAACACTGCCAAGCAATAATATACTGGCTAGATGCATATAGTAACAATCTGATTGTTTCAACCAGATCTTTTTCCCTTCTCAGAATCCTACCAATCTGGGAAGATACCAAATGGAAGAATTTTTGAGCACAATTGTGAGTTTTGAACACTACTGGAATGTTTATACATCAAAAAAAAAAAATAGTTGCATGTGGTAATTTTAGTGTGCGTTTAGGCAAAGACTCAGAGAAGTGCAGGATCTTCCTGCCAATATTCTTTTATCCAGCATTGTCCTGGCTCCCAAAATTTTTGTTCTGATATGCACAATTATACAATCACTGAGATAGATTCCCCTCCTTCCATGTTAGAACTTCTTATTCATAATCTAGCTTTGTTTTTCGCTTTGGGCCAAGGGATGCTATTTGGTTAAAAAAAAAAATTGACATGACCTCAGCAGATCTAATCCCCCTGAACCTTTTGCTGTGGCAGAGTCTCAGGTCTGATCTGCTGATATTGTCCCTGGCTTTCTTGGCACAGGAATGAAAATTACTTTATTTCTCTGGTTCCAAAATTGCCTGACACTGCTTTAATATGAAGATGTTTGCATTAGGAAAAAAATACAGGATCAACTCCCATGCCCTACAGAAGTGCTGGATTTCACTCTGTATAATGCTGACTAGGAGCTGTGAGAGTTCCCATTCTCAATATACTACAAACACACAGCTGAGGAAATTTACATCACATGTTTAAATGTAGCAGTCCCTTCTTCAATGCCCCTGAGGAACAGAATGTGGCACTGAGAATATATCTTGCATGATTTTTAATGAGACTCTTCTCTGCCACCTAATTCACTATAATCACTATTTTGTTTATTTCTCTCATCAAGAGAACTCTGGTTAGAAAATATGAAGCAGAAAATTAAATCTGTACCCTTTATGATGCAGGTTTAGCTTTCATATCGTGTTAAACTGTAAATGGTTTAATTATAGATATTAAATAAGGTACAGTTGACTAGGTTTGCAGTGGCTGGATTAACACAACACAGTGAACCAAAGTCAAATAAATCATGTCTTGGCATTGAATGTTATATGATCTCAATCATTATTGTTGCCATCAGGAACAATTGTCATTGTTTGATAGAATCTTTCTGATAAAAATGAATGTATTCCCTAGAACAGAGGTCTCCAACCTTGGCCACTTTAAGACTTGTGGACTTCAACTCCTAGAGTTCCTCAGCCAGAAATTCTGCTACTTTTAGTTTCAGTTTCCAAAACAGTCCTCATTGACTGATTTAGTTGCTATGCCTATTCATTGGCTGACCTTGTTACCATGCTCTATTCCAGTTCATGAATATACTCTAAAACTGTTATAAGTCGAGGACTACCCGTATTGCTTAGAATTGTTTCAAACAATACCATTTTTGGAAAATGTCACACCATTTAAACTAGTAATCCGCAACCTTTCTGGCTTGGCAGACCGGGGTGGGTGGGTGGAGGGGATAGTTCTGTGTGAGTGGCAAGCCCACTCCACTGCTTGCATAAATGGAGCTTCATGTGTGAGCTCCTGCCACTCATGCAGATCGGTTCTGAAGGGCTCCAGCCCAGGAGTGGGCCATGGCCTGAGGGTTGGGGTCCCCAATTTAAACAGTAACCCCCCAAAAATATATATATTTATACTTGTGTGGCAAGGTAAGAAGCCACGAGGTAAACCTAAAATACCGCAAGGTGCAAAGGACAGAGGAGAGTTTACCTTGAATCTCAGGGGTGAGATTCAACCGGTGTTACTACCAGTTTGGTGACTATGTTTTGCATGCGCATGCACACTTCACGCGCACATGCATCAGACATGCGCTGTGTGCATGTGTAAAAAAACCTTAAGCTGTGCTGTCCGGAGAGCTGAAAAGCACAGCATGCAAGTGTGCAGAGTTCGAAAAGCCTCTTTTTCCCTGCTTTTTTAACCTCAGCTGTGCTGTGCAAAGCAGCTGAATTTGAAAAAGCAAGAAATAAAGGTCAGGTAAGAGCCTGGGTGGGTGGGTGAGCCAAACAGCAGCAGACACAGAACCGGTTCTGTGTCTGCTGCTATTCTGAGCTACCAGTTCTATAGAACTGGGCAAACCGGTAGCATCGGTAGCATCACACCCCTGCTTTAACTTGTATTTTGCAGCCTGCTCTTTTGTTTAGATGAAAGAGTGTGTGCTGCTGAGAAATAGAAGAATACAGGCAGTGGACCTACAATCACAACTGAGCCACGCCCTGAGCCTGGTGGGATTTGAACTGCCAAATAGAAAGCAGCTGGCTGCAGAAGTAGCTTGCAGTACTGCACTCGAACCACCGTGCCATTGAAGCTATGTGAGAAGTGCCATATTAAGAATATAGAACAAATAAATACAAACCCAGGTTATACTCAGAATTCATTGGTCTTAGCACAGGACTTTTTTTATCGAAGTGAAACAGGGAATAAAGGGAAATGGTTAACTTATCAAGATTTATTATTACAGGTCAACTGAAAATATCTATCTTAAGATAAAGTCACCAGGAAACAACAGATTGTAAAGGGTTTTCACTATATAATTAACAGCTTTTCTGCTTTTAGAACCTACAAATTGACTGAAACAAGGGGACTTTAAATTATCTCTTTTTCTCTTATCCCATCTCTTATCTATAAACAAATCCTTAATTTGTTTATAGGTAAGAGATGGGATATATGAGAAAGAGATCATTTGTTTTATTTTAAGTGAAGGTGGTACATTACTAAAATTGTTTGTTCTTGTGGGTGAAAGCGGGAATTATTTCCTTATATATTTCTTTTCTTTTTCTTTATTCTTTTTTTTTCTTTTCTATTTTTATATTAATCTTTTCTGTACTTCAGGGAGAAAAAAATTGTAAACCACAGTCACATTACTATGGTGTGCTGCAAACAATAGATACAAATTCAAGGTGAATCGCACCAAACTTGATTGCAGGAAATACGACTTCAGCAACAGAGTGGTCAATGGCTTGAATACTCTACCTGACTCTGTGGCTTCTTCCCCAAACCCCAAAAACTAACCTTAGATTTTCTACTATTGACCTCACCCCTTTCCTAAGAGGTCTGCAGGAGGCATGCATAAGCCTACCAATCATGCCTACCATCCCTGTCCTATTGTTTCTTTTATTTTTCTTGTATGTATCCATGTATTCATAACTATGTTTATAATTATACCTATTATCTTGTAAGCAATTGACAAACCAAATAAAATAAAAAATAAAAACAAAATAAATGGGCCTAATATGGGCTGGTTTCTGAGTGCCCAAAATACATGACCACGGGGGGAAGGACAAACATTGTAACTTCAGAACCAAGCAATAAATTGCTTGGTGCTGTTTGTGTGTGTATGTGTGTGTGTCCCAAAAATGTTTTTCCAAAAGGCAACTGAACTGTCTTGCTTTTTTTCCTCAAAAACATTTTACTTCTCATCCAACAAGCTTCTTGGATGAGAAATGAAACATTTTAAGCCCCTGTCAAACAGCACCAACGGATGCAAAGAGGATGTAAAACGGAGAGAAACACTTGCCATCCATTGGTTAACGCGATGCTTCCATTCTGTACTCACTGCGTCCATTTTTCATCCTCTCTATCCGTCCAGCATCTGTCTACTGACATTTCATCCGCTCAAAAAGTTTTGAGCTGCACAAAACTTTTTGAGCGGAAAATGTATCCAACGCATCTGTTCTACATCCGCTAAGCATACGGGGAACATCCGTTAGACATCCGTCGTCATCCGTTACGCGTCTGCTATATCTGCTAGGCATCCGCTGCGCATCCGCGCAACTCGCATACGCTCCAGCAGAAAATGAACACAGGGAGGAAGCGAAACGGACACAGAACGGACACGCAGCGTTAGTAGCACGGATGGAGAAAGGATGAAAGCGGATGCAGCTCGCATACAAAGCATTAAAACGGAAAAAATGTTCGCATAGGGGACGTATCTCGGATATTTATGATGTCTGCAGGATGCCTAGAGGATGCAAAAGGACACCTAGTGGAAAACCTACATTTCCTATAAAAAGGGGAAGGAACTCACCTGGATCTCACTTTCAGTCCAGCAGCCCTGCTGTGCAGACCTCTTCAGCCTTCATCTGGCTCTTGCTCTTCCACAGCATCCAGTCATCTCCACCATGGATCGTCACACACTCCTTTTGGTAGCCACCATCGTTCTACAACAGTGCGAAGCCATCTACAGGCTCTTTCACCTGTTCTACGTGAAGAAAAGGAGGCGGCCAAGAAGTGTCTGGGTCCGAAGATGGATCGCAAGAAGAGCAGAGTACAGACTGTACAACAAGCTGATGGTGGAGCTGAGGAATGAAGACCCTCGTGCATTCCATCACTTCATGAGGATGCCACCAGCCATGTTTGACGAACTTGTGGAGCAGCTGAGACCCAGGTTGACCAAGCCGAGCAACAACCTCCGGCCCAGCCTGGACCCTGGGCTCAAGGTAGCACTGACTCTGCACCACCTGGCCTCAGGGACCACATACAGGAGCATGCAGTACGGCTGGAGGGTGCCACACAACACCATCAGCATTGTGGTCAGAGAAGTGGTACAGGCCAACATCGAAGAATACCTGGAGGAGCTCCTCCAGTGTCCCTCCACTGAAGAAGGCTGGAAGAAAGTTGCAGAGCAGTGGTATCAGAAGTGGAACTTCCCCCACATCATTGGAGCCATAGATGGGAAGCACGTGGCCTGCAAAGCTTCAGACAAGTCAGGGTCCTCTTATCACAACTACAAGGGCTTCTTCAGCATCATCCTCTTCGCGATGGTCGATGCTGACTACAAGTTCATGTACATCAATGCTTCAGGCAATGGGTCATCTTCAGATGCCCAGGTATACAATGCCAGTCACCTCAAGGAGGGGCTGGAATGCAACCTCATCATGGGCTTCCCAGATCCAGACCCCCTGCCCAACGACACGCAAGATGTGCCCTACTTCATTGTGGGGGAATGACGCCTTCTCCTTCAGAACCTACCTCATGAAGCCCTACACTTCCAAATGCCTCACCCGTGAAGAGAGGATCTTCAACTACAGGCTGTCCAGGGCAAGGCGGGTGGTGGAGAACACCTTTGGCATCCTGGCCAACAGGTTCCAGGTACTTCTCACCACCATGCAGCATCGCCCACAGACCGTGAGGAACATCATGGAAGCTTGCTGCATCCTGCACAATCTCATGGAGCCTGGTGAATGGAGGCAAGGGCGAAACCTGATAGATACTGTGGATGTGCAAGGTCCCAACAGAGCTTCATGTGAAGGGAAGAAGCAACGCAACCTCCTGAAACACTGGTGCAACTCCCCAGCTGGAGTAGTGGAGTAGCAAGACAGGATGATGGATGCTTAATGGATGCTTCTTCAGCCTGTCTCATCACACTGATGAGATTGTGCCATGTATGTTGGGTGGGCCTACAATGAACAGGGCATTTAATAAAGAGTTGTGTTTATGTTGACATGTGTGGATGAATGATTACATTATTATTGATAATAAAGGGCCATAGGTGTGCCACCTGGGACCATACAGTCCCACTATGCTTGCACTGGAGGTTTATCTATCCCACAGCTATTACCCATCCCAAAGGTATCCCTGCCCATCCAACAGCTATTACCCATTCCAAAGGTAACCCTGCCTATCCCACTGCTATCTTAACCCATCCCACAAGCATGCACAGGCTTAAACCATTTCTAAAAGTTTCCACCAAGACTTTATTGACTAAAAGAACTGAAGCAAGTGTGTGAAGCAAAGATAATCTTTATTAATAACAAACTGTAAAAGTAAATGACCCAAGTGTCCCAAGCAAAGATAAAGTCATCAGGTAGCAACCCAGTCTCTGGCACTCTTCTCAGTCACTCTGAGGCGTGCCCATAGTCTCAGGGGTGAAGAGTCCAGGTGCTGTGGAGGTGGCTGCTACTGGAGTGCTGGTCTGAGGCGCCATTGGGGTGCCTGGCCCCGAGAGGACAACAGGGGACGGTGTGTGGAGGAAGCTCTCAGATAGCTGGCTCAGTCCTGTGATGTTGAGAGCCCCTTCCTCCAGGACATGGGGTGTCAGTCCCAAGACCAATGACAGATGTTCTGAGGCCAGGCTTGGCTGTAGGGTGGAGGAAGGAGGAGTGTAGTGGGGATGTCTGGTCTGCAGGTGAACAAGGTGAGGCATGGGTGGCATCTGTGGCGTGGGTGGCATCTGTGGCGTGGGTGGCATCTGTGGCATCAGTGGCATCGGTGGCGTTTGATGTACCTGTTCCTGGACTGAGAAGGGCTGCCTGTCCTGCTGGACCTCCTGGTAGCCATAGCCTTGGTAGGTGAGGGCCTGTGGAAAGCCTTGGAAGGGCAGTGACATCACCTGGGGTGGAGGAGCAGGCCTGGACTGGGTGGGAGCAGGTTCAGCTGGGTCTGGAGGGTTGTGAAGAAGACCGGTGATCCTGTCCTTGATCACCTGGTACTGTGATTCGGACATGTTCATGAGGGTCTGGTTGACGTAGGTGAGGAAGGGCTTGCGGTTTGAGGATGGTATGTCGTTGTGTACCAGCTGAGAGAGGAGATCTACACTGCTTCTGATGGTGTCCCTGATCTCCAGCAGGACAGTGTGGCTCTGCCCCTCCGGTCTGGCTCTCTGCCTGCTTTATGTGGAGGCAGAGCTGGGGGTGGATGTGGGTTGGTCTCTGGTGGAAGTGCCCTCTCCTTGCTCCCACTGCATCAGGGGGTCCTCCATGCGCTCCGCCACGGGGAGTGCAGCTGTCGTGGCACGCTCCACAGATACCTGCCTGGACACAGGAGCTGACTCTTGGCCAGAAGAGGACTGGCTCTCTGCGGGCTGCCTGAGAGAGAGGGTTGTCAGAGGGGCTGCTCCTCGGTGGCGGATCTCACCCTCCAAGAAGCTGCACTTGGCCATCACGTAGGTCTCTCGGTCCGTCAGCTTGACTGTGGCCTGGCCCGATTTCTTGAGGTGCAGCTTCCCGTACCAGGTGTGCATGTGCTTCCACCAGCCGAGGAGGACCTCCGAAGTGTAGCCCAGGCTCTCCACCTTCTCTCTCCAAGCAGCCTGCTTCCTTTTGGTGTCTTGATAGAGCCTGTGTCCCTTCCACCATAGATACTCGTTCTCCCTCAACCATTCCAGCACCTCATGCTCATGTTCCTCTTCGATGGAGTGTTGCCTCCCCTCCCATTCTCGCATATGCCTCTTCCTCCCTCTGGCAGGGCCATCTGGGCCCTCATCAGAGGGGCTTCGAGGTTGTAGGGGCTGCTCCACCACACCAGCAGCAGCAGCAGCAGCAACAGTAGCAGCAAAAGCAGGACCAGCAGACCAGCAGCACCAGGATCAGCAGCAGCAGAGTAAGCACCAGCAGGACTACCAGGACCAGGATCAGCAGCAGCAGAGTAAGCACCAACAGCACCAGCAGGACCAGGAGCACCAGCAGGACCAGGAGCAGCGCCAGCAGAGTAAGCACCAGCAGAAGCACCAGCACCAGGAACAGCGCCAGCAGAGTAAGCACCAGCAGAAGCACCAGCACCAGGAGCAGCGCCAGCAGAGTAAGCACCAGCAGAAGCACCAGTACCAGGAGCAGTGCCAGCAGAGTAAGCACCAGCAGAAGCACCAGCACCAGCAGAGTAAGCACCAGCAGAAGCACCAACACGAGCACCAGGAGCAGAACCAGCAGAGTAAGCCCCAGCAGAAGCCCCAGCACCAGAAGAGTCAGCCCCAGCAGCAGAAGCCCCAGCAGAAGCAGAGTCAGCGCCAGGGGGTGGGATGGTGGCCCTGTCCTTCTTGCCAGGACTGGCAGCAGATGGCAGAGGCTTCCTTTTTCCCCATGGTTGTTGGCTGGCTGGAGCTGTGTCTGGCAGCAGGTCTTTCCTCTGAAAGCAGCTTGCGAGCTGCTTCCCTTTATATCCGTGGGGCTGACGCAATGCATCCTCCCTGCATGCACAGTGAACGCTTTGCATCCGCTAGGCATCCGCTAGGCATCTGTGATGCATCCGCTTCATCCACTTGGCATCCGCTCTGCATCCGTTCCTTCCGTTGCACGTCCGCTTCGCTGTGCTCCCCCAGAAGCCCTGCGGATGTGCCATCCGCTTCCATCCGCTAGTCTTCCATGGAGCATCCGCTTAACATCCTGGCTACGTCTTCCCACCGTCCGTTCCTTTCCGTTGTTGTCCGCTCTGTTTATGCAAATTCGGGGCACTTTTGAGAGCGGATAACAACGGATTTCTCGTCCCCTTTGTCCTTTTCTCGTCCCCCTTGTCCTTTTTACATACGTTTTGCATCCGTCGGCCTATGTGACAGGCCCTTTAAAGAAGAAACTCCAGTTGTCTTTTGGAAAAGCAATTTTGTGACAACCATGACCTGGATGATTGAGAATCTCCACAGACACTTGGAGTGTGTGTGTGTGTGTGTGTGTGTGTGTGTTTCCTATTGTAACTCTGAACTGTTGCTAAGCAACCAATCATAAACATTGCTTTCTTTGACATTGGTAAATTGCTTTAGTGCTTTTTTTTTTTTAATTAGACAGAGGTCCCCAACCCACAGTCCATGGACTGGCACCAGTCCACAGCATGCCAGAAACCGAACTGTGCAAGCAAGTGAAGCTCCCTTTGTGGGGATACAGGCAGCACATGAAACCAGCCCACCTCCAGTCCAGGAAAAAACCATCTTTCCACGGAACCGGTCCCTGGTGCCCAAAAGGTTGGAGGCCTCTGCAATTAGAATATAAATGGATCTTTTCCACTCTCTTAGTTCTTGCTATGTTGTCTGTATCTGTTTCAAGACTACAAGTAGTACTTTTGCTGCATTATTTTGCAAAAATTTAAATAGCTTTGCTGGTATTTCATCAACACCTCCGAACAAAATGTACTAGAGACCCTTAACTAGAATGTCTGGTCCCCAATACTTTCATATTTCTCAACTACCAGTAGATAGAAATTTGTTTAGCAGTTCCTAATCATAGTTTATACTATTTTAAATTAGAGCTGTTTAAAGGATAAAGTATTTAAAAAATTAGTTAAAAATTAAAATCCATTTAACAAAGATACAGTAGAAATACTTAGACTGCCCAACATTTCTTTGTTGTTTTCCAAATTCAGTCATGCTTATCTTGAGGAGAATTTAAACAAAATCTTGCCTAAATGCCTAAAGACAGTTTCTGATGTTCACTTGGTCTTATAGTCAACTAATTTCTGTTTGGGGATTACAGGAGTCTCTCCTTGCTTGAGGGGGAGTTATGACAGCTATCAGATGTAAGTTCCTAGATAAAATCTGATTGTCCTAATTCTGCTCTTAATAATTGAATAACACTAGAGCCAGCTCTTGAGAATGGCATGAATGTCAAGGATGACGTAACAAACTAAAGAGTAGCATAAACTCAGTTCTCATTAAACCAAATCTAGACAATATTACATCAGGCAAAGACTCAACAAACTGGTGAAGTCAAGAAAGAATTTGCCTTCTGTTTTGGGATAGCTATATTTCAAAACCTTTCTTCAGAAATATTTTATTTCACAATAAATGTATATCTGATTCTCATTTGGGATGTTCTTCCTCAGGATACATATCTGATTTGAAAGGATTACTTTTGCTCAGTACTTAAGCTATATTTTATATTAAAACATTGGATACTTTCATTGATTCATGTGAATAAGTGTGAAATATGTAGACATAAACAATACTAAAAATGTAGCCGTGTTTTAAAAGTCATTGCTAGACAGCCCTATCTCATTTGGCTTCAAATTATTATTTTTATTTAGTACAGGATCTTACATTATCTCCAGTTTCATTAATAATTTTTTAGCAAATAAGACCTCTTTTGTTTTCTACGGAACAGAGGTTATATTTATCTTGTTAATGAAGGAACTAATGTTGACTTTAACTGCTGGATTTTGTATTTCCAGCAATGGAGGATCAAAATTTATTCTCCTGCTTTTTCTCCCTGCAATTTGTGGAGAATTCTTATCAGAAGCTTATCCCATGTTTGCATCTAAGGTGTAATTTATATTCTAATCCACTGCAAGAATCAATCCAATTTTTTCCTGTTCCCATTCTTCTGATTTATGAATCAACTTGTATCATAAAGCATTGTTGGAAATTCAAGAGACTATACATTGTTTTATACAATTGCACTCGGCTTAATACACTTTGGATCATTAATGTTATGTGAAATTCTCTCCACACCTTCAAAGGTCCACAATGTGTTTTTTTTTAATTTTAACTTTATTAATGTTACCACAAAAATTTGGAAGTTAGTACTCCCCTGGTATGGGATTGCAACAAGCTAATGTTTATCCTATGCTGATTAAGGTTACAGAATATGCTCCCTCAGGAGCTCTTTTGGGCTTTTAGAAAAAGCCAGACTTTCTTGTTCCTCCTTCCTTGTTAATAGCAATATAATCTATTTTCATGTTTATTTTTATTTATCTTTTACTGTTAGTCCCTTGAGTGCCCTTTCTGCAGAAAGGTGGAATGCAAACCAAATAAAAGTCATGATATTGTCAAAGGCTTTTAATTGGGAGCCTGAGACAGTTGGTTATACAATGGGCAACTATCTAAACACCTTTAAAATAATTAATTAAAAATTTAAAACGGGATAAATCCTTGCAAAGCCACCTTCCTCACAGCAATTCCTTTGGTATTGTTCCTATAGCTTTATTTCAATTTTAATTCTTTTTCCTATAACGTGGAGTATAACAGCTCCTACTATTTCCCATATAGAAAATCAATTTCAGCTAGTGTTTTAAACTGGTCCAAACCTAGGTACAGCTGTTCTTTCCATATCATTTTCCTCTTCACCAAGACAATAACCTTGAAGATGTTGATAGAAACCCAGGCTGGATAAACAAATTACTGTAGCAGAAGAATAGTGAAAGTGTCAAACAAAATCTAACAAACACAATACAAACTGTCTTGTGTGAAAAGAAAAAAAATGCCATATATTTATGCACAATCTAGAACAATATGACTCTTTCACACTTTTAGTTCAAGTGGAAACAGGTGTTACTGATTCTACAGGAAATTCATATGAAAACCTGAGCAGAAGCGATAAGCCATGTTTAAATTCTTGTAAGAGCTAACAATCACTGCCGCTAATTATTATAATCTCAGCTATCTTTTCTGTTCTTCAAATGTAACTTATGTTTATGCAACATGCTATTGTGATATGTACAATAATTTAGAGCTTAGTGTCATGGTAACCCAATCGTGGCCAACTCAATAGCTTTTGGTTAAGCAAACCATGTGTTAGTACAATGTGTAATTCCAATCATTATACATCAGTTCACATATATCAACTTATCGGTCTGAATTGTAAAGACTCCCTTTAATTAAAGTTGTCACTTTGTGATCACTTATATACATCTATGTAGTTTCTTGGAATTGCTATGTAAGCACTATGAAAGTAATTTGCCAGTGCCTCTTTTTCAACCTCCCAGCCTAATCCACAAACCTGGGGTTTTCTGATCATTTCACAATTAAATTAACCATGACTGACCCTGCTTGTTAGTGACAATGCAATGGAATCTATTGATTCTGTTCATGAGAACCTTCCACTGAACAATCATTCCTGTTTGGTTAGAAAGGCTTAATATGATAAAATAATAAAGGACTGTATGTAGCCTTCCCCCAAAATCTAAGAAATGAAATCATCAACAAATGAAACTGATGGTTTCATTCTCTCATGTCTTTTGGGTAGACAAAGCTAGCATTCAGATTAACTAGACTACCCTAAAATAGCTAGGAGTCAATCATAATTTCATAAGTCAATCATTTCATTTCAAAGCTGCTGTGAATGTAGCCATCTGCCCTTGTCAAGCTTCCACCTTATTCCATGTTAATGGTTTGTAAATGTCAGCAAATCAAAAAACAAATACCTCTAAATAAAGAGAGTTCCATTGGGATTATAACCCATATTTTGTTGCGCTATTGGTTAGCAGCCCAGCAAACAATCCATGAGAATAATCTGGAAACTCAAGTTACTGTGTTAATATAATCACATTCTGTGATTATAGCCACAACTTTGCTTATCTCTTTGGAGCTAAGTTAAGAAAAATTGTAGTTCAGTGATAACGGAAGACTCATTTCCAATTATTTAGCTTAGTTTTCCAAACCCACTGAGTAGAATTAGCTGTAAATTCCTGCATTGACTCTGAAGTGTACAATTTTGCAGAAATCAGGTTAGCCTAATCTAGTTATCCCAACCAGTTGTTTTCTGTTGTTAAAAGGATTCACAGATTGAAAAACATCTGAAGCATGGAACATCCAATTGCCTGTTATGCTGTACGTCTGTAGAATCATATACAGCATAACAACTTAAAAATTACCATAGGTGCTGATCAACATTCAACCAATCTAAAATGCCCATGGACCTTTGGATTGCCAATGCCTGGATCCAAGGTGGAGCAGAACTAAATATATTAGATGCCACCTCATGCTCCTGAAATTTTGTACTCACTACAGTAATTTCCAAAGCCATTTAGAAATAAATGCTGTCCTGGAGGTTTGAACCTTTTATGACACTACACACAAATAATTATGAAATGCCCTGCAGAAAACAGATTGAAGAAAGTAAGGGGAGAAGGGTACAAATGGATGGTTTACCCTGTAGATACCTGGAGTGCCTAAAACATCGGCAGCTGTAAGTAACTTATGGATTGCCACTTCAGCAAGTAAATGTATAGGCCAAGCAGAAAGACTGCAGTGCTGGCATACAGTCACACAATGCCATTTTGCTGATCCAGCATATTGCTCTGGAATAACACGACAGACAGACGCTACTGAATTGGCAGGCTGGGCTTCATGAAAAGAGTCTTGTGGTGCTACAGAGGGTCAGTAGGTGACCTCAAAATTATGGGATGGGGGGAAAGAGTAAAGAAAGCACTTAAGGTAAAAGGTTGACAAGCAATTGTACAAAATTCAACACGCTCCATAGATTCATGCAACTCCGTTCTCATTATGCAAGCTACCTCCTCCCCCTTCCATTCCAAGACCTGGTTTATCCTTTTTAAGACAAAATAATCACTGAAACCCCTGAGAGGACCAGTCAGCATATATTATTCTATGATATGTCTATATGTGGATGCAGTTTGAGAGAATCGGGATAGCTGGAAATCCTGGCAGCTGTGGTTCCACCAAAAAGTCAGGCAGGCAGGCAGGCAATAAATCATACATACATACATACATACATACATACATACCATCTTTGAAGGGTTTCAAGTTGGAAGTTGTTTCAAGTTGGAAGATCATGCATCATGCTTTTCATTTATGCTGAAAGGAAAGCCTCTGAGTCACTAGATCTGTTCCAGAAATGATATGAAGCTATAATGCAAGTCAACAGCAGTTTGATTGAGACATAAAATTAATTCCCTGAACATTGCTGCAGAACTGTATGAGGATATAGGCTGCACTTTTCAGTACCTGCCTGAAACTGGACTGTGAAAGAAAGGGAAGAAAGGTAGGGAAGCAAAGTGGCCAAAGTGCTCTTACCAATATAAAATGGTCTGATTTACACATCACTCAAAGCCATAATGTGGCATGTTTGCCTTTTGCTTAGTGTAGTGCATCCCATCATTGCAGCTTTTAAGCTTTGATTCATGTCCGGAATGTGTGGTAAACTTTGCTAATTGTGGTTTATCACTGCAATCATGAGGCATGCAGAACCGATTGAGTTTGCAGAAGCAATATGCAGATCACATCTTGTTGAATTATCATCATCATCTGCCTGATAATCTTAATCCTCTGTAATTTTAATCAGTTTTTCTAAGTAAAAATATGAAATATGTATTTTAAAATGAAAACCTAAATATAAATATTTGTTTTTAGGTTTTATATTTATAAATATTACATGTTATAAAATATAATGAAATAATTATAATTAAATTATAGCAATAGCACTTAGACTTATATACTGCTTCACAGTGCTATGCAGCCCTTTCTAAGTGGTTTACATAGTCAGCAATCTCCAGCATTCTGTGTCCCATTTTACCGGCCTCAGAAGGATGGAGTCAACCTTGAGTCAGTGAAGATCAAACTGCCCAGCTGCTGACAGTCAGCAGTCAGCAAAAATGAATGAATGAATGAATGAATGAATGAATAAATAAATCCCTCTGGGAACTGTGTCACCTGCCTACATTCTTTCACTTCCTGGATGCTAACATCTAGCACAGTAGATTTAACAAGTTAGGCTCTTTAATAACAGGTAGTTAATGGCTCTTTATGTATCAAGGCAGACTTCCATAACTGGGCTTCAAAACACCACACTAGCTGGTGGTAAAGAGAAACAGAAAACTGAGTTGTAATTTAGTTGTCATCTGGATTTCTGCAATCCATTCATAGCAGTCCTAATATCAGTAAGACAATAATTCTTATGTCCATCACCACAAGTATCCTCTCCTTGGGCAAGGTGATAAAGTGGGGCTTGAACATAATAAAATTTATCTGAAAGAAGCTGTTCCAAATAATTCTGGCTTCAGGCCTGATTATAATATCAGAATAGCCTTGGCTGTTTTAATACATGGTACTTTTTTTATCAGAGGCTTTTTTATTGTGTTAACTCTCTGTATTTCTAAGCAGCTTTAATCATGGTGACCATGGGATACTGTAGCCAGTGGAATGACTTTAAAGGGGATGGAATTTGATGACATTGGCTTAAAGGAGGAATGGAATGAAGCAAGGGGGTCTCCTACTCCCTCCCAAAAGTGTAAGTGAAGAACCAGATTTTCATAGTTTTCTAAATAATACCAGAATGGAGGAAATTTGGTTATTGGAAGGAACCTCATTTCAGAAGACAGGTGCTGCTACAAAAAATGTGTGCTTTTAGAGTCTTGACAGATGACACTGTTTAATCAAAAGACCCTGGAACCTTCCAACCCTGTACGACTGAATCAGTCAAATAGCCCCATAAATAACCAGGGCCTAAGCCATGTAGGGCTTCCTAAGTAACAATCAGCACCTTCAATCTCACCTGGAAGCAAACTGGCAACCATTGCAACTTACAAAACAAAGTTATTACATGGGTATATCAAGACATGCCTTTGACTGCTCATGTCACTCCATCCTTGTCCAGTTGAAAATTCTAGGTGCTCTTCAAGGACAGATCCCATGTAAGAGTACATTGCACAAGGTAATTAGGGCATGAGTTTTGAAGGGCTTCCTAAACTAGGAAAGGGTGAAAGTGGTACACCAGATGTGTAAAAGTCTTTTTGGCCACAACTGCTATCTGTTCTTCAAGCAGGAGTTATGAGTCTAGGTACACAGTCAGATTGCACACCAACATTAAAATCAAAGATCAAAGATGGAAAGTCCCCAGATGTGGATAGCCCAAAGAAACGTTGTCTTGGGAGGTAATGGTTCCTGGTGATGGTCATCAGAGATGGTTCCTTCCAATCTGGACCTTTACCACCTCCAGGCACTGGGACAGAATCATGACAGCTTTATTTGGCTGGTCTGGGTTTGAAAGATAGAACTGGGAGTTATCAGCGTACAAATGATACTGAATCTGAAAATGCAGATGATTTCACCCAGCAGTTTCATGTAGATGTTGAAAAGGAGAGAAAGTGTAGTATACTGTGGGATCTACCCACAGGAGGGCCTAAGGAGTAATATCTTCCCCTGCCCCAAACAACTTAGACTGCAACCAGCCCAGGAGAAAGGAAGTGAACCACCATAAAATGGTCATCCTTATCCAACCCACAGATCTGGCACAGAAGAATAGTGTGACTGAAGCCACTGAGAGATCAAGGAACACAAAGGGTGATGCCCCACTTCCATCCCAGCTCCACCACCAGTTATCAATACAAGGCTACCTCAACTCTAAATCCTGGCCTGAAACCCAAGTGAAATGGGTCTAGGTCATCTATTTCCTCTGTGGTTACTTGTGAGCTGCAGAACAATCCATTTGTCATGCCCCTGGTGGAGACTGACTCTGAGTCAGAGGAGGAACAGCCGACAAGGAGTGGAAGTGTGGCTCCAAGGTTGGGGAGGAGGTTGGGGAAGGGCAAAGGCCAGTTGGGCAGTCAAAGGAGGACCCAGGTCCATCCCCTCTCCATCCTAGGGCATGCAGGGAGGAGAGGATAAGGGAGAGACATGGTCTACTCAGGAGGAGAGAGCTTTGATCTTCTTCATGGGCTGCAGTTGTGGCAACTGAATAAGAGGACGCACATGTGTATGGGCGAACACTGGAAACAAAGCATGGAAATATCTCTAGTTAATGGTTCCTCTCTGAGTTTGGTGTCCTTCCCAATGTTTGTTCTGTTATCTGTGGACATCCTCCAGCCCTTTTCTTGCCTGGTTTGTGTTGTTTTTTCCCTCCTTCTTACAACTGCTTGTGTGGGAGTTTTCTGTCTTCGGTCAAGGATATTTAGAGCTTGGAAGCAAAGTGAAGGAATAAAAGGGGCTTCACTGGGTTTTTGTGACTGTGTTTGTTTTGTATCCCCACCTTGGGTCATCACACCATTGCTCAAAGCTTTTCCTAAAAAAAGAAGGTTGAAGACTGTTCGGTAGTTTTCAAATCTGTTGGTCAAAGAAAAGTCTTTGGGGAGGCACCATCCCAAAGCTGAAAGAGTAACCGTGAGAGACAGGAGGAAGATTCAGAACCAAGACCAAGGTTAGACAAAAAGAAGTTTCAGTCTGAGGCAGAAATGTTATTTGAGAAAGCATTTCAGGTTTGACCCTCCCTAGTTTTGCTCAGGAATTGTCTAACCAAACAATGTCAACTCATGTCAAAAGCTAGAAAGGAGAGGAGGTGTATTCAGACTTGTGAGATTCTATTACTGTAGTCTTATAACAAAAGTAGTATTAGCATTCATAAATTTGGTTTCTTAGTCTGGTGTATTTTGAAGGGCTGATATATACCTGGGTACTTTTAAGACCCAGGAGGGTCCCAAATCCAGTAAAGAGGTGGCTGAGCTGACAGCCTGCCCACTTTTTCAGGAGTTATCAATTCTAAATTTGATCATTCCCCCAGATACTAGTGCAATATTGGCGAACCTTTTAGGTGCCAAGTGCCAAAATGTGAGCGTGTGCGTGGGGGGGGGGGAGTGCCAGAAACCAGAAGAGCAGCTCCCTGGCACATATGTGCATGCCAGGAAGCTGAACTTCCTGTTTCTGGCGTGTGCATGTGCACCAGCCACCTGGTCTTCCAGTTTCTGCCGTGCATGCACGTGTGAAGATTAGCTGGCTGGTGTGCATGCGTGAGCTGGGGAGCTGCTCTTCCAGTTTCTGGTGCTTCTGCATGCATGAAAACCAACTGGCCAGCATGCATGCAACGGGCAACAGCTGGCTTGTCTGGAAAGATGGCTTTGCATGCCACTTCTGGCATATATGCCATAAGTTCTCCATCACGGTACTAGTGTCCCTGGCACCTCAGCCTACCTGGCCCAATCAGAGTCCAAATCAACGCAAATCTGAATGACTTGAATGTAGCCTGAATATTCCTCACAGCAGCCCAACAGATGTTCTGAGCCCCACCGACCATCCAACAGGGAACAGGTCACTCCAAACAAAGCCACTAAATGGCTATCACTGTCCATAGTCAGGGTGAAGACATGTGGACATTTCGTTGTCCTTATCATCCTGAGGTAATCCCTAATAGGGGCTCTCTTAACCCATGTCCAGTTCAACACACTTCATATCTTCTTAGTTATGCAAGCATCTCTTCTACCTTTAAACAAAACTTAAGATGTATTTACTTAAACAACCATTCTAAGACCAGGCTACCTTTTGTATTAATTTTACTTTAAACTACTATGCAGCTAAATTATTTTTGCATACTATAATGTAAATTACTGTTTTAATTTTTTTTATTGATACATGTGCCATTCTGGGTTCCCTTAGGAACACATTATAAAAAAATAGTAAACAAATTGTGGCTTACCAGGATGGGAAACTCAAGGAAAGGCAAAAGAAAGAAAAACCCCTCTCACATCACCCATGGTTAGAAATATTATTTTCCCAGAGACCATAAAAGTTACTTATATTTTGTAATTGAAGCTGGTGATGTGTCATAAATGATTAATGGGAAGGAAGTTGCTTTAGAAAAAAATGAGACATCTGCTTTCACAGATCCATCAGATATTATGATCCATGTCCACAAACTACATTAAAACATGATTATTAAGAAGAATCAATTAAAATCCTCTGCAATGTAAGTAATAAATACCAAAACCTGGAATATGAATCTCAGTTGGGAGATTTGCAGATAAATGTCTTGATGAGAGCTTTGGCCATAACATGAAAACCTTCTGTGCACTTATTTAATTTCTTGAAATACTGAATTAGATCATATTATTGCCTGACTGAAAAACAAACGAAATATGGCAGGCAATCAAAGCTGTTTTTCACTAGGAGTTCATTAAAAAAATATTGGAGACCAACTGAAGAAAATGTTCCACAAGAGATGTGTGTATGTGTGAAACAGACATCCCGATCACTGCAACTAAAAAAATTATATTGTTCATTAAGCTTTCGTTAGCCTCTGCCAACATCGTCACAATCTAAAACTACCATTAAGGAGGTACGTGCCTTTATATAACATTAACTTTGACAGCATTCTCTCTAATTCCCTCCCTCATCCCAACGGACTTCCTTCTTAAAGACCCCTATGGTTTTTCCACTAGATTCATTTGTTGCTTTGCGTGTGATGGGAAGCAGTCTCTGTGCTGTCCAGATAGTATATAGTTAATTGGGAATTGGGTGCTCTCAAGGGAATGCCTCATGGTAAATGTAGTTCATGTCATGTGGTCACATCTGTAATCCTGATTGGTCACTGAATTGACCCTTGGTTGGGTTGGGGGAGTTTCCTTTACTCTTGCTTGGACCCCAGCAACCTACTGGTGTCTCACCCTTTGCTCCATCATTATGGGATGAAGATCACTATAATTTCACACTATGAAGTCAGCTATGCCAAGATTTGGACATTAGATGAATCTCAACATAACTGTAAGTTATACCTTGAGAATGCCTTGTGATCCAATAAAGAAACTTTGTATGGAAGCCTTTGTAGAGTTTGCCTGCCTGTCTTTATTTTCAGCCAGCAATTAAAAGACAGAACAGTCTCTCTGCCAAGCATTGAGGCACCAAGAAAGATCCTACAAGAAGAGCAGAAACTGTTGATTGGATCATAGACAACAAAGACAGCTCCTTATTTCCTAATCTTATCTAGGATCCTTGGACAAAGTGCCTGCGCTAGTGCAAAATTGGCTCAGAAATTGTCTAATCAAATGATGTCAACTCATGTCAAATGTTCTTTGTTTTTGTATTTATACCAGTTTTATTTGAAACTGGAGCAAAACAGTTTTTTTTAGCAGTGGAACTGATAGTCTTCCTTCTTAGTGGTGGAAAATCTTGCTCTATGCATCCTTGATCTACTTTTTTCAAGGCAATATCTAGCAATCAATCAATCAATCATCAATCCTAAAAGCTGCCTTACATGATCTCTGCCCCCTAACAAAAAAGAAAGAGAAAACAAAAGGAAAATTTGTCAATTTCATCCCTGCAGTGTTCAAGGACCTGCAAACAGCTAATTGCTTCAATCAAAGCCATCTGCATTTTAAAATGAAATTCCTATATTGTTTGTGTCTTTTTACTGAATAATAAGAGTACCATTCTAGATGGTCCTGGGCAGCTTTACCTTACAGTACAAAATGAACCCAGCAATAAAAACAGTGTTCATCCAGGGAACAAAATGGGGGACCTGGGGTGTGTTTATGTGCCGCCCCCCACTTCATTTTTGCTGGCAGAAGGCTAGCAAAACAAACTAAAAACAAAAAGAAAAGGATAAATATTTCCCCTTTTCATTTGAGCATGCAAGAAGGACAGGAAAGAAAGGGAAAGAGGAAAGACAAAAAGAAGATGGGTAAGGAAGACAGTAAGGAAGGAAATATAAGGAAAGAGGGGAAGGAAGAAGAAAGGAAAGTGAAGAGGGAAGGAAAAGGAAGAAAAGGAAGGAAGATTATAATAAGAGTGAGTGAGGGTCTGAGGGAAGTCCTGCCTTAGCCCTTGGCCACCACAGGTACCCCCAACATGAATGACATGGAGCTGGCCATGCCTACCTTGGTCGTGCCCCCCCGGCACCCCCAAAGTCAAACACAACCCTGATGTGGCCCTTAATGAAATTGAATTTGACACCCGTTATAGGGTACAATATATGGTACAACACTTGTCAGTCTTTCTTTCTTCCCCTTCTTATTCCAAACAGAACCAAGATGGAGTTATCTTCTTTCTCACCTTCTCTTCATTTCTAGGGCTAAGTTAATTAATAATATTAATTATTAATTAATAAATATTAATTTATTTAACAATGCTTTCCAAGGTTGTCTCTGCACTCCTCTACATTTTGAATTGCATCCAGACAGCAGTTCACACAGCAGTAGTGTTATGTGAGCACTACAAAGCTTGACTGTCACTGCATATACTGCCATATTCTGAAGCACCTTTAGCTTCCAAGTGATCATCATCTTGCAAACATGGTTAGCAATAATGGGGAAAGCACTAGATTGCAGTACTATAGATACTGTACTTTTAGATAATTTTATGTGTAATGCAATGGTGACACAAGATGGCATGGATTTACAAACTTGTCTTACAAAGCTTCCCTTCACATATTACTATGTGGTAGCTATTCATTTTATTTCCTTTTTTGGTGTGGAATGGGGGAAAATACATTTTTCTTCCTCCAAGATCTATGGCAGCTTAGGGGGAAGAAACATTGATTCAATGTCAGAGTTCAGGACCACATGTTGGTCAATAGGAAGAAGCACGAAGTGATGCATGGGGTTCTCAGGAAGTTTCTGACGTTTCCAAACCAGCAGGAGGAAAATTGCAGGTTGATTTTAAACTGCTTTGGAAGGGCTTGAGAATAAAAAGAGTGTTGAGGAAATGTCATGAAACAATTTGCTTTTGAACTAGGTGCTATTTATTTTGTTCAGATTCATTCCAAATAAAACACTTGGGATTTAAACATAATCTCAAGGGTGAGCCTAAGCTTGGGCATGGTTTAGGTCATGGTGGCTAACCTTTTTGGGATCCTGTGCCAAAAATTGAGTGTGTGCTTGCGCACGCATGCTCGGATACCAGTACCCAGAAGGCAATGCGTGCTGATCCCCCATGCCCCCTGTGCATGCACGCACAATCCCCTGCCCCCTTACCTGCACTGGACCTCCCAGCTGATTTTCGGCCTGTTTGAGGCCTTTTTTGGCCTCCCAGGCTTGAGGAAAGCCTCTGCAGCCTGAAAAATAAGCCCGTTTTGTCACTTCTGGTATTTCTGGAAATACAGGAAGTGATGAAACAGGCCTATTTTTCAGGCTGCAGAGGCTTTCCTCAAGCTTAGGAGGCCGAAAAGGCCTCAAACCAGCTGAAAATCAGCTGGGAGGCATGCACATGTGCAGTGAGCTAAGTGTGCCTGTGGATCACATGCCGGCACAAATGGCTCTGCGTGCCACCTGTGGCATACGTGCCATAGGTTCGCCATCATAGGCTTAGCTCAACTGTTCTGTACTAAAGCTGCTTGGTGCTGTAAAAACTAAAACTCCTCTTCTCTGCTTGTGCTTTGCACTTGGAACAGCTTTCTTTTCGGGTGGGGATGGGGAGTAGAATTCCTTAGCATCAGAGCGTGTTAATAATATATGAAATACTAATGCTGTGATGGTCATTTCAAAAAATCCTTTCTTAGTGAGCACCTAGAAGCCAAGAGGAACATATGTGCTAAATTTCAAGTTTGTAGGCTTTACAGTTTTGGAGGTGTTGTGATGATGCGTGGGTGGTATTTCACTTTTTAGATAGAGATAGATAGATAGATAGATAGATAGATAGATAGATAGATAGATAGAGAGATAGAGAGATAGATAGAGATAGACAGACAGACAGACAGACAGACAGACATAGAGAGAGAGATAAAAGCAGCTTTTATTTTATCCATTTTCTAAACACATCTGCATAACCAAATTCAAGGATCTTGAAATGTCCTTCATCAGGTTTGTACAATTTCCAAGCCATCAATGTTGGCCTCTCTGGCCGGCCACTGCTTAAATTCTCATTCTATTTACCTACAGCAATTTATGGAAGTGATCTATCATGCCTCACTGATGGTCTGTGGTTCACAGATCATGTGTTGTATAGGGTGGGCCTCCACTTTGTACTCAGAATTCTGGGTGGTCTTAGAAGAATAGAAAACCAATTTGGGTTTTTCTTCTGAATATTAATTATAAGTAAGATCATATTGTGACAATGGTGATTATGGTACACAGAATGGCGATTAGCCATGCTGAGTACAGTGATTATAACTGAATTCATGCAGATTATACGAAGCCATTGTTTTCTGAACAAATCACTACTGATTGAATTCATATAAGAAATTAAGGTGGAAGATACAGTTTATAAACCTCCATGGCTAAGTTCACACAATATACTAATCAACAAATTTGTTCAACTACACAATATGTAAGTTCAGGCGACATCCTCTGTAAGTCTGTATGCTTAAATTAAGTACATTTAGTGAGGGCAGATATTCTACTCACTGAAAAACTGTCTCCCAGATTAAATATTTTAACTATATTTTATTATAAAAGTAGAAATACATACTGTTTCCATTACATTTACATCCTTTGGATTGTTAACAGGTCATACGTTTGATAGAAAAATCTAAGAATTCTCATATGTTCTTGGACTATTATACTTTATCATCATTGATTGAGTTTGATTATGGGCCATCCGTCAATCCTGATGATCGCTTAGTGATTTATCTAGTTTTGACAATCTGTCTCTAACCCTGTATTTCAGATCTTCCAATGGAGCACCCACAAACATTATAACTGAGTCCATTCACCTTATTGCTAGCCATCCTCTTCTCTCTCCTTCCTCCTTTCCAGCATGACAACCTTCTCCAGAGACATAGGTCTTCACATAGTTTATCTGAAATAGGACAATTTCAGCCTGGTCATTTCTTCCTTGAGCGAGGTAACGATGGGATGATTTATTTGAACATCAGTTGGTTTGTTTTCTTGGCTGTTCACGTATTATCAGATACTCAAGTCATCATTGTAATGGGTTAAGATTGTCAAAGTTATAAACTGAAAACACAGGTGTCCAGCACAAGCCACAATGATGTCAGAATGACACAAATGACACAAATATTTTCTGTCATTTGAGTGAAGTCACCTTCCAATTCTATCTATATCTGATAATATCAATCAACTGAATTGCAGGCAGATAAAAGCTGCATTGGAACCCCAATAAACTTTCTTCTCCAAAAGGTTTCAATATAAGATATAAATACCAGATATTAACTTTGATATTTTAAAAAAATATGCTGAGTAAACTCAGATTATAATAACATAAGTGTAATTTAAGTCTATGGGAACTCTTCAGAAAGCAAGAAAGGAGTAATTGTTTTTGGAGATAAATGTAAGCATCAGTTTTTAATATACACATAAATTTAATCCTGGTTAACGGAGACACTGGAAATTTACCTAGTTTGGTATTCAAATCTGCCAGAATACTTCTTGTTTTCTCCTTTCTTTGTGTAATCAATCTCAAAGCAATTGCTGTCTTTACCTGAAGTTAAAATATAGAAAAACTATTACATTATCTAAAAATAATTTAATTCTTGTTGCTGTCTCTGAAAGAAATAGATAGGCCTGAACTTAATAAACCTAGATAAAGCATTGGCATATCTCAGATTTTGAAGAATCCCTAATTAAGAGTGCATTTGTGCCAGGGGACAGCAGCAGAAAAATTGGAATCTCAAGTACAATGACATATAAACTGCAGTATTAAATTACATAACATAAATTTTTAGAATACCGAATTTTTCGGTTTATAAGATGCACTTCCCCCCCTCAAAAAAAAAAGTGGGTGGAAATGTCTGTGTGTCTTATAGAGGAAATGTTGCCGAAGCCTCATGCACCCACCAGCCTTTGGCCTCTGCCTCCCAGCAATTTGCCTCCTTGCAGCAAGCAGCAAACAGCTTGGTCAGCTTTAGCACAGCCTGATTTAGCACGAGCAGCTGATTGGCGGTTGAATCGTTGAATCACCTTCCTGGAATACTGCCCATCAGCTGTTCCAGACCGCGGGGATCGCTGCCACCCATCACGACTCTTGCCGCCCATTGCTGCCTCTGTGTGCCCTATATTCAGCCTCCGCACATCCTGTTTTTGGCCTCCACATGTCCTGTTTTGGGCCCGTTTCAGATGGCGGGGATTGCTGCTGCCGATCACTGCCGAATGGCAGCAGCAATAGACAGTAGTGGCAATCCCCATCACCTGGAACAAGCTGAAAACAGGACGCGCAGAGGCTGAAAATGGGGTGTGCCTAAGCCGAAAACGGGACACCTGGAGGCCAAAAATGGGGCACGTGGAGACAGTGATAGGTGGCTGTGGCGATGGGCAGCAATGATGGTGGCAATCCCCACAGCCTGGAACAGCTGATCAGCGGTATTCCAGGAAGCTGATCCAACCGCCAATCAGCTGCTCGTGCTAACTCAGGCTGTGCTGAAGCTGACTGGTCTGTTTGCTGTTTGCTGCAATGAGGCAAATTGCTGGGAGGCACAGGCAGAATTTCTTTGTTTTCCTCCTCTAAAGCTAATGTGCATCTTATAGTCCAGAGCATCTTATACTCCGAAAAATACGGTATTTAACTTCAGTTCGATTTCTAATCAGAAGTTGTTGACTCATTTTTCTGTCCCTAAAAACAGAGTTTACATTAGCACAAGGGATCCAGAAATAGCCAATCTGTGTGACAAGATATCAAATTAAACTCATAAATAACTGAGTTTCTAGCAGATCTATACCCACAAGGAGAATGTCATAAGCTTTGAAACAAGTCCACCTAATCGGACATTTTGTAGATGTAAAATGAATTAAGTAACTTGATCATGCAATAAAATCAGCGAAGAACAATTCATGTAGACCAGAGATAGCTAACCTCTTCCATGTTGTGTGCCAAAAGTGTGCATGCTTGTGCAAACTCACACACCTGCAGCCATGATGCAATGCACGTGTGACTCCCCCTGCCCCCTGAGTATTCGTGCATGACCCCCTACACCACACACCTCTGCGCATGTGCAAGCAACCCCCCGTACGCCGCACACCTCTACACATGCAGATGCATCTCCCATGCTCACATGTAACCCTGCACAAGCACGGCAGATATCCGACAATCAGCTGGCTGGCAAGGGGGGCGCATGCACAGTGGGGCTCTTCCAGGCAACCTCTTGCATGCCACTTCTGGCCATCGGTTCACCATCATGGATATAGACCTTTAACAGAAAACTGATTTCAGGCATAAAACATGTAAGCTATTATAATAGCATATGATTATTTATGAATAAAAATAATTTCGAGTATGACTTTGTACAATAAGTGTAAATGAGATCACCATTTTAGAGAGTTAATTTATTTATTGGGCTGATATGGCTACTTATCTCAAATACATGAATCTTGAGGATGGGGGTCATAATCAATCTAATAGATAAATTTCGACAACTGAGTTAGAGGAAAGAAGTTTCCCTTTTTAGAGTCACTTTTTCCACATTTCCACCTATTTATTTTATTTATTTATTTATTTTTGTCAATTGCTCACAAGATAATAGGCATAAGTACAAAACATAGTTATGAGGGCATGGATATATTTAAGAAAAATAAAAAAAGAAAAGAAAAGAAACAATAAGGACAGGAACGGTAAGCATGTCGGTGCGCTTATGCACGCCCCCTACAGACCTCTTAGGAAAGGGGTGAGGTTAATAGTAGACAGTCTAAGATTAAAGTTTTTGGGGTTTTGGGAAGAAACCACAGAGTCAGGTAGAGTATTCCAGACATTGACCACTCTGTTGCTGAAGTCGTATTTCTTGCAATCAAGTTTGGTGCGAGGTTATCTTGGTCTAGAATTTCAAGTCTGGTGGCATAAGATACTCTGCAAAGAGTAGAGGAGTGGAGAACTCTTCTTGTGAGATATTTCTGGATTTTATCTACTTTATCAACATTTCCACCCACTTTATTTACTGCATTCTTTTCCAACATGAAAAATCAGTCACTCTGAATGTAGAGGACACCAAACATATAGTGCAATGGAAATGTACTTTTATCAGGCCTTAAATCAACAAATGTTTCAAAAATCCAAATCTTTAGTGGTCCCACGCAAGAGATTACAATGCTATTCTTGTTAGTCAAGGATCCTCAGATCTCTTCATCACTCCCGAGTCACAAAAAGCAAATGGCAAGAGGAGAAAAGGCTGGTTTGACGAAAGGTTTTCAAAGTTTGTATTATTATCAGAATTCTGAATATCAGGAGATGACTGCCTGTCACATACAAATAAGGCTCAATTTGGAGCGGGGAGGTTTAGCTTGCATTTTCTTATTATGAACACAGCTTACTTGGTTCTTTTGTGGCTCAGATAAATGCCTGTAATGCACTTCTCGCTCTCCAGCGCTCTTCCCAACGGTGGGATTCCACCAGTGCGCACCTATTCGCCAGAACCGGTTGTTAACATTCTAAGCAGTTTGAAGAACCAGCTGTTAGAAGAAATTATTGGCCTAATCCTGTAAGGGAGGCAGGAAGGAAACATTCTGGTGTTGCTTACAGTAACCGCCTCTCCATTAATCCTTATTACATTCTTGGCAGGACTAGACTTCTTGTCTCAGGAACTTCTCTAGAGTTATTTTTCCCTCCTTTGCTGGTACTTTGCTTGTGTGGAGTGACCATTCAAAGTTACAGTGGCACTGAAAAAAGTGACTTATGACCATTTTTCACACTTATGACTGTTGCAGCATCCCCACAGTCACGAGAGGCCAGACGAGGAGATGTGTGCCTCAATGTGAGTGATGTTGAGTTGGCCACGCCCAGCCAGTAACATGACCACCAAGCTGTGTCCACCAACTAAGCCACACCCACAGAACCAGTTGTTAAAAAATTTGAATCCCAACCCGCATCCAGAATATAGGATAAACCATGCCTGTTTCTAGGTACATAAGTTTCAAACCAATTCTCAATGCATTTGCCTTTCAATCTTTAAATATGGAAAGTGCATAAAGGAAATTCATATTTTTACCAATAAAAAAGCAATTAAACCCAGGATCTATAGTCATTCTAGAATGCCATTAAATATTTTACAGATATACAGTATATATCAACTGCTTCAAATTTCAATTACCCAGGTTCAGTATCAGTCACCCTATAATAGTGATTCTTGGTCTTGGTAAATTTAAGAGGAGTGGAATGCTGAAAGTTGAAGCCCACTCCCCTTAAACCTCTCTTAAACTTGTGGCAACATTGAGAAACACTGCTCTATGGCCACGTAACTAGCAGCCTCCAAGCACTGTTAGCAAATGGCCAGATCTGTAAATATTAAAAATTTACAGATTTTTAAATTTCCCAGAATACTGAGAAGGAAAATAAAATCCCAGCTCTCCATGAGTGTGACGCTGATGCTAAGTGTGTTCAAGAAGTTCTGCCATAAAAAGGGGTGCATTCAAACAGTCCAATCCAGGGCGTTTGAATTGAAGAGAACAAAACAAAATAGAGTGACAGAGTCGGAAGGGAGATTTTCAGGTTCAACCTCCTATACAAGCAGGAGGCCCTATAACATTCTGGACAAAATCTGTCCAATCTCTTCTTAGAAACCTCCAATGATGGAGTGCCCACAACTTCTGAAGACAACTTGTTCCACTGATTAATTGTTCTGCCAGAAAATTTCTCCTCAGTTCTAGGTTGCTTCTGTCCTTGATTAGTTTCCATCCATTGCTTCTTGTTCTGCCTTCTGGCTCTTTGTGGCAGCCCTTCAAATATTGGAACACTGCTATCATGTCACCCCAGTCCTTCTTTTCACCAGACTAGACATACCCAATTCCTGCAATATGTTCTTCATATGTTTTAGCTCCGGTCCCCAAATCATCTTTGTTGCTCTTCTCTGCACTCAGTCTCTAAATTTTTTCTTTCTCTGCAAATTTTTCTTATTCTGCAAATACCATTTGTATTTTAGTTCCCTGATACATAAAACCATGATCGATATTAAACCTGCTAATCAAAAGCAGGCTATGTGGAATGGTTTTACAGAATCTGTAGTCTAACTAACAATCTGAGGGCTGCTAAGTTAAGAAAGGCAGATTTTAGAAACCTGAGTGGCATGTCTGGATGAGATAAAACAAATACTGATGGTTAAAATCAAAGATCCCACTAGTAGCTGAATATCCTTCTCTTTAATTTGGATTTCCCTTTCCCTATAATCACAGTATCCACTAAATATGCCTTCTTACTGCAAACAACTTCTATTTGCAGCAAAGGCATCCCCATGGAACAGAAAGTCCACTAATTAAGGATAATTGCTAACAGATACCCCACCCAGGTAACTACACTGAAATTATAATGCAATATATAAAAGAAAACATCTATCAGCCAAAGCAGAAGGAAAGAAACTATTTTGAACCACTGGATAATCTGAGCACAGCCACAGATGAGCAGAAGGTTTTGATTAGGAAGAAAAGAATCAGGCACAATAATCTTTCATTATTTACCCATAATTTCCTCCAATTTCAGTCTATCCAAAGGCTGATGGTGAATTAATAATAAGCAGCCTAAGACTTGTCTCTGCCAGACAAATATTGAGCCATATAATAGGTCACAAACCCACAGATTCCTCCTTCACCTCTTTTCCATGATGGATGAGAAGGTCAAGCTAAGAGGAATTGGTGGATTTATGTCTTGTTATACAGCTCAGTCTTTAGCTGAGCTGTTTCCCTATCTCTGAATAGAATACAAATGTCTTTTCATTGCAGACTAATTGTAAAGATGCAATACATTAGAAAGTATGGTTCCCAGTCATATAACACTTTAAGAGGCAATCTTATTTTAGACTGGAAGAATGATAACTTGTTCTGACAACTGATCCTTCCAACTGAGAAACCTCCGCAATACATACACAGTTGTGCATCTGCTGAGGACACTGTTCAATATTACCTGAATGCTCTTCCAAAAAAAGGCTTAAATATAACTGTATGGAATCTCAACACATGTGTACTAAAAGCAGCCCCCAAAAGCACCATGCCAATATTCTTGCAGTGACCTCACCACATAACCACAAGATCTAAAAACAGCCAGGAAAAAAAGCAACTAGAATTAAAGAGGCAGCAGCTGGACAGTCTGAGGTCTTACAAGATTCCACCATCCACCATTGTTCATCACTTTTCGGGGACTATCATGTTACTTGGATCAAGGCTAAGCAGAGGGCACATCTGGTAAAATGGTTAAATGTCTGGATAATTTGCGGTAGACTTCTTACTCCCATAGGCTTAATGCAGTAAGAATAATTCTGCTCAGCGCTCCCCATTGTACAATTCATATGAAGAAATTTTGCTTCTCTAGCAGGAAGAGGATGCAAAACATTTCTTAATTCTTGAACACAGCATTGCCTTTTGCATCAAATACAGGTTGATGGATCTTGGGATTTCTGGGAAGAGGCAAAGATTTCACAAACCTGTAAACTACCTACCTATTCCCCCCTTGTTGAAAGAAGCAATAGAGTTATGATATCAGACAAAATAAGCTCTTCTTGTGATCATTTGCTTTAAAAAATGAAAAAGTTTTTTTGTTGGGCTAACTCCTGTTTACAATATCTACACAGGAAAATGGAGAGGAAACGCTATCAGTTACATAAGTTAAAACACACCCAATGATACTTCTTCCACTTTGCAATAATTTTCACTCTGCCCATATTTCCAACTCTTTCTTCAGCATCAGTTGTATAAGTGTCCCTTATGCTGAACTGGAAGAAAGACTTTAAAAAGTCTACGAAGCTTATGCAACCATCACTTTGTGTTAGCCTTTAATTTGCCTGCCCCAGAGGGAGAGGGCCACCTCCCTAGAAACTGCCACATAAAGTTAAGGTCCGCCTGTTTTCACCCTGGCATGATTTCCCCCCCTCCTGAAGGAAAGAACAAGGGGCTTTGATAGGTCCGAGTACTCAATCCCGGACAGAGCTAAGGGCCCCTTGCAACATCTGGTTAGTATTTGGGTGGGAAAAGTCCAGCAATTCAGCGTGGCTTCCCACCGCCTCCCCCTTCCCCCCCCCCTACTCCCTCATAAAAGTCCCTTCTTCTCGTCCCCTTTAGGGACGAGGATGGCGCAAGAGCTATATTTGCAAAACGAAGTCAACACCACGGATGGAGCGCAACAGCTGCCAAAGCTGAATCGCACCCGTTTCGAGAAAGCGGCTGGACTGCGCAGGCACAAACCCCCCTAAAAGGTGTATGGGGGTGTGGAAGAGGGGGGGAAAATCCTTTCGCCGGTTTCGGTTTGAAAGCAGCCTCGGATCCGGGATCCCACCAGCAGTCAAATCTTCCTTTTCCAATTCCAACCCTTCTCCGCCCCAATAATTCCTTCCTCTCGTGTTTAAACAGGGCGGGAGGGAGAGGTAGGGGTGTGTGTGTGTGTGTTTGTGTGTCCGTCTGCCTGTCTGTGTGTATTATTCTCATCCTCATAAACGTTTTGCCACTTTGTTACCGAACGGCAGTTTTTCTTTGCCACCTGCGCAGGCTGCTTCTGAATCTAGAAACCCGGCTTTTCTTTTCTTTTTCTTTTTTTTTTTTTTTTTTGGGGGGGGGGTAAAAAAAGAAAGAAAAGAAACCAATCGCCTTTGAATTGACTCGGCCTCTCCCTCTCTCGAGGCCCTTCCTTGTTCTTCGGTCTCCGGTGCCTTTTCTGTCTCTTTTCTCTCCTTCCACCCCCTCCCTCCCCGGTTTCCTGCGGCGTCTATCGGTAAGTTCGGCAGAAATTGGGATCTCGGGTTTGGGTTCAAGGAAGAATCCTCCCCTGCGCCTGCTGCATCTTAGTAGTACTAATCACCCTGGTTTATTACCGGATTGGTCTTAAACAGCTCTCCCCAATGCCAAAGCCGGATCCCGGCTATAATCCCCGCCAAGGGAGAGGAGTTTCTGAGCGGGCCGCCCAAGCCAGCGGATGCAAAAAAAAAAAAAAAAGCTTCAAACTACACCTCGGGTGGAGCGCGCAATAAAAGCCAGCCGCTCGCCTCTCCTTTCCCTGCAATTTTCACACAACCCCCCCCCTCCCCCCAAGCAATTTTAGGTTGGTCTGAGTGCGATGCTAGAAAAAAAGCAAAAACAAAAGAGGCTGCGACGGCGGCGGGCAGGTTTAGCTCCTTCTGCAGGTTCAACACACGCGCCCGCACGCAGAGAATTTTGCACGAGCGAAGGAAGCCACGGCACCGAACCGGGCAAGCGAGAAAAAGGGAGAAACAAGAAGAAATCGCGGCTGGGGTTTTTCCCTTCGCAGTTGTTCTACCTGGCAGGTTCAAGACGGCTGGTTTTGGGGGGGGGGGGAACAAAAAAACAAAACAAAACAAAACAAAAAAAAAAACATCCCATCGCCTCTTCCCAAGCCTGAAACGAGCAATAAATAAATATAAGCCAAGTCCACTTCGCTCGGCTGCAAACGGCCGGCTTGCAATTGCGGAGATCGCGCTTTTCAAAATGGGATCGAAGCCCACCAAACCTCCCCCCCCCCCGCCCCGACTCTCTCCCGACACTTACCTTTCTGCGGGGCGGGGGAGGACGAGGACGTTCCTTCTTAAACTCCCCACTTAACGTGAACCTTCCCGGTTGTTGTGTTTTTTTTTT
>BLBF01000005.1:50601748-50650676 GCA_015471245.1 Laticauda colubrina | reverse complement strand
AATCTCCTTGACATGTCAGTCGAAGTTGCCTTGCCTTCGGCCGCTACGAGTCAGGGGGGCGGGGGTGAGCATGTCGGGGAACTGCTTAGCTTTCGGCCGTGTACGGGGGAATTGGGAAGGGAGGGGGGGCGTTTCGAGCAAGGGAGCCGGGGGAAGAGGAGGAGGAGGAGGAGGAGGAGGAGGAGGATGAAGAAGCAGAGCGTGGGGTTGGGGTGGGGGGGGGTGGGGGAGGAAGGCAAGAGAGGGAAGTGACGACTTGCAGTCCAAAGGGTCGCCTGGGCTTTTTCCCTTCCCTCTTACACCACCCCAGTTTTCCAGAGGTTTCCCAGCCTCTCAGCACCAGCCGGGGTTGTGGGGGGGGGGGTAGCGGGGAAGCTCGGCGCCCGCCCGGCTTGTGGACGAGAAAGTGGGCACAGCTCGCCTCGGGCACAACTGCAGCGAGGGAAGGGAACCAAATCAACAAAAGCCAATCTTCCAGCCTCTCCAAGCTCCGCGTCACCCTGCCAGCCGGGAGCGAAAACTGCAAGCGAATTACAAGCCCTGCATATTTATCCTTCGCGATGCCGCGCGCGAGGAGGAGGAGGAGGAGGAAGGCGGAGGTGGGTGTGGGGGGGGGGGGGGGGGGGGGGGGCGGGAAGGGACAGGGAAGCCGTTTCGGACTCAAACAAGCCGCGCAGGCGAGCCCCCGTTCGCTGTTATGAGGAGCCCGCCGACGGGCGGCCTTTCGGCCTCAGAGGGAAGGACAGGCCGGCGGTCAAGGAGCGCTCCAGCTTGGCGGCTTGAACTCGGCCAAAGAGAAAACACGAGAGGCGAAGGCGGCAAACGTGGCGAAACCTACCGCCAAGGGCCTCCGGGAGACCTTAAATTAGCCTTTTGGAAATTGCTCAGGAGGAGAGTCCGCCTGTGGGTTAGTGGCGTGGCAATCTTGGGGGAACCGCCTGGCCCAGAGGGGAGTCTTTTCTTCACCGTAGTCAAATAACTACTTGGGAGGCAGCGGGAATATTTAAAGGCTAAAAATAGGACGTGCCGCCAAGCAAATTACTGTTTGACTTCAGCCAGGAATGAGCTTGCTGGGGAAAAAAAAAAATATGTGGGTTTGTTCAGCCTGGAAGAGGTTAACCTCTGAATGTTTGGAACTGAGGGAAGCCAAGCAGAGAAGTTTCCTGACCCAGAATTGCCTCTCTATATTTGTCAGAAGCAAAGCGCTGGGAAAGGAGCTGGAAGGAATCTGGCCTACCAATCATTTAATTGATTTGATGGGATGGACTACGGCACCCATCATCCTTCCACTGTTTCCCAGGAGCATGTTCTTGAGAAGTTCAGTTGTCCTTTTGGAATAAATGAGAGATGTGCATACACCCCCTCCCACCCACCCCCCACTTGGGATTTGCCATAATTCACCAGGCTAGTTTTAAGATGAAGTGCCCTAATTTTATTTTTTGCCTTGTAAATAACAGTGAGGGTCGGGTGAGCCAGACATTTCTGTGATGCTTGTTTCTGAACAATTTCTGTGTATTGTCAATCATCAGGAGATATATTACATTTTTCAGAGACTGTCACTGATAAATCCTGAACACTCTGAACAACGTCCAAGACCATTTTATGGTCCAAAATTTCTTGCTAAATTGGGAGAAAGGGACTGAACCTGGGGGGAGGGGAGTAGAGCTTTCAGACCCAACTTGCTAGAACAATGTCTTTCAATCTCAACCATTTCAAGATGTGTGGAATTCATCTACCAGAATCCCTGAGCAAGAATATTGGAAAATTCTGGGAGCTGAATTCCATACATCTTAAAGTGACTGTATTAGAGTGAGAAATAGGCTTGCTTCTAAGTAAAAACTTGTTTAAGAGTAGGATTTTATTCATAGGAAGGGGTTAGTCCTAGTCAAAGCCATGGTGAGATACCAGGAGTCTTGGTTTCACAAGTTCTCCTTTCCTAGCAGCCAATACAGGAACTACCTCACTATATTTCTGATTATTCCTGCCTTTGTTATAGCCTCAAATCTTGGGTTGATTCAAAATACTGCTTTTGAACTAGGAGCCATGATGTTTCTGCTGAACTCTAGGTTTGCTTTGGACTCTGCTGTTAAGTTTTTAGATGGTACTAAAGTACTGATGAATTTCTCCCATGTATCACAGGGAGGCATTATATTAACAGAAAAGATGGGCTGTGGGAAGGATTGGAAGAAAATAAAGATAGGCGGTGACATGCAGCTGCTCTAGGAGGCACCTTCCAGTATATGGAGAAAGTATATGAAGCAGCAAAGGAAAAACAGTAAATTTATGTCACAATAGGTCAATAGCATTTATAAGGTTTCAGTATTTTGCCCACTTACCGTCTGTTGGCCATTTTAGGCAGGTACAAACACATTCCCTCCCTTCCTTGGATTATCTTCCAGAGCCATTTTGATTGGACAGGGACAAAGATTGGGACTTTCAATCTAGTGCCTTTCCCTGCATTTACCAGGAAGGTCAAATGCAAAATATGAGTATTTGGGGAAGCTCAGTGGTGGAAGAACCAACACTTTCGAAGTACTCCTCTGTTCCCATTAGTCAAACAAGAAATGAATGGATATTTCACTTTTTTCCCACCACTTCTCCCCCTTTTTAATATTTCCCCTGCCACCAATTTTGTATCATCATTTCTCCATCCTTGCTTCTACACTTTTTTCTTACTGGTTGGCCAGTTATAGAAGACAGTCTTCTATAGGAAGGGCCTGTATAAGGATGACTTCTAAGCAGATCTTTTTCCAAAGAAAACATTCACTCTCTTTCACCAAAGGAAAAGCACAATAAATTATTTTGGAGCCCTGGTGGTGCAGTGGTTAGAATGCGGTTATTGCAGGTAAATTCTGCCCACAGCCGGGGTTCAAGGTTGACTCAGCTTTCCATCCTCCTGAGGTTGGTAAAATGAAGACTCATATTGTTGGGGAAAATATGCTGACATTGTAATCCATGCAGAGAATGCTGTAAAGCACTATGAGGTGGTATGTAAGCCTAAATGCTATTGCTATTTTTGTTTATGACTGTACATCCTTTAAATCAGTTAAACACACAATATATTATGATCATTGGGGACTTTTCAGACCATAGGACATCTTTAAAAGCTTTTTACCTATGTTTGTGTTGTAGAGTTTCTCATCCTAGTTTCACAATTTTATTAAGCCTCACAGTTTTTCAATATCCCTATCGTGTCACAGTGACAAATATTGCTAAAGCCATTAACAGTTTGTTATGTGGAGAGCAAAGGTAATACAAAAATGTGCCAGTGTTATAGAGAGGGCATAATTTACATGACAATACTTGGGATCTCTCTTGGAAGTTTATTATCTGTCAAATTTATATTTCCAAATCTATATTAATTGATAAATTTAGTCACAAGACACTGTATAACAAATACCAACCAAACAATTCTATGTAGTGTGTCTTATTTCAAATGTTTTCAAATAAGGCTTTTTAAAAATTAGACTCATTTTTAAGTATGTTGGATAATTAGCACTGCATTTAGGCAATAAAAACTCATTTGGGCTCCAGCCCTATTTAACTTGGGTGTCAAAAACATAACCCCAAACAAAATTTCATTAGCACTTGATTCCAAGAATGTCATTTGTCTTCTTTACAAAGGGTGCATGTGTTATTCCTCTATAAGCAGAGAATAGAGGCTTTCTTTCTCTAGCTTGTTATTTAGAAGACAACTACAAACTGCTCCAAGTAAAACATTCAGTTTTAGATGTAGCAAGCAGCAGCCTGAACCAGTCTGAGATTTAGAGCTGAACAGTCACACCTGGTTAGTATTTGGATGGGAAAAGTCCAGCAAAGAACCAGAACTGTGCTCGGAAATGGTGGGGAAACAGATCTTGGAAGAAGACAGTAATAATCCACTTGCATATTGCTGCCAAGAAAACAAAATCATGTACATGAAGTCTGTAAGCAAGTGTTCCTTAAATCTTGGCAACCTCCTCCTCCTTTCCCCAGAACAGCCCTGTGAGGGAAGGGTTGGACTGGGTGAGAGTGACTGGCCCAAAATTGCGCCCAGCCAGCTTTCATGCCTAAGGCGGGACTAGAAGTCACATGTCTGGTTTCTAGCCTGGTGCCTGAAGTCCACAACACCTTCAAGGTTGAGAAACATTGTGCTCTAACAATCTTTTCAGTCTGCACAGATTGAATATTGTTTAGATTAAATTTATTCTATCAGGCTTTTTTTAAATTGCTGCTATTGTATTTATTTGGGTTTCTACTCTTAACACAATATCTTAGAATACATTTTCTTTATTACCAAAATATTTTTCAATAGTATCAAATGCCTAGTTCATATTAAGGTAATTAAATTTGAGAAAAAGGCTAAATGATAGCCTTTTTTATGATAGTTCTCTTTTTTTTTGTAGAAGTTGTAAAACGGATATCTGTGCCTGTTATTTTTTCCCCCAGGAAGAAAGCCTGATCAGTTGAACCAAGTAGTTGATAGCAAAAGATATAACTTCAAAATCTTTTTGTTGGATTAAAAACAATTAACCGCCTTAGAATTGTTTCTTTCAAATTGTTCTTAAAGAACTTAAATGATCTTCTAATAAAAATATATAATGTCCCTAACTTCATCAAGTTGAACCAGAAGTTTATAAAGTTGCTAGCATATATGTTAGGTCATGTGTTTTGTGTAGACCCAGGACTTTTTTATTCAAAGAAGTCAAGTTATTTTAAGACCAAATAAATATTCTGGATGATGGCTTATATTCCTCAAATCCCTGAATTGGAGGCTATTTTAGCCACAGTTCTATTATCTGTGGACATGTTTTTTTGTACATGTATAAAGTTCCTCACCCTCATCCCAAAGTATTATTATCAGTGGTTGTGATGCTATATCTATGGTTGCAGTACTGGTACAGAACTCCTGCAGACTTTCTAGTGAAAATCTTAAGATATGGACGTTCCCAGATTATCTGATAAATCATCAAGCACGTTGGTATCATAGGGGAATTTATCCTTTTATCATTGAGATTTCTAAATCATAGTTTATTGTTGTGTGGTCCACATGTTGTGTGGACCAGGCCCCTGGGTTTAAAATAAACTACACAACTGGCCCCATAGGTTACCCTTTCGGAGATTATTTCTTTACCAAATTCCTCAGTAGCAATAGCCTTCATAGTGCTATATACCACTTCATAGTGCTTTATAGCACTCTCTTAAGCAGTTTACAGAGTCAGCATATTGCCTCCAATAATCTAGGTCCTCAATATCTTCAATGATATCAGAACTTCTTAATGTCCTGGCTTTAATGGAAAATCAAGGATACCTCTTGAAACAATGGTGTGGCATGGCATGGCATGGCATGGCATGGCATGGCATGGCATAGAATAGAATAGAATAGAATAGAATAGAATAGAATAGAATAGAATAGAATAGAATAACAGAGTTGGAAGGGATCCAACCCCTGCTTAGGAGGGAAACTCTATAAAATTTCAGACAAATGGTTGTCCAATCTCTTCTTGAAAGTTTCCAGTGTTGGAGCATTCACAACTTCCACTAATCAATTGTTCTAACTCAGGAAATTTATCCCAAGTTCTAGGTTGCTTCTCTTTTTGATTAATTTCCATCCATTGCTTCCTGTCCTGCCTTCAGGTGCTTTGGAAAATAGCTTGACTCCCTCTTCTGTGTGGCAGCCGCTCAGATATTGGAACTCTGCTCTCATGTCAACCCTAGTCCTTTTCATTAGACTAAACATTAAATAGTCTGTGTTGAACTGGATGGTGCAGTCAAACATCAGTATAGGAAAAGTTTTGTGACGTTTTGTATTATGTCAAACTGTTTTATAAAATTTGCCAAAACTTTAATTTCATTGGAGTTGTACATTCCAGAATTTGGATGCATTCTATCAGCCCATTTGAGGCATCTTGGTCGAAAAGGTTTTGCCCTATAGTGCGCTGTTTCACCCAGTTAAAGGTTGTGGGAATGAGAGCTTTGGTAATATATAGATTATGAGTAAGAATTGTAAAAGTATGTTTACCCTGCTTTCTCTGGTATCTTTTTTATAATTATTTTGCATTTCTTCCAAAAGTCACTAAACAAGCTTTCTGCATTCTGGAGGCTTCTAGATAACTGTTTCCCAGCTTTTAGCTTTATGCAAACCATCACATTCTCATCAAAGGCATTTGCAATTACCACCAGATGAAAATCACTGGTCCACATTACAACTGCCAGATGTGCAAAAGAATCTTAGTTCATAGGGGCACACAAAATTGCCATTTAAAATCAGCTAATGCTCTAATTACACAAGAATATTGGTGAATCAAAGTATATTGGCAATAATAATGTAACATCAGATATGCATAATACATATACACAATTATTATTAGGCTCTAAAAAGCTTCAAGGGGATACTTCATTTCAACAAATGCTTGCAAAAAGCAATGTATTCCTTCTCATGGATGCTTCAAAATGCAGAGCAGTAGTGCTGCTCCATTTCAAGGCCTTGATTACCATGAAAGCTTCCAAGTTTCCTATCCCCCCAATTTGTTAAAGTTCTTGTTAGTTTATTTTAAAGCATTTAAAGAATAAAACAAATGACTTCATAAAGGAAAAGAAAAGGGCATAATAAAGGAGCCATGATGGCTCAATGGTTAGAATGCAAGCTAATTCTGCTGACTTCCAGTTGCTAGCAATTCAGCAATTCACCAGCTCAAGGTTGACTCAGCCTTTCATCCTTCCTAACTGGGTAAAATGAGGACCCATTTGAGACCCAAAATGAGATTGTTGGGGGCAATACGCTGACACTAAACCGCTTAGAGAGGACTATAAAACACTCTGAAGCAGGATATAAGTAAGCGCCATTGCTATAATATATATAAAAATGTCAAGAAATAAGCAGAATTTACAATGTCATTGATTAAATAATCAAATATTGATTATCAAAAACAAACTCATATCCTGAAAATAATCATATGTTTTAATTTTTTTGAAATTTTAACCTGTTTTATATGTACAGTTATCTACAATCTTATACATTGTAAGCCTCTCAGAGCCTTCTTGAACAAGGAGATGGGGAGCAAATAAATTTAATAATCAACAAACCAGGTCAAAACTCCATACATTATTGCTGTTGAGGTTACTGTTTATCATTATCTAAAATAAATGTACATGATCATATAAAAAGGAGAAATGGAAGAATAACACCCCCCCCCCCAAACAATCCGCAAAATCTTAATTGGCAATACTGGAAGAAATCTTGAGGTGTCATAAAAGTATCTTTGACTAAATAAATTGTTCCTCCTCCATTGGAAACCCTCTTGGAGACAGATCTAAGAATCACACCCTTTCCCAGCAGACCACCAGCAAGTTTCTCTCATGGGCCAAGGTTTGGGATGATAAACCTCTTAAATACAGCTGCCATCATTCTTCACTTCGGCTGGGCTGATGGGAATTGTACACCACTATAACTGGAAGATTCTAGATGGGTGGCAGAGAGCTGCAAGCAACCATTTGATCACAGGTGACACAATAGAGCTTCCAACTCTGGCACTAACAAAGTATCAGAGTACTATATGAGTTGGAACTGTTGGTAGGAGTGGATTGATAGAAGATAGACAATAATAATAATAATAATAATAATAATTGTGAATGAGGAGTGTTAATAGTAGTAATTAGATATTTGCACTAAAGATTAATTGCAAATATGGCACAAAATAATGAGATAAATAAGGAACCACAAACTGTTGGTGATGTAATAGCTTTTAATCATTTACCCCTTTTTTGTTCTTCTTTCCTTCCCAATTTGTGTGAGTGCTGTTTGTGTATTTTAACTGTAAAACTTGTCAAAGTTTATTTAAAAAAATCAGCTTCCTTGAACCTCAGGACATGAGAATGACACTATTTGTAATAATAGTGATCCAGATTTTTATTTTCTTCCATTCCTCTTTAATCTCCATTATTGATTGATCTGTCTAAACTAATACAATGGCCATTATATTTTGCCTTTCTATTTTTTTTCATTAAAACATCTTTAAAACCTAACCCCTAAAAGGATGGCTTGTTTTATAGTTCTCTAGGTTTTTCATTTTCTTAAATCTGTGTGTGTGTGTTTGTGTAGAGGAGCTTTACTTCACAATTGTACTTACCTGCTTGTTGAGTGAATGTAAGAGATTCTCACTGTACAGAAGTCACCTAAGGTTAGGGTTACTAATACAGAATCTTGCAGCGCAAGGGACACTTTGTGATGCTTATGTGACTCTGTTGCCTTTTAATTCCATTCCTACAGCAGCCTCAAGAAGGTTTTGTTCCAAAAGCAGATATTCACATTATATAATAGTTCTCACCCTCATTGCTAATCAATGGGAGGAACACAATATATAAGTGTAATACACCAGGTTTTCCTGGCATATCATTAACAGCTTCACCTGATGATTTTTTATTGGAATTGAAGCTATTAAACCTACTGGAACTTTGCCAGGAAAAAGACTAGCAGTTCCTATTAAAGGAATCTGGCTCACCTCAACTCAATTTGGGATTGTGAAGACCTAGTGAAAGGGGGAGAAACTGGCTCAAGCTTCGCACTACTTGCAGAAATGCTTTCCCCTTCCAATTTTCTCATACCATTTGGAGATTCTAGGAGTGAGTGGTGTGGTGGCCTAGAGGTGGAGCCTTTGCCTCACAGTCAGGAGGCTGGGAGTTTGATCCTAGGCAGAGGCAGATATTTCTTTCTCTGGGCACAATAAGAATGTATCTGCTGACAAAAACTCGTACTGGCAACAGGAAGGACATCTGGCCAGTAAACAATCAGCTCCATTCAGTTGCCCAGACTCCACCACACAAGGGACTATGGGATTGTTAAAAGAGGACGATGACTTGGAGAATCTGGTTATCATCAGTCCAACTTTGGTGGAATAAGGGGGATGGTGGAATAGGAGGAAACTTAACAGTGCATAATTACCCCTGTGCATTCTCCTCTGAATTTAGAAACCTTTCAAAGGAGATCTGGGTTGTAGAGGTAGGAGGGAACTCCCTCCTCCTAAAGAACATGTAAAATGAAATATGTATGCTCAATAGTAGATGGTGTTATAATTGTGAAATTATTCTTTGTGGGGGGTATGGTTGACATTTGCTCATCTAAGGTCATTCTACTTGTTAGAATGACTTGTTAGAAAGTAGAAATCATTCTACTATGATTTCTTGTCCAATCATAAATAATCTTGAACTCACATAGAGCTATAAAAAAATAAGAGGACAAATCAAGAAATCTTACTGAAATTGGGGGCTCTTGCTTAGGCTTTTCCAGATGAATCTGTTTAGTATCAAAATAATAGACTCATGAGGCTTAGCCAGATGATCACATTAAAATACTATTCATAATTCCTTGAGTTGGATGAAAAGGATGCCAATGTAAAAATTTCCTGCTTTGATTTATGAGCTATTTTGTTACAGTGGTGAGGCAGAGGTCTCATGTAGTCCCAAAAATTTTATGGAAGGCAAATTAAGAAAAATGACAGATGAATTTTGTGGCTTTGCTTCATCTCAAACCAAGCATTTCTGCCTATGAGAACCACAGATCATTCTTCCTAGCATAGAGTGGGACAAGTATGGGCAAAGCCCAGGACAGCATCTTTTGCCATTTGTGAAGTGGCCTGGGCAAATGGTGGAAGAAGCATGTGTGTTCTGTGCTTGTGACCTGTTAGCTGGGGTGCTTCTGAATATGAGTCCATTGCTTTTCTGTGTACAAAATTAGCCTGGCTGACAGGTCTCAAGCATGGAGGAAAAATGTAGTGTGAAGTTGGAGATAATGTGTGATAAGAGGTAAATTCTAGTCTCAATTGCTGCTGTGTTGTAAAGGCAACAAATTCAGTACAATAGACAATAGGTTTGTCTATGGAGATCCTCAGTCATCCAGGTTATGGTTGACATGACCTGGATGATTGAGAATCTCCATAAACATTTAGTATGCACTTTGGGATGAACACACTTTGAATGGTGCAGGAGTATGATCAGATTTCAAAAAAAATTGCAGACTATAGGAATCATTTGCACTTAGTTTGAGGTGCAGATAACATAGACTCATCCCCAACAGCCTGACCCTGTCTCCAACAGTGAAGGGACACAGGGCAGAAAACATCCTACAGCCAAGAAGGCTCCACAAACATTTGCACTACTCAGGTGACCCTGAGGAAACAGATAAACTTCCAAGGAGCCTCAACAGCTCTCTAAAATAATGCAAATGACGAGATGCCTGCAAGGAATATAAATCCTTCCATCTCCCACCATCCAGTCAAAGCTGAAGAAGCTTCTTGGATGAGAAGCAAACCGTCTTCAAAGAAAAGCAACAAAGTCCAGTTGCCTCCTGAAAAAGCATCTTCGGGGCAGTACCAGACTTGTAACCTACAATTCCAGAAGGATCCTGAAGATAGTCACTAGATTAAGCAAAATGGTGTATCCTCCCTTCACCAAATAAACCATAAAAATATGGACACCTGAAATGTCTTATTGGTAAAAACTATAATGCACCAGTGGTGGCAGAATAGTTGAAGAACCTGGCTGTTTTCTTCAGTTTAAATCAATCTCTTGTATGGTACAGGACAGGAGCAAAGTGCTCATCAAGAAAGCACTAAGCCCTGCTCTATGTCTCATGCTCTTTCAAAAGAAAGCTAAGCCTGGATTTATGAGAAGTCCACAAAGGTCCCAGTAAGTGATTTGAAAAGTCTCAGTCAGGCACTTACAATGGCTAATGCCACTAAGAAATTCAGATATCTGGTTTTCCTACAGCCTAAGCCAGAATCATCACAGAGGGCAATTCCCAGCAACTGGAGAAGGGGTGGATCTACCCTAAAAGCATTCAGTAAGAGCTGGTCAAAACCTCTCCCTGGCCATATCAGCAAAACAACTGTGAAGAAGTACGCTCAGTCATATGAATGGCCACAATTGTGTTCGGAAAAGAGGTAAAGCCTATTTCAAAATCACAATTGTTTTACTACCTCATCAGTGAGCTGGGGATGAAGAGGAAAGCAGTTGGATATATATGCCATGCATAAACAGCTACTAGGTCATAGTCATGCTTGGTTAGGGGGTATAAAGATAAGTTCCTAATGCAATATCTCTCAATCTCAGCAACTTTAAGAGGCATGGACATCAACTCCCCAATATTCCCCAGCCAATCCTGCCTTAATAATTACCAGAACAGCAGAGAATCTTTCTAGCTACCTTCACTAATCATAATTTTGCCACCCAAAGTGATGCCATCAGGGCATGAATGCAGACCTTCTGTCTGCAGGATCTGGCAGTATTAAGTGAAGAATAATTGCCTTCAGAAAACAAGATTATTTACGGAAATCTGACCATGGTAGATTGTCCCTTCCCAGTCTCCAGCTGCAGCCATGGCTAATCATTTCCATGGTGTATCAAGAAGTGTGAAACTGCTGTTTAATTTTATAAGTGTAATTTTCACACAAAAGGTGAAGACCTAAAGCCTCAGTGTGGCCAATGCAATCACAGCAGGAAAATTATTCTCACTTTGCCTGGTCGCTCCACTGACTTCTTTCATGGATACGTGGAAAGAGCTTTTCATATCTTATCTAGTGCCATGCAAAGCAAAAGAGGAGGAGAGTTTCCAGCACAAGCAAAATTATTGTTGTGGTTATGAGATTAGTCCACTGATTGAATGTACTGTACCTCATCAATATCAACGTTATAGGCAAGGGTGGGGTTCTACCAGTTCACACATATTTGCTAGAACCGTTTGTTAACAGTCTAAGCAGTTCAGAAAACTGGTTGTTAGAAGAAATTACTGGCCTAATTCTGTAAGGAAGGCAGGAAGGAAACATTCTGGTGTTGCTTACAGAAACTGCCTCTTCGTTAACCCTTATTCTTGGCAGGATTAGACTTCTTGTCTCAGGAACTTCTCTGGAGTTTTTTTTCCCCTCCTTTGCTGGTACTTTGCTTGTGTGGAATAACCATTCAAAGTTACAATGGTACTGAAAAAAGTGACTTATGACCCTTTTTCACACGACTGTTGCAGCATCCCCACAGTCACAAGAGGCTAGGCGAGGAGATGGCGTGCCTCGATGTGAGTGATGTTGAGTTAGTCATGCCCAGACAGTCACACCCACCAACTAAGCCACGCCCACAGAACCAATCGTTAAAAATTTTGAATCCCACCCCTGATTATAGAGATTGTAAAAGAAGACACTTAAGGATTTGCTTAGGAAAAAGCAAGGAGAACATGAAAATTTGAAAGATTGGTTGGACAAAACCTCTGAAAATCTTGTCTTATGTTGTTGAATATTGAAACCCAGAGAGGACAATATGCAAATGTGCTGCAAAGCAAAGTATCATCTGCAAACATCCCTTACATTTCTAACAATATCTTTGGGCCTGTCCGTACCTTAGATGTCTAAATTAGAATGCAATATGATGGACAGCTACTGTGAAAGTCTTTGTTTACTATATTGTCTGGAGGTGCTTTGTGATTGGCCATCTCCACCATGGCAACTGTTTTTTTTTAGCAAGTCCATAACATGCTTTCAGTGTTTCAAATGCACCCTTGCTTCCTTTTTATGCTTCTTTTTTGTGTTAGTTCCTGAATTCAGTGCTTATTTATTTATTTATTCAATATACATATTACCTGACTCCCAGTGACTCTGGGCAGTTCACATAAAGTATAAAAACAATAAAAAATACATCAATAAAGGAAAAACCAAAGATGGCAAAAATTAGGAAGCAATGAATGTATAGTTATTCCTCCGAATAGGCTAAACACAATTTAGAGCTGTCTTCTAGATCCTTTTGAAACTTCACCAGAGTGGAGGGCCTTCAGGATCTCAAGGGAAACCTAATTCCAGAGAACAGATGATCCAACAGAGAAGATGCCCTTTCGGGGCTCTGATAGATAGTTTTGTTTAATCAAAGGAACCTGGATTGTGCTAACCACATTGAATGGAAGCAGGCGGGCAGATACTAGAGAATGTATGTGGGGCCTTTACCTTGATTTAGTAACTCAGTCCCAATTCAGGGCTCTGAAGCCTGAAATGTTTCAGTTAGAGAGAATAGGATCACTTAGTGAAGGGAGATATTATGACAGAATCTGAATGACCTCCTCCACATCTCTTAGGACAAGTTTAATCAATTTGCAGATATCCACTCTTGTGATGAGTGGGTAGAAAACAGCAGTTGAAAATTCTTAAGGCTAGGTCACATCGGCCGACGGATGCAAAATATATGTAAAAAGGACACGGCGGATGGGAAAAATTCCATCCGTGGCTCCATCCGTTGTTATCCGCTCTCAAAAGGGGCAAAAATTTGCATAAACAGAACGGAAAAGAACGGAAAGTAACGGACGGGGAGAGGACGTAGCGAGGATGTTAAGCGGATGTTCAACGGAAGCCTAGCGGATGGAAACGGATGGAAGCGGATGGCATGTCCGCAGGGCTTCCGGGGGAGAACAGCAAAGCGGATGTGTAGCGGAAGGAGCAGATGCATAGCGGATGACGCGGATGCATCACGGACGCCTAGCGGATGCCTAGCGGATGCAAAGCGTTCCCTGCGCATGCGAGGAGGATGCATTGCATCAGCCCTGCAGATATAAAAGGAAGCAGCTTGCACGCGGCCAGCATTCAGAGGAAAGACCTGCTGCCAGAGACATCTTCATCAGAGACCATGGGGAAGAAGAGGAAGCCTGTGCCTAATCCTGCCAGCCCTGGAAAGAAGGACAGAACCACCATCCCACCCCCTGGTGCTGACTCTGCTGCTGCTGGTGCTTCTGCTGGTGCTGCTGGTGCTTCTCCTGCTGCTGCTGGTGGTGGTGCTGCTGGTGCTGCTGGTGCTGGTGCTTCTGTTGCTGGTCCTGCTGCTGCTGCTGGTGCTGCTGGTGTGGTGGACCAGCCCCAAGGCCCTCAAAGCCCTGCTGATGAGGGCCCACAAGGCCCTGCCAGAGGGAGGAAGAGGCAATCGAAGGAGAAGGAGAAGGGGGAGAGGAAACAGTACTCCATTGCAGAGGACCATGAGGAGGAGGTGCTCGAATGGCTGAGGGAGAATGAGTACCTGTGGAGGAAGGGCCACAGGCTATATTGAGACACCAAGCGGAAGCAGGCGGCTTGGAGAGAGAAGGCAGAGAGCCTGGGCTACACTTTTGATGTCCTCCTGGGGTGGTGGAAACATATGCACACCTGGTATGGCAAGCTGCACCTGAAGAGATCCGGGCAGGCCGCTGTCAAGCTCATGGACCGGGAGACCTACATCATGGCTAAGTGCAGCTTCCTGCAGGGTGAGATCCGCCACCGAGGAGCAGCCCTTCTGTCAACCCTCTCCCTCAGACAGCCCACAGACAGCCAGTCCTCTTCCAGCCAGGAAACAGCCAGTGTGTCCAGGCAGGTGTCTGCGGAGCGCCCCACGACAGAGACCCCCCCGACAGCTGCACACCCCATGCCAGAGGACGTGGAGGATCCCCTGATGCAGATGGAGCAAGAGGAGGCTGCAGCCACCAGAGACCAACCCACATCCACCCCCAGCTCCACCTCCACAGAAAGCAGGCAGAGAGGCAGACCGGAGGGACAGAGCCACACTGTCCTCTTGGAGATCAGGGACACAATCAAGAACAGCGCAGATCTCCTCTCTCAGCTGGTACACTTCGAGATTCCATCCTCAAACTACAAGCCCTTCCTCCCCTACGTGACCCAGACTCTCATGGACATGCTCGAGCCCCAGGTGATGAAGGAGAGGATCACTGCGCTTCTGCACCATCCTCCAGGCCCAGCTGAACCTGCTCCCACCCATTCCAGGTCTGCTCCTCCACCACAGGCGATGTCACAGCCCTTCCAAGGCTTTCAACAGCCCCTCTCCTACCAAGGCTATGGCTACCAGGACTTCCCTCAACAGAGGCAGCCTTTCCCAGTCCAGGCCCAGGTTCATCGCCTGCCACAGATGCCACAGATGCCACCGATGCCATCAACGCCTCACCTCGCGCAGCTGCAGACCAGACAGCCCCACTACACTCCTCCTTCCTCCACCCCACAGCCAAGCCCGTCCTCAGAACATCTGTCATCGGTGTTGGGACTGACATCCAGGTCCTGGATGAAGGGCCTCTCAACCTCACAGGCCTGAGCCTGCTGTCTGAGAGCTTCCTGCACACACCATCTCCTGTTGTCCTCTCGGGGTCAGGCACCCCAATGGCGCCTCAGACCAGCACTCCAGCCACTGCCACCTCCACAGCCCCTGGAACCTTTATACCTGAGACCATGGGCATGCCTCAGAGTGACTGAGAACAGTGCCAGAGACTGAGTTGTTACCTGTTGACTTTATATTTGCTTAAGACACTTTACTCAGGTCATTTTGCTTTTACAGTTTGTTATTAATAAAGGTTATCTTTGCTTCACACACTTGGTTCATTTCTTTTACTTAATAAAGTCTTGGTGGAAACTTTTAGAAAATGGTTAAGCCTTTGCATGCTTGTGGGATGGGCAAGGATAGCTGTGGGATGGATAATAGCTGTGGGATGGGCAAGGATAGCTGTGGAATGGATGATAGCTGTGGGATGGGCAAGGATAGCTGTGGCATGGATAATAGCTGTGGGATGAGCAAGGATAGCTGTGAGATGGATAAACCTCCAGTGCAAGCATAGTGGGACTGTATGGTCCACCCTCCCAGCTGCTACACGTGTGGCCCTTTTTTATCAATAACAATTTATTCATTGATCAACACATTTCAACATAAACACAACTCTTTATTAAATGCCCTGTTCATTGTAGGGCCATTCAACATACATGGCACAATCTCATCCGTGTGATGAGACAGGCTCAAGGAAGCATCCATTAAGCATCTACCATCCTGTCTTGCCACTCCACTGCTCCAGCTGGGGAGTTGCAGAGGTGTTTCAGGAGGTTGCGCTGCTTCTTCCCTTCATGTGAAGCTCTGTTGGGGCCTGGTACATCCACAGTGTCTATCAGGTTTCGCCCTTGCCTCCATTCACCAGGCTCCATGTCCCCATTGCCTTGTTGATGGTCCACAAGCCTGTTCTGCAACACTAGGTAGCGGGTGCGCATGAGATTGTGCAGGATGCAGCAAGTTTCCACAATATTCCTCACAGTCTGTGGGTGATGCTGCATGGTGGTGAGAAGTACCTGGAACCTCTTGGCCAGGATGCCAAAGGCGTTCTCCACCACCCGTCTTCCCCTGGACAGCCTGTAGTTGAAGATCCTCTCTTCACGGGTGAGCATCTGGAAGTGTAGGGCTTCATGAGGTAGGTTTTGAGGGAGAGGGCGTCATCCCCCACAATGAAGTAGGGCACATCTTGTGTGTGGTTGGGGAGGGGGTCTGGATCTGCGAAGCCCATGATGAGGTTGCATTCCAGCCCCTCCTTGAGGTCACTTACACTGTATATCTGGGCATCTGAAGTTGACCCGTTGCCTGAAGCATCGATGTACATGAACTTGTTGTCAGCATCAACCATGGCAAAGAGGATGATGCTGAAGAAGCCCTTGTAGTTGTGATAAGTGGACCCTGAGTTGGCTGGAGCTTTGCAGGCCACGTGCTTCCCATCTATGGCTCCAACGGTGTGGGGGAAGTTCCACCTCTGATACCACTCTTCTGCAACTTTCTTCCAGCCTTCTTCAGTGGTGGGACACTGGAGGAGCTCCTCCAGGTATTCTTCGATGATGGCCTGCACCACTTCTCTGACCACAATGCTGATGGTGTTGTGTGGCACCCTCCAGGCATACTGCATGTTTCTGTATGTGGTCCCAGAGGCCAGGTGGCACAGAGTCAGTGCCACCTTCAGCCCAGGGTCCAGGCTGGGATGGAAGTTGGTGCTCAGCTTGGTCAACCTGGGTCTCAGACACTCCACAAGTTCGTCAAACATGGCTGGTGACATCCTCATGAAGTGCTGGAATGCACAAGTGTCTTCATTCCTCAGCTCCACCATCAGCTTGTCATACAGTCCATACTCCACTCTTCTCTTGATCCATCGTCGAACCCACACAGTTCTTGGACATCTCCTTCTCTTTGTGTAGAAAAGGTGAAAGAACCTGAAGAGGGCTTGGTACTGGAGTTGAATGATGGCAGCTACCAAAAGGAATGTGCATTGATCCATGGTGGAGATCAATGGATGATGTTGAAGAGCAAGAGCAAGGCTGAAGAGGTCTGCACAGCAGGGCTGCTGGACTGAAAGTGAGATCCAGGTGATTTCATCCCCCTTGTTATAGGAAATATCGGTTTTCTGCTAGGTGTCCTTCTGCATCGTCTGGACATCCTGCAGACATCCTAAATATCCGAGATACATCCCATATACAAACGTTTTTTCCGTTTTAATGCTTTATGTCCGAGGTGCATCCAGTTTCATCCTTTCCGTGCTACTAACGCTGTGTGGACGTTCCGCATCCGTTTTGCTTTCTCCCTCTTTCCGTTTTCCGCTGGAGCGGATGCGAGTTGCGCGGATGCGCAGCAGATGCCGAGCAGATACAGCGGACGTTTAACGGATGACGACAGACGTAGAACGTTTGTTCCCCGTATGTGTCGTGCATGTAGAACGGACACGGCAGAAAGTTCATCCGCTCAAAAAGTTTTGTGCAGCTCAAAACTTTTTGAGCGGATGAAATCTTAGTGGACGGATGCTGGATGGATAGAACGTATGAATCACGCACGCAGTGAGTACAGAACAGATGCATCACTTTAACCAACGGATGGCAAGTGTTTCTCTCCATTTTACATCCTCTTTGCATGCGTTGGTACAGTGTGACATGGGCTTTACAGAGATGATCACATGTATGCTTAATGTAGGATATACATTCAGTAATCAGACTGAGTCTGAGGGAGAGATCAAATGCACCATCAGTCTTGAATCCCTTTCTGACCATGAGAGATCTACTGAGTCTGGACCATCTTGAATTCCATTGACTCTTATTTACTGCCATTTTGCTTTGACTGTTAATAGTTCAGATTCTTGCAGAGCACTTAAGCTTGCAATAAACCTTTATATTCATTTGAACTGTCTGGGCTCCTGATTTCCTATGTTTGACATTTAGTATACATATATACTACCTCTAAGCAATAGTAAATTTTTAAAGAATCTTTAATTTCATTCTATTAACAAAAACCAAATATGCTATAATGTTAAAACATAATGTTACTTTTATTCAAAACCCTTCCTTGGTGAAGGTTAAGCAATTTGTCCTTTTGCAAATCCATACAATTTGTACTACCTTGTTTGCTAATAATCTAGCATAATGTAACATCCAGATGACATCTGGGAATTAGAGAAGACAAACATTCTTGCTTCTAATTTAGTAATGCTCCTTCACACCCTCTTGATGCTATGGGTCCTTAGCTCTATGCTGCATCTTTTGAGCATCCATTTTAGGCAAGAATTGAACCTGGGTGCAAGCTAGCCAAGTCACAGTTTGATGGGCAGAGATGGATAAGGAGGTTCTTGATTTCTGTTTTTCAGAAATACATATAGCATTCATTTTTTTCTTGCTCCCCTTGCTTTTCTGTGATGAATGGTCTGATAATGACAGGCAGTGGATTCAACTGACGTGTCTAAAGACTAACAGGAAATTGGATACAAGATTTGACACCATCTTTCAGAGGCTTGTGGAGTCACCAAAAGATATTCCATCAGACAGAAAACTCTATCACATTCCCCTTGGCTTCTGTCATGGAGCACATGTTCAATTTCCTGTCATTGGTTGTTATTTCTGTTACACAGCCATGGAATAGGATGTGAAGACAAGCCAATTTAGGAATTTGTATGAATAAAATGCCAGCTTATATGCACACTGAACAACTGACTGAAAAGTAAAACCTGTTGCTATTGTTTGTTGTTGCTGTTTTTATTTTTAAACAACCAACTCCTTGAAAACAATGTTGAGAATTATTTACAGGTAATGGAAGGCAGAACCAATATAACCTCAGAAGTGCTTGTAACAAACAGTAGAAAAGCAGTTCATAAGTTTATGAGAGCAAAACTATAGAAAATTTTCTCAGAAGGCATGCAGGTTCTCCTTGAGGTCAAAATCCTTCCCTCTGTTATCCTCTTTTTAAATCATCAAATATTTGAATGCTTTAAAATCCTTTTTCTGTATGCTGTGCACATACAGATAGGCAGTGATCAGCCACATTTACTAAATACTAAATACTAAAAATTTAATTATCTTCTTTGTGCTGCCTTCAGGGTTCTGGAAAGGAGTGCTCTTCTCTAACAGATATTACAGAGAATATGAGAAAAATAGGGCAGAAAAATAGGGCGGCTTTTCCATAGTTCAAGAAGGAAAGGTAATGAACAACTTTGGGAGACCAGAGGAAGACCCATAATCTAGACCACAGTCCAATAAACTATATCTCAGCCAAAGAAGGAGTGGGGGAATGGAGAAAGCATCTCCGAAGGAACCCTCATTGGTTTTCTAGAAAGGCAAGGGAGAGGAGAGGTGCTTTCTGAGACTTGGTTTCTGTAAGCCAAGAGTGTCAAAATCAATTTTATTGAGGGCTGCATCAGGGTTGTGTTTGATGTCGATGGGCTGGGGTGGGTATGGCCAGCATGACATTACTCATGTTGGGGGATGCCTGTGGGACGGTCTCCTGCAACTCTCTGATAGTGAAAATGGAGCTTGGAAGGGCCGCACATGACCTCACAAGCTCTGTTTTCATTGGCAGTCACCGTGGGCCAGTTCTTCACTGTTTCCATGGCAGCCCTGTGGGCCAGATCTAAGCACCTCTTGAACTACATCTGGCCCCAGGGTCTTCAGTTTGACACCCCTACAGTAACCTTACAGTACAGTAGTCTTAACTCTGACTTAACTATGTTAATTGGGACTGGCAACTCTGTCACCAATATAGTCATAAAGCGTGACATCACACATTTTCATTGACTTATGGCAATCCCAGTTGCCATCATTAGCCAAATTCCACATGATTGGAGCATTCCCATGGTCACATGATCACTTTTTTCAGCCTCCCTGTTGGCTTCCTCATTGACTTTGCTTGTTGGAAGCTGGTAGCGACAGTCACAAATGATGGTCATGCAACTGGTGCACGGCAATGTTGTATTTGTGAGCTGATCACCAGGTGTCCAAATCATGATCACATAATTACAGAGATGCTGCAACAGTCAATAAGTACAAGTACTTCATCGAAAGTCCCCCTTCATAGTACTGTCGTAAAAATATCCCAATAAAGAAACAAGAGATAGTAATACAATAAAACAATTCTTACTTTAAAATTCAGAGGTTTATTTCATGAATAATTTGGAACATGAACAGCCATCATAACATTACTTACATCAATAACCCATTGCAATGAGGTCCAGAGACAATAGCTAGGTCCAGCAAGGAATAACTATGGCCAGTGGCCCTGATCTGAGATCCGTCTCCTTCTTTTATGCCTTTCTTCTGACAGTCCTTCAGTAAATGGAATTTTACTGGAGTTACTTCCTTGTTCTCTCATACTGACCGTCAATTAACATACATGCGAGTACATCTGAAATCCTCAACCATCTACTTTCGGCTCCCTATTTCACAACATCTTTCATGTTCTTAGTCAAAAATAACTTCTGAAACTATCTACTTTGCAGATTCATATTGCAATATTGCGCTAGCGCAGCAGATTACAAATATTTCATTATTCTTAGGAAACTATTCTGACTGACACTTTAATATATAGCATTTAATTTCAGGCCTACTATCATTCTGAGGCCTATATAATTTTTGGCAAATTCAAAGCCCAGTTTTCCTTTCCTCACACTACATACATATGGAACATGGTTGTTAGGGATAACATTGTTTACCCTAACTGGTTTAGGTGAAATAATAACTATGAATCATAGTTAGTGTATGTTAGAGTGTATGCAGCTTTAACTGTGAAATAGCAATTAAAGGAGTGGTTATGAAAACAATATAAAAGTAGCAAGACTACGGCTTGCTCTCTCTCTCTGGCTTTGATGATCCCTGATTACTGCTTGGAATCAAGACTGCATTGCTCGAACGGGAGAGACAACAAAGGACTGATTTATAAGTGAACTGACATAGGATATTCTACATGGACTTTGCTAACTGAATACCCCTGATTGGACTGACTACATGGTAAATGAATATTGGACTGTTATTTGACTATGCCATAAACTTATACTGGAATAAAATATATTCTTGATAGCACAAGCGTATCTGTTATTTTTACTGTATGTTAATAAACATACAAGCTTAGCTCATTCATTTATCTGTGTGCCTATCTGACTAACGCTGCACATTCTGTTTAGCTTGTCTACCTAACCCTGGTTGGGGAACCCAGGCTTAACAATGCTAATTTCCAAAAAATGCTAAATGAGTGGTCACTCCATGAAGACTAGTTGTAAAAAGTAGTTTAGGACTCTTGGTTTTGGCTTTTTGTCTGGAATATCTTGTAAGAATGACATCAATATTTAAGTCAGAATCTCAGGCAAAGTTTATCCCAATCTCTCTCTCAGAGATGCCTTCGATGCTTCCTTCAGTATCAGGATTCAGCAGCTATACACATGGCACATAGCAATAGCACTTAGACTTATATAGGTAGTCCTTAACTTACAGAGGTGGGCTGCACTTACATTAACAACCAGTTTTCTGGTTGTAACAATTGGTTGACAACTGGTTCATACATATGACTGTTGCTATGTCCCAAGGTCACGTGATTCTCTTTTGCGACCTTCTGAGAAACAAAGTCAATGGGGAAGCCAGATTCACTTAAAAACCATGTTACTAACTTATCAACTGCAGTGATTCACTTAACAACTGTGGCAAGAAAGGTCATAAAATGAGGGGGAATTCACTTAACACCCATCTCACTTAACAACCAGAAATTTTGGGCTCAATTGTGGTCGTAAGTCAAGGACTACCTGTACAATTATATTTTTTAAAACTTCTTTTAAATTTTAACCCTTCCATGAACAAAAAAAGTAAAGTATGATATATCTAGATTACTATAAAAACCAAATCATTTACTTAGTATGAAGCTGTTATGAATTATTATACTTTCACAGTTTCAGAGCTTAAAATGTGACTGCAGAGTTTCATTTTAACATCAAAGGGAGGTATATTAAAATGCTGGACTCTTTTACTGAGGGACAGAGTGTCATCTCAATGTGCAGAGTTTAGAATGTGGCTTTGTGTAATAAAATTAAAACAATGAAAAATTGCATCCACAAAAACAACTAATGAGATTAAATAAATTAATTACTGGCAATTGTTGTGATCATTTTCTTGACTGTTGCATACATTGATTTTGTATTGTTTTTCATTGTTTAATTGTTTCCTGCCCAGAGTCACTTGGCTGAGATGGGTGGCTAGAGAAATAAAATAAAATAATAAAACAAAACAAAACAGTGTAATAAGAAACAGTAGGTCACAATGTTTTGGTCCAGGAACAAGCCTACTTTTGTTGTTGTTATTTAGCAATTCAATCACTTCTGATTCTCAGCTTCCAAGTAGTCTTCAAGGGCAGCCCCATCTAGAGTGTATTGCAGTAGTCAAACCGTGAAGAAATCAGGGTATGACTGACAGTCTGAATTCCCCCCCCCCCAAAAAAAAAACTTTCTGTGCTCCCTGCAGCTTTGTGAAGCCTCATAACTATAAAAAGTGGCCCATACCTGTTCTAAGAACAACCGAGTTTCAAATCTGTGCCTGTGGAATATTTGTTGAAGAATAAAAACAACTTGATAATGTGATTGAATGATGAGATATAAAATCCTTCAATATAAATAGCAATCAAAATGCTTAAGTACAAAGGAATATCTTACTGGTGTCTAGCAAGGCTCTTGTCTAGTAGAGCATTCAAGAATTATAGATGCCACTACAGAAGAAGCTATTTATTTATTTTCTTGGCCATCCATCTTAGTTTTTAGATAAATGGTACCTAGAGAAGGTTATGTAGAGACCCTGGCCTAATGGGGCAGTGTGATAGAAAAGCAAACTCTTTTTGAAGCAATTACCATCTCTTTGCATTGTCTTTAGCAGGGAACAAGCAGCCTGTTCTCTGATAGGAATCCAAGTGAGCTATATGAGCTGAAATTCTGAAGTCTGCATTTTAAACTACTGTCGCCAATTTGTGAGCCATCTTCAAAGGATACCTATGTCTAAGGCACCACAGCAAATGGGACTTTATCATGACATAAGTAATTATGGGAAGGCTGCTATTTAATAACGATGCCATCTGTTCACAGCTTCCCAAAACAAGATAGGAAGGTGCAATGCTATTTTTAGAAAACACTGCATTATTCCCCCAAAAATAAAAGGTAAAACAGGTAAGGGAAAGTGACAATCAAAAACAATAGCTTCATTCCTTCTTTCTTCTATCATGGTCATTAATCACTCTGAGTTGCCAAGGAGAGTTACATGCCATCCGTCTCATACGGAGGAAAGGTTGGTTCTGTCAAAGGAGCAACTTATCTATGAGCAAGGCAAGAATTTTGCAGTGCATCCATATTCTGCATTATTTTTGTCCCCCGCTGAGCTTACTCATGAATAAATACATTCATTAATGGAGGCCTGCCCATTCTTCCCCCCTCCCATTTTCTAATCATTCCCACGATTCTTCAAGATTGCTGTCACCATCTGCAGATCAAAAACCTGCTCATCGTATTAGCTCAAAATTTCAGCCTCTCATGCTCACAGAGGGCCCTTTTAGGGCTTATTAAACAACTGCTTATCCTGAGCACCAAGAATGCTAGCCAATCGGCACTTTCTGCCTCAAACTTTCAATTGCCAAGTTTACTGTTTTGCCCTCCCAAGTGAATTTCTTGCACTCTGTAAATAACCCTTCCACCTTCCTTCAGATAAAGAGATACATCTTCTCTCTCTCTTTCCTTCTTTCCCCCTCCCTCCCTCTCTCTCTCTCTCTCATACACACACACACAAACACACACATGATATTAGTACATGTACTCAATCATGCATTTATCCACATGTATTTGTGTGTGCAATTTTCTGGTGATTTGCAAAATATTCCTCCTATAAAGGATTGGCACAAAGCCTGATGCAAGAGAAGATTAGTATTGAAAACAGCTCTCAGTTTTTGGCAGCATTTGGCTGACTTCATCTGGGCTCAAAAACTAAGCAGAATCAGGACTTGGATGAGTGACTGTAATCTAGGAAGTCTAAAAGTCTAATCTAGGAAGCCTGAAAAAGCCCCAGAAGAAGGGAGTGGCAGACCACTTCTACATTGTTGGCAGAAAAGTCATGCTCAGATTTTCTACGTATTCATCAAGTCAGCAAAAGTCTTGACATTTTATAAAACATTTCTCAAAATGGGTATGAAGAAAGTTAACACTCACTGCTCGAAATGTTTTAGGAAATATTCAAAGGGCAGAATATTACCCCTAAAAGAGAAATAAAAATCTGAAAGGAAACAGAAACTCAGCCCCAGTTTCCTTCTCCTAACAGATATTTTGGTGCCAACTTATCTACAAGACAAAAAACTGGGCCAGCCCATCTTCAAGACAAAAAACGTGACTCTCCAGGACTGATAGGATTAGTTAGCTCACCACATGGCATAACCAAGCCCTTTCACTGCATCACCCAGCAAGGCTCAACCAACCTTAATTCAGACAAACATGACTCCACATGAGAGTCTGCAACCAAAAGGATACATGCCCTTGCTACAGGAACAGGAAATTCAAGGTCAAAGCCCAAGAGGGTATAAATAACACTCAGTCTCCACTCCATGTGGTCAGTTACCCAGCACTTCAAACCCATGTGGTCTTGTTCATCATTCAGCCATCCTTCCAAGCAGGCTCCATGTTTCCAGTGTCTTTCTCTCCATTTGAAACTGAACCCAGATGGACATTTCATTTCTTCCAACAGGTGGGTGTGGAACATGGAGACCAGGGAAGAGTGGCTTTTTCAAACTGATAGCACTCCAGTCTACATACATTCAGTGGTATCCCACTCAGAACACTCCTCTTTATTACCATTGCCCTATTGTAAATGGAGGCCAGTTGTCCAGTGCCCCAGATACAATCACATGATTGGGTGTGTGGCCATTATAGCTTTGAATATAGGTCATAGCAATATCTTTTAGACTTACATACTGCTTCACAGTTCTTTACAGCCCTCTCTAAGTGGTTTACAGAGTCAGCATATTGTCCACAACAACCTGGGTCCTCATTTTACCAACCTTGGAAGGCTGATTTGGTGGGAATCAAACTCTGGCAGTCAGCAGAATTAGCCTGCAATGCTGCATTCTAACCACTGCAGCTCTTCCTCTTATAAGTAACCCTATTATGACAGTTGCTAATTCAAGAACTACTTGTATAGCAACACCGATTAACCAGATTTTCTTCTTTTCAATGACTGTTATAGTAGTCTGTTATGAACAAGATGTTCATCTGTCTGAATTCTAAAGCCCCATAAAATCTATTATTATTATTATTGTTGTTGTTGTTGTTGTTGTTGTTGTTGTTGTTGTTGTAAATTTTATTTGAGTTTTCACAAAAAAATACAAATAAAACATCTTTTTTGAAAGTAGCGTAATCCTGGGTTACATTTCTTCGTACAGACACAAATTCAATTTCATGCTCATTTTTATGTTCTATTCCATATCTTATTACTGTTTTACATTTTCTACATAGCTTCTCCCCTCTTTTAATTTTCTCAATTTTATTTTAATTATCTCATCTCAATTCAAATCATTATATTTATACTTTTTGTCCGTCCTGTTTCAATTTCATATTATCTTTTCTCATTAAACAAAGTTTCTCCTGTAGCTGCTGATTGGAGTATGATACCTTTATATCTTTTAAGTTTATCCATTTAATTCTTATTTAGGCTTCAACATGTACCTTAAAGTTATAACATTCAATATAATACATAACTTCCATTCAGATTCTGCTTGGTACATTCTGAAAATACACACTATATTCTTTAAAAAAAAAAGGATCATAAATATATGTAATTAAAACAACACATTCCATTCCAATTCAATTCTATCATTAATGTTAATATTCATTAAAATCTTAACTTCTTTAACATTACTTTTCAATTAAATATCATACTTCTATGGGAACAGTTGTAAGCTTTCCATAATTAATTTCCCCCCCTTCACTTATATTTTATCAAACATTAACTAATTAAAATGTTCCCGTCCTTTCCTAGTTCAATTTTCTCATTTATTTTATTCCATTTATTTTATTAACAAACATTTTATTAGATTACAGGAACTATTTTATCCCTCATTTTAATCATACATTGTTTCCAATTTTCTAAAATTATTTCTATTACTAATATAACAAAACAATCCAAAATCCCTTTTTCAGTTAAATCCCTTTTTCAGTTAAATTTTCACCCATTATCTCTAAATAGGCTCTGTTTCTCTATATCTTGTTTCTGTCCTTTGTAACTTCTTTTCCTTTTTTTCTTCCCTCTCTTCTTCTCTCTCCCCTTTTTACTCCCCTTTTTGTCTCTCTACCTCTATTTCTCTCTTCTATATTACCCTCTTCTGTTGCTTTCCAATATTATACTTATTTTTTGAACTATTTTTCTTTCCTTTGGTTGTTTTTTTAAGTCTTAAATTCTCCATTCTCTTTTTCCCCCCCCTTTCCTTTTTCTTCCCCACATGGAATTACTTGTTCATTAAAGATGGCTTCTTCTTTGTCCCAGTCTTCTTGTTTTGCAGATGTTTCTTGTTGTTTCTCATAGTTCCAAATCTCCATTTCTAAGAATTGAAAAACGAAGCCAAAAGAACCCCTCCCTTCTTGTGCATCTTCTTTGTACTTTTTAAGTTCCATTTTCAGTTCATCCAGAAGTAGTGCCATTGTATAAATGTTTAAACAACCACCCAATTAATTTTAGTCATTCAAATGCAATAACCAAGAATCTAAAGATCACAAAGTAATCCAAATACACGCAAGCTGTTTCTTTTTGCTTTTTTTTTTCACTTTCTCTTCCTGGGGTTCTACTATTTAGTGTTTTAGTTCCTTTGTACCATAGGAAGGCATGCCACCCCAATAACAGATAATGTCCTTCTAATGTCAACAATCTCGTATTTCTTAATGTTATCCATTCCTTTACCCACATCAATTTCGTAGCTTGACAGTACAACTCCCAATTGGGCAGGCCAAATCCTCCTCTTATTCTAGCATCTTGCAAAAGTTTTAACTTTATTCTCGCCTTCTTACCTTGCCATATATATAAAAACGATTTTATTTAAATCTTCAAATTTATCTTTTCCAAGCCTAATTGGAATTGTTTGAAACAAATATAAAATTCTGAGTAATATATTCATCTTGATTGTTGATATTCTCCCTATTCTCCCTAAAATTTACAGTTCTAAATTTTCCCATTTCGCCAGATCTAGCGCTATCTGCTGCTTAAGTTTAATATAATTATTCTCTTTTAATGTACTGCATTTTGCTGTCAAGTATATCCCCAAGTATTTAATCTTATTCGTGACCTGGATTTTCAGTAGGTCTGCTAATTCTTCCTTTTGTCTTGATAACATGTTCTTTGTCAGAATCTTTGTCTTATCTTTATTTATTTTCAAGCCAGCCACCTTTCCATATGTCTCTATCTCTTCCATCAATTTTGGTGCTGTTTCTAATGGATCTTCTAAGATGAAAACCAAATCATATGCAAATGCTTGCAATTTAAATTCTTCCTTTTTAATTTTCATCCCTTTTATGTCCTTTTCTTCTCTAATATTTCTGTCTAACACTTCCAATGTTAATACAAACAACAAAGGTGACAGTGGGCATCCTTGTCTTGTTCCTTTTCATTATATCAACAGAGTCTGTCAATTCTCCCTCTATCATTACCTTTGCTGTTTGCTTATGATATATAGCTTCTATTGCTTGAGTAATTTTTTTAGTAAAGCCCATCTGTTCCAGCAATAACAACATGAATCACCAGTTCACATTATCAAATGCCTTCTGTGCATCTAGAAATATCGAAACCATTTGTTTTTCAGGATGAGCCTCATAGTATTCCAGAGTGTCTAAAATCACTCTCATATTGTCTTTAATTTGTCTCTTTGGCAGAAATCCATTTTGCTCAGGATGAATAAAACTGTTTAAATATTTTTAACTCTTTCTGCAATATTGAAGCAAAAATTTTATAATCTGCATTTAATAAAAAAAATAGGTCTGTAGTTCTTAATTTGTGATAATTTTCTTTAGAGAAAATTATTTATATTTATTCCTCTTCTTTTGGAATAAGTGTAATATAAGCTTCTAACCATGTTTTAGGTATCCTCTTCTTTAACATAACTTCATTCATGACTTCTAAGAATGCAATATTCAAAGATTCTTCTAATGTTTTATAAAATTCTGCTGGAAGTCCATCTGGGCCTGGCGCTTTTCCATTATTTTGCTTCTTAAGCCCCTGTCAAACTGCACCAATGGATGGAAAGAGGATGTAAAACGGACAAAAAAGCTTGCCATCCATTGGTTAACGGGATGTATCCGTTCTGTACTCACTGCCTCTGTTTTGCTTCCTCTCTATCCGTCCAGCATCCTTTTATTGACATTTCATCCGCTCAGAAAGTTTTGAGCTGCTCAAAATTTTTGAGTGGAAAATGTATCCAATTCGTCCGTTCTGCATCCGCTAGGCATCCGCTAGGCATCCGCTAGGCATCCGTTCTGCATCCGTTACGCATCCGCTATATCCGCTAGGCATCCGTTCCACATCCGCGCAACTCGCATCCGCTCGGATGCAGGGAGGAAGCGGAATGGATGCGGAACGGATGCAGAATGGATGCCTAGCAGATGCAGCACAGAAACAAAGCATTTAAAACGGTTCGCAGAGGGGACCTATCTCGGATATTAAGGATGTCTAGAGGATGTCTAGAGGATGCCTAGAAGATGCAAAGGGACACCTAGGGGAAAACCTATACTGCCTATAAAAAGGGGGAGCAACTCATCTGGATCTCACTTTCAGACCAGCAGCCCAACTGTGCAGACCTCTGCAGCTTCATCTGACTCTTCCTCTTCCACAGCATCCAGTCATGTCCACCGTGGATCGTAACACAGACCTTTGGGCAGCCACCATCCTTCTGCAACAGTGCAAAGCCATCTAAAGGCTCTGTGAACTCTATTACGGGAAGAAAAAGAGGCGGCCAAGAAGCGTCTGGGTCCGAAGATGGATCGGGAGAAGAGCAGAGTACGGACTGTACAACAAGCTGATGGTGGAGCTCAGGAACGAAGACACTCATGCATTCCAGAACTTCATGAGGATGCCTCCAGCCATGTTTGACGAAGTTGTGCAGCGGCTGACACCCAGGTTGACCAAGGCAAACACCAACTTCCGGCCCAGCCTGGAACCTGGGCTCAAGGTGGCACTCGCTCTGCGCCACCTGGCCTCAGGGACCACCTATAGTAGCATGCAGTACGGCTGGAGGGTGCCACACAACACCATCAGCATTGTGGCCAGAGAAGTGGTGCAGGCCATCATCGAAGAATACATGGAGGAGCTCCTCCAGTGCCCCTCCACTGAAGAAGGATGGAAGAAAGTTGCAGAGCAGTGGTATCAGAGGTGGAACTTCCCCCACACCGTTGGAGCCATAGATGGGAAGGACGTGGCCTACAAAGCGCCACCCAATTCGGGGTCCACTTATTTCAACTACAAGGGCTTCTTCAGCATTGTCCTCTTCGCCATGGTCGATGCTGATTACAAGTTCATGCACATTGATGCTTCAGGCAACGAGTCATGTTCAGATGCCCAGGTATACACCGCCAGTGACGTCAAGGAGGGGCTGGAACGCAACCTCATCATGGGCTTCCCAGATCCAGACCCCCTGCCCAACGACACGCAAGATGTGCCCTACTTCATCATGGGGGATGACGCCTTCTCCTGCACAACCTACCTCATGAAGCCCTACACCTCCAGACTCCTCACCCGTGAAGAGAGGATCTTCAACTACAGGCTGTCCAGGGCAACACGGGTGGTGGAGAACGCCTTTGGCATCCTGGCCAACAAGTTCCAGGTACTTCTCACCACCATGCAGCATTGCCCACAGACCGTGAGGAGGATCGTGGAAGCTTGCTGCATCCTGCACAATCTCATGCGCACCCGCTACCCAGTCTTGCAGAACAGGCTCGTGGACCTCCAACAAGGCAATGGGGACATGGAGCCTGGTGAATGGAGGCAAGGGCAAAACCTGATAGACACTGAGGATGTGCAAGGCCCCAACAGAGCCTCACGTGGAGGGAAGAAGCAGCGCAACCTCCTGAAACACTGGTGCAACTCCCCAGCTGGAGCGGTGGAGTGGCAAGACAGGATGATAGATGATTAATGGATGCTTCCTTCAGCCTGTCTCATCACACAGATGAGATTGGGCCATGTATGTTGAGTGGCCCTACAATGAACAGGGCATTTAATAAAGAGTTGTGTTTATGTTGACATGTTTGGATCAATGATTACATTAGTATTGATAATGAAGGTCCATAGGTGTGGCACCTGGGAGGGTGGATCATACAGTCCCACTATGCTTGCACTGGATGTTTATCTATCCCACAGCTATTACCCATCCCAAAGGTATCCCTGCTCATTCCACAGATATCCCTGCCTACCCCACTGCTATCTTAACCCATCCCACAAGCATGCAAAGGCTTAAACCATTTCTAAAAGTTTCCACCAAGACTTTATTAAAAAAAAGAAATGAAGCAAGTGTATGAATCAAAGATAGACTTTATTGAACAACAAGCTGTAAAATAAAAATGACCCAAGTCAAGTGTCCAAATAAAGTCCACAGGTAGCCAGCCAGCCAGTCTCTGGCACTCCTCTTGGTCACTCGGAGGTGTGCCCAGTCTCAGGGGTGAAGGGTCCAGGTGCTGTGGAGGTGGCTGCTGCTGGAGTGCTGGTCTGAAGCACCACTGGGGTGCCTGGCCCCGAGATGACAAGAGGTGACGGTGTGTTGAGGAAGCTCTCGGACAGCTGGCTCAGCCCCATGGTGTTGAGAGCTCCTTCCTCCATGCCATGTGGTGTCAGCCCCAGTACCGAGGACAGGTGTACTGAGGCTGGGCTTGGCTGTGGGGTGGAGGAAGGAGCAGTGTAGTGGGGCTGTCTGGTCTGCAGCTGGGTGAGGACTGGTGTTGGTGGCATCAGTGGCGTGGGTGGCATCGCTGTCATTGGTGGCATCATTGGCATGGGTGGCATCGGTGGCATCAGTGGAACCGGTGGCAACAGTGTCGCCCGATGACTCTGTGCCTGGACTGGGAAGGGCTGCTGCCTGTGCTGCTGGACCTCCTGGTAGCTGTAGCCCTGGAAGTGAGGGGCTGTGGGAAGCCTTGGAATGGGAGGGACATCACCTGGGGTGGAGGAGCAGACCTGGACTGGGTGGGGGCTAGTTCTTCTGGATCTGGAGGGTTGTGAAGCAGCTCGGTGATCCTGTCCTTCACCACCTGGTACTGGGGTTCCGCCATGTCCCTGAGGGTCTGGTTGACATAGGTGAGGAAGGGCTTGCGGTTGGAGGATGAGGAGTCGGTGTTGACCAGCTGAGAGAGGAGATCTATACTGGTGCGGATGGTGTCCCTGATCTCCAGCAGAACAATGTGGCTCTGCCCCTCCTGCTGTCTGGCTCTCTGCCTTTCTGTGGAGGTGGAGCTGGGGGGGGAGGGTGGATGCGGGTACGGCTGTGGTGGACGCGCCGTCTCCTTTCTCCCACCACACCAGGGAGTCCTCCACGCGCTCCAACACGGTTACAACACCTGTCCGCGGGTTCTCCGCCGTGGCACGCTCCACAGAAACCTGCCTGGAGACAGGGACTGACTCTCGGCCGGAAGAGGACTGGCTCTCAGCAGGCTGCCGGAGAGAGAGGGTCGTGAGAGGGGGTCCTGGTGCTCCTCAGTGGCGGATCTCACCCTCCAGGAAGCTGCACCTGGCCATGATGTAGGTCTATCTGTCCGTCAGCTTAACCGTGGACTGGCCAGATTTCTTGAGGTGCAGCTTCCCGTACCAGGTGTTCATGTGCTTCCACCAGCCGAGGAGCACCTCCGAAGTGTAGCCCATACTCTCCGCCTTCTCTCTCCAAGCAGCATGCTTCCGCTTGGTGTCCCTGTACAGCCGGTGTCCCTTCCGCCACAGGTAGTCATTCTCTCTCAGCCACTCCAGCACCTCATCCTCATGTTCCTCCTCAATGGAGTATTGCCTCCTCCCCCGTTGTCGCACACGCCTCTTCCTCCCTTTGGCAGGACCAGATGGGCCCTCATCAGAGGGGCTCCCAGGTAGTAAGGGCTGCTCCTCCACACCACCAGCACCAGCAGCACCAGCAGGATCATCAGCAGCAGCAGCAGCACCAGCACCAGCAGGACCAGGATCAGCAGCAGCAGAGTAAGCACTAGCAGCGCCAGCAAGACCAGGAGCACGAGCAGGACCAGGAGCACGAGCAGGACGAGCAGGATGAGCAAGACCAGGAGCACGAGCAGGACGAGCAAGTCCAGGAGCACGAGCAGGACCAGCAGGACCAGCAGGACCAGGAGCAGCTTCAGCAGAGTAAGCACCAGCAGAAGCATCACCGCCAGGAGCAGCTTCAGCAGAGTAAGCACCAGTAGAAGCACCACCACCAGGAGCAGCTTCAGCAGAGTAAGCACCAGCAGAAGCACCACCGCCAGGAGCAGCTTCAGCAGAAGCTCCAGCACCAGAAGAGTGAGCCCGAGCAGCAGAAGCCCCAGCAGAAGCAGAGTCAGAGACAGGGGGAGGGAGGGTAGCCCTGTCCCTCTTGCCAGGGATGGCGGCAGGTTGCTGATTCTTTCACTTCTTCCCCATGGTTGTGGGGTTGCTGGCTGGCAGGGAGGCTGGCAGGAAGGCTGGAAGGCACCAAGGCTGGCAGGAAGGCTGGCACTAAGGCTGGCAGGAAGCCAGGCAGGCAGGCACCAAGGCTGGCAGGAAGGCTGTCAGGAAGGCAGGCAGGCAGACAGGCACCAAGGCTGGCAGGCAGACTGGCTGGCAGGGAGGCTGGAAGGCAGGCTGGCAGCAAGGCTGGCAGGCAGGCAGAGAGCAAGGCTGGCAGGGAGGCTGGCCAGGAGGCTGGGAGGCAGGCTTGGAGGTCGGCTTGCAGGAAGGCTGGCAGCAAGGCTTGCAGGCAGGCATGCAGGCAGGGCAGGCAAGGCAGGCAAGGCAGGCAAGGCAGGCAAGGCAGGCAAGGCAGGCAATCCATCCAGCAGCAGGTCTTTCCTCCAAATGGTGACCTGCTTGGGAGCTGCTTCCCTTTATATCCGCGGGGCTTACGCAATGCATCCCCCCTGCATGCGCAATTAACGCTCGGCATCCGTTCGGCTTCCGCTGTGCATCCGCTAGGCTTCCGCTCTGCATCCGCTTCATCCGCTGTGCATCCGCTAGGCTTCCGCTCTGCATCCGCTTCATCCGCTGTGCATCCGCTGTATCTGTTCCGTGTCCGCTTTGCTGAGGTCCCCCGGAAGCCTAGCGGATGTGCCATCCGCTCCCATCCGCTTCCATCTGCTGGGCTTCCGTTCCGCATCCACTTTCCATCTGCTCTGCATCCTCCCCGCATCCGTTCATTTCTGTGTTATCCGCTCCAGTTATGCAAATTTTTGCCGCTTTTGAGAGCGGATAACAATGGATGGAACATTTTGCTCATCCATTGTGTCCTTTTTACTTACGTTTTGCATCCGTTGGGCAGTGTGATAGGGCCTTTAAGTGCTTCAGTTTACTCCACCATTGTTATATTGCTTTCTAACATTGTTTAAATCTCTTTAGGTATCTGGGGTAGATTAGCATTCTGTAAATACTGTTTGACTCTTTTCTCATCAATATTCTCTTGTGTGTATAATTTCTCATAGTAGTCTCGTATGATTTCCTTCTTCTCTTTACTACCATAACAAACTTGGCCTTGTTCATCTATTAGTTCCAATATTTTCCTTGATTCTTTCTCCTTTCGCAATTTATATGCTAGCCATCTGCCTGGTTTATTTGCATCTTCAAAGTAGTTCTGTTTAGCAGTTCTAATTTTTTGTGCTAGCTCTTCTTCTTCTATTAAAACCATTTTATGTTTAATTATATCCATTTTTAACTTGGTATACTTTTTCTGTGGCATTTTCTGTAACTCTTTTTCAAGTCCTTTATACTCATCCTCTAATGCCTTAGAGGCTAATCTTTTCATGGTATTTCTTTTCCTTGTATAGTCTATTATCAAGCCTCTGGTATATGCCTTCATTGTATCCCATACATTCTGGATTGATGTATCTGTTTTGTTTTTTTTCTCTAAAGAAGAGAGGCAGTTCTTTCTCCATCCACTGTGTAAAGTCTTTTTCCTTTAAAATAGTATTATTTAACGTCCATCTAGATCTTCTTTGTCCTTTCCATTTAATTGTCATTGGATTGTGATCTGCCCAAGTACTTGTTTCGATATTTACTTCTTGAAAAATAGTTAACAGTTCTGTTGACATCCATATCATATCTATTCTGGACCATGATAAATGTCTGTTTGAATAGAAAGTGTATTGTTTAGTTTTAGCATTTCTTTCTCTCCATGTATCTTTTAAGTTTATTTTGTCCACCATTTTAAAAAAAGATTTAGGGAGAGTCTATTTTGCTTTGTTGTTTTCTGTGCTATGTAATCCAGTTTATTGTCTACAATTCTACTGAAATCTCCCATCAAAACTATATTGGCATAGTCCAGTTCAATTATTTTCATGTGTAATTTTTTGTAAAATTCCTCTTGATTGTCATTCGGAGCATAAATTGCAATCAGGAGTGTTTTTATATTATTGTCTATTATTTATGTTCTGTTCTGAGAAGAAAGGTACGCGAGACCGGTGTTCCAACAAACAGCTCTTTATTATAACAACTCAGTGACTTGTAACAGAACATTTGCCGAAGCCGTGGCAGCCCTTTTTATAGTGGCTGCTCGCGGCTTGCAGCCAATGACAGTTCTTTAAGCTTTTCCGCCGTCAGACAGACCAATTGCAATGGTACTTTATCATACAATCCTATTGCGGCCTGCTCGGCCAATCAGATTTAAGTATTTGGAGTATTCTAATTTCTATACACAACAATTTCCATGTTTAGTATTCTTCCATCATCATCAATATATATCAATTTTGTTGGGATAATATCTTTAATATACAAGACCACTCCTCTTTTCTTGCATTGTGTCAAAGAGGTAAATATTTTTCCTAATTTTGGTTGTCTCAACGATTGTTCATGTTGCTTTTTGATGTGTACTTCTTGTGGACAGATTATATCAAATTTTAATTTCTCTAATTTATGAAAAAATTTCCTTCTTTTAACAGCTGAATTAAGTCCATTTATATTGATTGTAATCATTTTTTTTTTCTTCCATGGTTAAATTTTGTAGTTAAGTTAACAGCTCTCGTCGATCTTAGTTCGTGTTGTTCCTTGGCCTCCTTTCCACCTACTGCACCTTCTTCTTTTCCAGTCACCATTTGGTAATCCTCTTGGAATTCAATTAGTGAAATTTCTTTTTCTGCCTCTTTCTGTGTAAAAATGATTCTGTGTAAAATGATTCAGCTTTTTCAATTGAATCAGTTCTGTATCTCTGTTCTTGCCATGTGAACATTAAATCTTCTGGGATCAGCCATCTGTAATTCACCTCTTTTTTAAATAATGATTTGGTCAGGAATCGTATTCTCTTCTCTTCTCATCTCTCTCACTCTTCTCGGTACTTGTTTCAAGACCACAATCTCCTTATCCTTGTATTTAGTGTTTTCTCTCTTGCTACTTGCAATATTTGCGTTTTAATGGCTTTCTTTGTAAATCTGATATAAACTTCTCTTGGTAAACTATTTCTCATCGCATATCTTGTAAAGACTCGATAAACCTCATCTATTCCATCCATCATCTTCTCTTGAGTTATTTCCAAAGCTTCCGCCAGTATTTCTGCCATTATCTCAGCTAAGTTTTGTCCTTTTTCTTCCTCTATATTTTGAAATCTGAGATAAAATTCTGATCTATCCATTTCCCATCTCAGCATACCACTTTTATCTTGTTCAACTACAGTTAATCTGTTTTCAATGTCTCCAATCTTCTTATCTTTTTGTTTACCTTCTTCAATTTCTTGGAGCCTCTCATCCTACTTCATCATCAATTGTTGGATGTTCTCCACTTTTTGATCAGTTTTCCCTGTTCTTTGTTCAATAGTCTCTGTTTTTTGTTCAATGTTCCCTGTTCTTTGTTCAATGTTCTCTATTCTCTTTTCAATATTCTCTGATCTTGTTTGAATATTTTGAATTCCTTGCATAATCATCTGCAGGGTCACTTTTTTTTGTTCTTTTTCTTACTTTAACATTGTCTGTATTGAGCGTTGCCCTCCAGATGGTGGAGAGGAGGAAGCAGAAGTTGAAGAACCAGGAGCTGTTAATTCCTACTAACTTTGAAAAATTCAAAATCTTCAAATTCTTCTAGACCTTAACCCAGTTGTAAAATAATCAGTTACAATTCCAAATAAAAATAATGGAAGAAAACAAAAAAAACAAATAGTAATAATAATTAAAAAGGAAAAAGGAAAAAAAAATATTCAGGCTCTTGTATGCCTTAATCCAATTGATCAGTTAGATGACAATAAAAATTCAAAAGTGAAAAAAAGAGCATAAGGACATCATAAACAAACACACACAAAAATTGTAAAGTCTCAAAAAAGGCAAAGGGGTGAAGAAAAAGGCTAAGAAAAAAAAAGGAAAGGAAAAAATTCTTCAGGTTCTTCAACACCTGAATCCAATTAAGAGATCTCAAATATAAAAAGATACATAAAAATGAACCAAGAAGTAACCAATATGAAAAGTAGACAAATTCCAGAAAGCAAAGTTCCAAAAATCCAAAAATCCAAATATCTATTACCAGAAAAAAAAAAAAGATAAACTGATGAGGGGGGAATAGCACAATTTAGAGAAAAAAATAAAAAGAGTACACATTGTTTAATTATCTAAGGCTCTTATTATAGCTCTCTTCTCTCTTCTCCAAAGACTTATCACCTTTTCTTTTCCTAAGTTTCAACAGCTGTTGATAGAAACCCAGAAGAGCACCTGCAATTATACTCTCCCGTGCTCTTCCCTCTATCTTAAGGCCATGTCACACTGCCCAATGGATGCAAAAAGGACACAACGGAAGAGAAAAATGTTACATCCGTTGTATCCGCGCTCAAAAGGGGTGAAAATTTGTATAATTGAAGTGGACAACATGGACGCGGGGAGGACGCAGGGCGGATGCAAAGCGGATGCAGAACGGAAGCACAGCGGATGGAAGCGGATGGCGCATCCGCTAGGTTTCCGGGGGGCCTCAGCAAAGTGGACGCAGAACGGAAAAAGCGGATGCAGAACGGATGCACAGCGGATGAAGCGGATGCACAGCGGAAGCCTAGCGGATGCACAGCGGAAGCCTAACGGATGCCTGGCGTTAATTGCACATGCGGGGAGGATGCATTGCGCAAGCCCCCCGGATATAAAGGGAAGCAGCTCGCATGTGGCCAGCATTCCAAGGAAAGACCTGCTGCTGGATACCTCAAGTTCTTGCCTGCATGTCTGCCTGCAAGCCTTGCTGGCAGCCTGCCTCCAAGCCTGCCTCCCAGCCTCCTGGGCAGCCTCCCTGCCAGCCTTGCTGCCAGCCTGCCTTCCAGCCTCCCTTCCAGCCTTGCTGGCAGCCTGCTTTCCAGCCTCCCTTCCAGTCTTGCTGGCAGCCTGCCTTCCAGCCTCCCTGCCAGCCTTGCCGCCAGCCTGCCTTCCAGCCTCCCTGCCAGCCAGTCTTTCTGCCAACCTTGGTGCCTGCCTTCCTGCCAGGCTTCCTGCCAGGCTTCCTAACAGGCTTCCTGCCAGCCTTCCTGCCAGCCTTGGTGCCTGCCAGCCTCCCTGCCAGCCAGCAACCCCACAACCATGGGGAAGAAGCGAAAGTCTCAGCAACCTGCCGCCATCCCTGGCAAGAGGGACAGGGCCACCTTCCTGCCCCATGTCCCTGACTCATCTTCTGCTGGGGCTTCTGCTGCTTGGGCTCGCTCTTCTGTTGCTGGAGCTTCTGCTGTAGCTGCTCCTGGCAGTGGTGCTTCTGCTACATACTCTGCTGAAGCTGCTCCTGGTCCTGCTGGTCCTGCTGGTCCTGCTCGTTCTGCTCGTGCTCCTGGTCTTGCTGACCCTGCTGCTGCTGCTTACTCTGCTGCTGCTCATCCTGGTCTTGCTGCTGCTGCTGCTGATGATGATGATCCTGCCCGCTGCTGCTGCTGTTGCTGATCCTGCTGCTGCTTATGATCCTGCTGGTGATTATGCTGCTGCTGCTGATGATGATGCTGATTATGATCCTGCTGGTGATGCTGCTGCTGCTGCTGCTGCTGCTGCTGTTGGTGTGGAGGAGCAGCCCCTACAACCTGGAAGCCCCTCTGATGAGGGCCCATCTGGTCCTGCCAAAGGGAGGAAGAGGCGTATGCAACAACGGGAGAGGAGGCAGTGTTACATTGAGGAAGCGCACGAGGATGAGGTGCTGGAGTGGCTGAGAGAGAACGACTATCTGTGGCGGAAGGGACACCGGCTGTACAGGGACACCAAGCGGAAGCAGGCTGCTTGGAGAGATAGGGCAGAGAGTCTGAGCTACACTTCGGAGGTGCTCCTCAGCTGGTGGAAGCACATGCACACCTGGTATGGGAAGCTGCACCGCAAAAAATCTGGCCAGGCCAGGGTTAAGCTGACGGACAGAGAGAACTATGTCATGGCCAAGTGCAGCTTCCTGGAGGGTGAGGTCCACCACCGAGGAGCACCAGGAGCCCAAATCTCTACCCTCTCTCTCCGGCAGCCTGCTGGGAGCCAGTCCTCTGGCGGCCGAGAGTCAGTCCCTGTCTCCATGCAGGTATCTGTGGAGCGTGCCACAGCGGAGAACCCCCAGGCAGGTGTTGAAAGCGTGGTGGAGAGCGATGAGGACTCCCTGGTGCGGTGGGAGAAAGGAGACATCGAGTCCACTGCTGCCGAAGCCGCATCCACCCACACCTCTGCCACCACAGTAAGGCAGAGAGCCGGACCGCAGGAGGGGCAGAGCCACAAGGTCCTGGTGGAGATCAGGGACACCATCCGCACCAGCATAGGTCTCCTCTCTCAGCTGGTCCCCATCGAATCCTCCTCCTCCAACCACAAGCCCTTCCTCAATTATGTGAACCAGACCCTCAAGGAGATGGCAGATCCCCAGTACCAGGTGGTGAAGGAGAGGATCACCACACTGCTTAACAACCCTCCAGAACCAGAAGCACCTGCTCCCACCCAGTCCAGGTGTGCTCCTCCACCCCAGGTGATGTCCCTCCCATACCAAGGCTTCCCACAGCCCCTCACCTACCAGGGCTACAGCTACCCGGAGGTCCAGAAGCACAGACAGCAGTCCTTACAAATGCAGGCACAGAGTCATTGGGCGACACTGTTGCCACCGGTTCCAATGATGCCACCGATGCCAACCACGACAGTCCTCACCCTGCTGCAGAGCAGGCAGCCCCACTACACTGCTCCTTCCTCCATCCCACAGCCAAGCCCGGCCTCAGTACATCTGTCCTCAGTACTGGGGCTGACACCCCATGGCATGGAGGAAGGACCTCTCAGCATCACGGGGCTGAGCCAACTGTCCGACACCTTCCTCAACACACCGTCCCCTGTTGTCCACTCAGGGCTAGGCACTCCAATAACACCTCAGACCAGCACTGCAGCAGCACCCACCTCCACAGTACCTGCTCCCTAACACCTTAGACTGAACACACACCTCCGAGTGACCAAGAGGAGTGCCAGAGACTGGCTGCCTGGATATTTGTGGACTTTATTTGGACACTTGACTTGGGTCATGTTTATTTTACAGCTTGTTATTAATAAAGTTTATCTTTGTTTCACACACTTGCTTCATTAATTTTTTTCTATAAAGTCTGGGTGGAAACTTTTAGAAATGGTTTAGCCTTTGCATGCTTGTGGGATGGGTTAAGATAGCAGTGGGATGGGCAGGGATACCTTTGGGATGAGTTAAGATAGCTGTGGGATGGGAAGGGATACCTGTGGGATGGGCAGGAATACCTATGGGATGGGTAATAGTTGTGGGATAGATAAACCTCCAGTGCAAGCATAGTGGGACTGTATGGTCCACCCTCCCAGGTGCCACCCCATGGCCCTTCATTATCAATTACAATGTAAGAATTTATCCACACATGTCAACATAAACACAACTCTTTATTAAATGCCCTGTTCATTGTAGGCCACCCAAACATACATGGCCCAATCTCATCTGTGTGATGAGAAAGGCTGAAGGAAGCATCCATTAAGCATATACCATCCTGTCTTGCCACTCCACCGCTCCAGCTGGGGAGTTGCACCAGTGTTTCAGGAGGTTGCGCTGCTTCTTCGCCTCACGTGAGGCTCTGCTGGGCCATTGCACATCCTCAGTGTTGATCAGGTTTTGCCCTTGCCTCCATTCCCCAGGCTCCATGTCCCCATTGCCTTGCTGGAGGTCCACGAGCCTGTTCTGCAACACTGGGTAGCGGGTGCGCATGAGATTGTGCAGGATGCAGCAAGCTTCCACGATCCTCCTCATGGTCTCTGGGTGATGCTGCATGTTGGTGAGAAGTACCTGGAACCTGTTGGCCAGGATGCCAAAGGCGTTTTCCACCACCCGCCTTGCCCTGGACAGCCTGTAGTTGAAGATCCTCTCTTCATGGGTGAGGCATCTGGAAGTGTAAGGCTTCATGAGGTAGGTTGTGAGGGAGAAGGCGTCATCCCCCACGATGAAGTAGGGCACATCTTGCGTGTCGTTGGGCAGCGGGTCTGGATCTGGGAAGCCCACCATGAGGTTGCTTTCGAGCCCCTCCTTGAGGTGACTCTCGTTGTATACCTGGGCATCTGAAGATGAGCCGTTGCCTGAAACATCGATGTACATGAACTTGTAGTCAGCATCGACCATGGCGAAGAGGATGATGCTGAAGAAACCCTTGTAGTTCTGATAAGTGGACCCCGACTTGGCTGGAGCTTTGCAGGCCACATGCTTGCCATCTATGGCTCCAACGGTGTGGGGGAAGTTCCACTTCTGATACCACTGCTCTGCAACTTTCTTCCATCCTTCTTCAGTGGAGGGGCACTGGAGGAGCTCCTCCTTGTATTCTTCAATGATGGCCTGCACCACTTCTCTGACAACAAAGCTGATGGTGCTGGGTGGCACCCTCCAGCCGTACTGCATGCTCCTGTAGGTGGTCCCTGAGGCCAAGTGGCGCAGAGTGAGTGCCACTTTGAGCCCAGGTTCCAGTCTGGGCGGTAAGTTGGTGTTTGTCTTGGTCAACCTGGGTGTCAGGCGCTGCACAACTTCGTCAAACATGGCTGGAGGCATCCTCATGAAGTTCTGGAATGCCTGAGGGTCTTCGCTCCTGAGCTCCACCATCAGTTTGTTGTAAAGTACATACTGTGCTCTTCTGGTGAACCATCTTCGGCGCCAGACTTTTTTTGGGTGCCTCCTTTTCTTCCCGTAGTACTGTTCACAGAGACTGTAGATGGTTTCGCAGTGTTGCAGAAGGATGTTGGCTGCCGAAAGGATTTTGTCGCAATCCACGGTGGACATGACTGGATGCTGTGGAAGAGCAAGAGTCAGATGAAGGATGCAGAGGGCTGCACCCCTGGGCTGCTGGTCTGAAAGTGCGATGCAGACGAATTGCTCCCCCTTTTTATAGGCAGTATAGGTTTTCCGCTAGGCATCCTCTAGGCATCCTCTAGGCATCCTCTAGGCATCCTCTAGACATCCTTAATATCCGAGATAGGTCCCCTCTGCGAACGTTTTTTCCGTTTTAAACGCTTTGTTTCCGTGCTGCATCCGTTATGCATCCATTATGCATCCGTTCCGCATCCGTTCCGCTTCCTCCCTGCGTCCGGGCGGATGTGAGTTGCGCAGATGCGCAGCGGATGCCTAGCAGATATAGCGGATGCATAGCGGATGCGTTGCGGATGCGTTGCGGATGCAGAATGGATGAACTGGATACATTTTCCGCACAAAAATTTTAAGCAACCTAAAACTTTTTGAGCGGATGAAACGTCCATAAACGGATGCTGGACGGATAGAGAGGAAGCCAAATGGAGGCAGTGAGTACATCGCGTTTTTGAACAGTTGGCAAGGTTTTTTGTCCGTTTTACATCCTCTTTGCATCCGTTGGTGCAGTGCGACAGGAGCTTTATGAACCAGGCAATGTCCTTGAAACAAAGTCTCAGTTCTTTCTCAGCTTTTTCTGGTAAGGGGAAAACAGGATACTTCCAAGCCTCTAATTGGCAGTGCTACAAAGTTTGTTTGTTTCACTTTCGCCCTCTCCTTTTCCAGGCAAAATATAATATAATGTCAAAACTTTTATAGATTCTTTCTTTTCTTTAGGGTGTCCTTTCAAGTCTTAAAATATATTTTAAAAAGTTCTCACCAAACCGGCACACTTTCTCTTTCTGTTCTCTTCCGTTTCGGAACTGCCCCAACTTCAGCAGCTTGGATGGCTGCCTCTTTGCCGTTGGCAAAAAGAGCTTCTCCTGGATCTACCAGGGACTTTGTGGTATCCCTGGAATCGACAGGATGCACTCTTTACATTCGCCATCTCTTCGGGATGATTTAGATCCTATTGGACCGTCCAGGAGCAAAGATATGGGCAGCAATCTCAGACCTCCAAGGTCGCATGCCGTATCATTGTGACGCCAGCTCCGCCCTCTAAAATGTATCTTTTAGAAGTCTTGTTAAAGTTTTACTATAGATTCCTTTTAATTCCAGGCAGTCTCCTCCCTTTTTTCCAGATCCTGCCCTTTTATTCTTTTTCTTTCCTTTCCTGCTTATAATTTTTTTTTTAGTATCCAGAAATCTTTATTATCTCTTTGATATTTTGTTTTATTTTCAGCTTAATTGCCTGTTGATGTCAAAGCAGATTTTTTTCTGACTTCTTATTTAAGTCTCTTAGTTGTCAGTTTAGGGAAAGGGAGAGAAGAAAAAAACCTCAAACCTTTCCCGTTTTACTTTCCTTTGCTGCTTCAGATTCTTATTTGGGACTCTTATTTGATGTTATTTTTTTTAGTTTAAATTCCAGGGTACCTTAGTTGTTGCTTTTGCAATTTAACCTGGTCAGCCGAAACTTTCACTTCTTATCTTCCTCCTGCACATTCTTTTCCAGACAAGTTCTTCTTTGAGGTGGCCATTTCTGACCACCACTGCAACCACCTTCGGGAAAGGGAGTAGTGGCCACTGAGGAGGAGAGATGTGGCTCTCCTCAACCCTGCTTGTAGTCTCCCCCCTCTTCACCACCTCTATGGGGTGGCTTAGTCCTGAAACCAGCCGGCTCGGGGTGCTCCAGCGGCGAGCCCAAACCAAAACCATGCACGAGTGCGGATTTCTGTCTGTCACTGAAGAAGCTCAAACCAGAAGCCCTTAAATCTATTATTATTATTATTATTATTATTATTATTATTATTATTATTACTCATTACTTGCTATTGCTATTGTTATTAAGTGTTTCCCTTTATAACATCCAAATCAACACCCTTTACTCTGTCTGATGGTTGGACCTGGCCTGGTATCAGGCATTTTATGTAATATTATAAGCCAGTGCTCTGGCTCCAAATCAGATTTTATCTTGTACAATTATTTTTCAATTCAATCAGGCAAGGCAAGCAATCAGCTTTTGCAGTAGCCTAATGATAAGACCAATCTGTCGAAGCAGAATTAATATTCTTTGAAATTGGATGCTGAAAATATTGTCATGCTGTTAAAAGGACTCGTATGGAAGCAGCCTCAAAATCTATGTATCAGTCACAAGTATTACTAAGGAAATTATCATTTCAAATGTGGCACATATTGTATGCAAGAAGGTTTTTGAAACAGTTACAATGTCAGGCCAAAAATTATAAATAAAACTGTCCAAACTAGTGGTGGAATTCAAATTTTTTTTACTATCGATTCTGTAGGCATGGCTTGGTGGGCATGGCATGGCTTGGTGGGCATGGCAGTGGAAGGATACTGTAAAATCTCCATTCCCTCCTCACCCGCTAACCTACTTTCCAGCTCCATCCTCCTGGGCACGGCAACAAAAGAAGGCCCAGCCGATCAGCTGGGACTTGGGAGCCAGAGAATAGATGGGGGCAGGACCAGTCAGAGGTGGTATTTGCCGGTTCTCTGAGCTACTCAAAATTTCTGCTACCGGTTCTCCAGAACTGGTCAGAACTTGCTGAATACCATCTCGGGTCCAAACATTGAAATAATATTCACACAATCTGCAGAAGCTTTTTTCAACCTGACACTGTCTAGATAGGTTTAGCCCTATGCTGATTTTCTCCCCAACAAAGAATAATGTGATGTGGTAACTCAGGACATGCAGTATCCAATGCACACTTTGTCATATCACAGGGGATAACTCTAAACGCATGTCTTCTGTGCTCATCCAGTCTGCATTCCAAGAGTTCTCCAAGGGTTTAGTTGATTTATTAAACTAGACCAGGACTAGACAGCCATTCAGAAAAAAGAGCTATTCAAGGACTGACAGCAGTCCAAACAGAGAGCTATTTGCATGTCCTCCAAAGGCATCTCTTCTCTTTCAGTGAGAAGCCATGTGTTTGCCCTGCTTTTGTCTAGTGACATGACCAATACATGAGCAGGATTAATATCAACAAGGGATCTTTGGAATTACAGCCAGCAATTTCTGGAGGTTTTTCAAATATGTTCAGTATAGTCAGGAACCCCACTATGAGCATTCCTTCTCCTCCTCTTCATCAGCATTTTCATCATCAGTTTCCAATTTTTTGCTTCCTCTCTGGGCCACTAGAAAGAGAATGATTCCTTTCCATCTCTCTGGCAATTATAATCAATCAAGTATAAAAGACAATTTTCTCCCTTTACATGTCACCCAGACATGGGTGCCTTTCCATGCCTAGTGATAAGGTCCAGGCTATATCCTCAATGCTACTTTACATTTAATTTACAAGAATAATTTTTCTTGTCTCAGAGCGCAATGGTAACTTCCTGCAGAAAGCAATTTCCAGTTAAGCACACCAGAAATCATTTCATAACCAGACCAAATGCTTAAGCCCATGTCACACTGAACCAACGGATGCAAAGAGGACGGACAAAAAACCTTGCCATCCATTCGAAAACGTGATGTACTCACTGCCTCCGTTTTGCTTCCTCTCTATCCGCCCAGCATCAGTTTATTGACGTTTCATCCGCTCCGAAAGTTTTGGGCTGGCCAAAACTTTTGCGCTGAAAATGTATCCAGTTCATCCATTCTGCATCCGCTACGCATCCGCTACGCATCCATTACGCATCCATTATGCATCCATTACGCATCCGCTATATCTGCTTGGCGTCCGCTGCGCATCCGCGCAACTCGCATCCGCCCGGACGCAGGGAGGAAGCGGAACGGACGCAGAACGGATGCAGAACGGATGCAGAACGGATGCAGCACGGAAACAAAGCGTTTAAAGTGGAAAAAACGTTCGCAGAGGGGACCTATCTCGGATATTAAGGATGTCTAGAGGATGCCTAGAGGATGCCTAGAGGATGCAAAGGGACACCTATACTGCCTATAAAAAGGGGGAACAACTTGCCTGCATCTCACTTTCAGAACAGCAGCCAAGCTGTGCAGACCTCTGCAGCCTTCATCTGACTCTTCCTCTTCCACAGCATCCAGTCATGTCCACCGTGGATTGTGACAAAGTCCTTTCGGCAGCCACCATCCTTCTGCAACAGTGCGAAACCATCTACAGGCTCTGTGAACTCTACTACGGGAAGAAAAGGAGGCACCCAAAAAAAGTCTGGGTCCAAAGATGGTTTGCCAGAAGAGCAGAGGATGGACTGCACAACAAGCTGATGGTGGAGCTCAGGAGCGAAGACACTCGGGCATTCCAGAACTTCATGAGGATGCCTCCAGCCATGTTTGACGAAGTTGTGCAGTGCCTGACACCCAGGTTGACCAAGACAAACACCAACTTCCCACCCAGACTGGAACCTGGGCTCAAGGTGGCACTCACTCTGCGCCACCTGGCCTCAGGGACCACCTACAGGAGCATGCAGTATGGCTGGAGGGTGCCACCCAACACCATCAGCATTGTGGTCAGAGAAGTGGTGCAGGCCATCATTGAAGAATACAAGGAGGAGCTCTTCCAGTACCCCTCCACTGAAGAAGGATGGAAGAAAGTTGCAGAGCAGTGGTATCACAGGTGGAACTTCCCCCACACCGTTGGAGCCATAGATGGCAAACACGTGGCCTGCAAAGCTCCAGCCAAGTCGGGATCCACTTATCACAACTACAAGGGCTTCTTCAGCATCATCCTCTTCGCCATGGTCGATGCTGACTACAAGTTCATGTACATCGATGCTTCAGGCAACGGCTCATCTTCAGATGCCTAGGTATACAATGTCAGTCACCTCGAGGAGGGACTGGAAGGCAACCTCATGGTGGGCTTCCCAGATCCAGACCCGCTGCCCAACAACATGCAAGATGTGCCCACTTCATCGTGGGGGATGACGCCTTCTCCCTCACAACCTACCTCATGAAGCCCTACACCTCCAAATACCTCACCCGTGAAGAGAGGATCTTCAACTACAGGCTGTTCAGGGCAAGGCGGGTGGTGGAGAACGCCTTTGGCATCCTGGCCAACAGGTTCCAGGTACTTCTCACCAACATGCAGCATAGCCCAGAGACCATGAGGAGGATTGTGGAAGCTTGCTGCATCCTGCACAATCTCATGCGCATCCGCTACCCAGTGTTGCAGAACAGGCTTGTGGACCATCAACAAGGCAATGGGGACATGGAGCCTGGGCAATGGAGGCAAGGGCAAAACCTGATCGACACTGAGGATGTGCAAGGCCCCAACAGAGCCTCACGTGAGGCAAAGAAGCAGCGCAACCTCCTGAAACACTGGTGCAACACCCCAGCTGGAGCAGTGGAGTGGTAAGACAGGATGGTAAATGCTTAATGGATGCTTCCTTCAGCCTGTCTCATCACACAGATGAGATTGGGCCATGTATGTTTCATTGGCCTACAATGAACAGGGCATTTAATAAAGAGTTGTGTTTATGTTGACATGTGTGGATGATTGATTATATCGTAATTGATAATAAAGGGCCATAGGTGTGGCACCTGGGAGGGTGGACCATACAGTCCCACTATGCTTGCACTGGAGGTTTATCTATCCCACTGCTATCCTAACCCATCCCACAGCTATTACCCATCCCACAGGTATCCTAACCCATCCAAAAGCTATCCTGACCGATCCCACAAGCACGCAAAGGCTTAAACCATTTCTAAAAGTTTTCACCAAGACTTTATTAAAAAAAAAGAAATGAAACAAGTGTGTGAATCATAAATATATTTTATTAACAACAAGCTATAAGACAAAAATGAGTCTCTGGCACTCCTCTTGGTCGCTCAGTCTCAGGGGTGAAGGGTGCAGGTGCTGTAGAGGTGGCTGGTGCTGGAGTGCTTGTCATCAGCTCCTCCAGAAGCAGAAGCAGAAGCAGCAGAAGTGCCAGCCCCAGAAGAGTGAGCCTGTGCTGCAGAAGCCCCAGCAGAACCAGAGTGAGGGCCAGGGGGCGGGATGGTAGCCCTGTCCCTCTTGCAAGGGCTGGCAGCAGATGGCTGAGGCTTGCTGTGCTTCCGCATGGTTATGGGGTTGCTGGCTGGCAGGGAGGCTGGCAGGAACCAAGGCTGGCAGGAAGGCTGGCACCAAGGCTGGCACCAAGGCTGGCAGGCAGATATGCAGGCAGGGCAGGCAAGGCAGCCAATCCGTCCGGCAGCAGTTCTTTCCTCTGAATGGCGACCTGCTTCCGAGCTGCTTCCGTTATATCCGCGGGACTGATGCAATGCATCCTCCCCGCATGCGCAATTAACGTCAGGCATCCATTAGGCTTCGCTGTGCATCCGATGTGCATCCGCTTCATCCGCTCGGCGTCCACTCTGCATCCGCTCTTTCCATTCCGCGTCCGCTTTGCTGTGACCCCCCAGAAGCCCTGCGGATGTGCCATCCTCTCCCATCCGCTTCCATCCGCTAGGCTTCCGTTCCGCATCCGCTTTGCATCCGCCCTGCGTCCTCCCCGCGTCCGTGTTATCCGGTCCAGTTATGCAAATTTTTGCCCCTTTTGAGAGCGGATAACAACAGATGGAACATTTTGCTCATCTGCTGTGTCCTTTTTGCATCCGTTGGGCAGTGTGACATGGGCTTTAGATTCTCCAACCCAAAATTGCCTGTCCTTTGTCTTTTCAAGCTGCCTGATTAGACTGACAGAAACTGAGAAGAAAAATATATATTGAATACCTGGATCCTTCTCGAAACTATACTTTAGGCCCCTGTAAGAGCAGTTCATAAATGTGAAAAATAAATAACAGAGCAGAGCAGAGCAGACCACAGCATAGCATAGCATAGTATAGCATAATACAGCAACTTTTTCCCATGCTGAATTACATGTTATGTTCAGAGAAAGAGACTGTAGCTTTCTATACACTTAGATGAGCTCTTTCAATCATAGTTCATCTGAATGTGTAGTTATTTTGTTTCAGCCTTCCATCCTTCCGAGATCAGTAAAATGAGGATCCAGACTGTTGGGAGCAATACACTGACTCTGTAAACCGCTTGAGAGTGTGAAACACCTTGAAGTGCTATATAAGTCTATGAGCTATTGCTATTGCTAATTTAATATATCCAAGATCTATGATAGATTGATCCAGAAAAGCCCCCCTCCCTCCAAAAGCATCAAATCAACTCCCATGTCCCATAGAGCAAGCAGGATAATTGAATTTGTAGAAATGCATGGGGTGTATCAACGACTGTATATTAAAGTGCTTTTGTGCTAAAAACAGCTCTGGACCTCTGTGCTTGCATGATCAGCAGCACTGCAGAGTTCATTTCTGGTTCAGCTGCAGTACAGTATAACCAAAGCTGCTGCAAGGCCAGGCTTTTTAAAGACACTATAGTCCCATTTTCCCCATGAGGTAAAGGAATGGTTTCACCTTGTCCATCCTGATGCTTCAGTTCTAGGACAACTTATTGTAGGGAAGAGAAGAGAAGAGAAGAGAAGAGAAGAGAAGAGAAGAGAAGAGA
>BLBF01000005.1:50483557-50584834 GCA_015471245.1 Laticauda colubrina | reverse complement strand
AAGATGCAAAGCGATAGTAGAAGATCTTGAAGGCTGACAGTACGATTCCTAGTCCTCCGTTGCTGGGTTGAATGGTGTGGGTGGTGAGTTGCTGCCGGCCATTTCGTCTTCGCTCGGTTCTTGTTGCCATGTGCTCAACTGGTCTCCTTGTCTCAGTATCCCACCTTCGTCACCAGTGTTATGTTGCAGGAAAAGGAGACTCGAGACCAGTGTGACTTTCAGCTCTTTATTTAGTTCCTGAATTCTCTCTCACTGCAGAGCTGCGGCAGCCTCTTTTACAGCGGCTGCTCATGGCTCGTGGCCAATGACGGTTCCTTGAATCTCCCGCCGCTCAGGTGGCATTGAAGAACCAGTCACATTGCAGTATAGGTGGACCAATCAGGAAGTGGTATTACAAGTATGCTAATATAGAACACAGGCAGTCAGAAAAAGTTGTTAAAATTACTAAGATAATGATGTGTGGCAGGAGGAAAGAAACTAGAAGTTATGTTTTCTATTATAAAGGAGTAGAACTCTGAATCCCTTGGTTATAATTCTCTTAGTATATTTTGTTATTTAGTTATCAAATATGTTTCATTGTTAGTCAATTTTGTTCGTCTACTTATGTACATTGCCTGCAGTACGCAGGCACACACAATTTATTAGAATTATTGTAAATATACTTTGCATTACTTTGTATTCATTTGCTCTCTCGCACGCTCTCTCTCCCCCCTCTCCCTCTCCCTCCCTCCCTCTGCACCTTTTCCCTTTTATTTAGGCATCAGTTCTACTGCCCAATGGTATCCCTTCTACAAAACCGATAAGCCTTCTATTTACCTCTTCGTCCAAGTCATTAGTAAAAAAATTTAAGGAGTAAAAGTTTTCTGACATTTGGGATCTCTCTTCAGTTGATATTGATGAATGTTCTCTGAATATGATTTTCAAGCTGGCTATATATTCAGTTAATTATCTTGCCATCCATCCTAAATTTAACTAATTTACTAATTAGAATGTCTTCATGCACTTTGACAAGTATTTTGCTATAATATATTACATCTACACAGTCCCACAATCTTTCAGGCAATTATCCAATTAAAAATAAGGTAAGATTAATCTCACAAGATTGTTCTTGATGAACCCATCTTTATTTCTGATAATTATCACATTGTTTTCAAAGTGCTTATATTTTTGATTTCTAGCCTTTCCCCAGGTATTCACATCAGGTCTGTAGATCATTCAACACCTCACCCCCACCCCATTTGTTCCTTAGTCATATGACACTTAACCAATTCTCCAGGATTTCTCAAATGTAATAGTTAGTAGTTCAGCCAAACCACTGAGTTTCTTTGGTGCTCTATAATTTATTTCATCCAGTCCTGGAAATTTTTTCCCAGTCCATGTTTCCATCCTCCTCCAAGTTTCATTCCTGCATCTCTTCATCACCATTATCTAATGAAACATATATTTTCTTGATGGAAAAGACTGAACTAAAAAGGAATTGTAGATTAACTTTGCATTTTCCTTATTACCTGTTAGTATTTTTCACCTTCACTGGGAGGCTGATGTATTTTTCCTTTCATTTTCAACGTATCTAAATAAGTTCTTAGCATTTTTCCTAAATCCAAGATAATTCTGAGCTTCAGCTTTCTAGCATCAGTCAGTTTTGACCTATTGGTATGGGCCCTATGGGCCCTTCACTGATGACATCACCCCGTTTCTATTTCATATGTGTGCTGTTCTTCCCACTACGCTATACATGTGGTATTTAAGGATTTTACATCGTAGCGAAAAAGGTCCTTCAATTTTAAATGAAATTTGGAATCTTTCATAACTGTTAGTTATCTTGCTTGGTGAGATTTAATAAATGTAAAGAAAAAAAAAAGATTGAACATAGTATGTCATTTGAAACAGCAAAATATATTCAGCAAATAGACTAAGATTTACAAAGCTAATTATAAAAATAATGCATTACTCTGATGAAGTATTCTTTTATTATGATTGATTAAATCATAACTGCTTATTAATGTGATTCATGAACAGTTTGGTCATGTTTGCTCAATAGGAATGACTAAAGTACTGCCTCTTCTATTTATCACATTTCCTTCTACTAGCAGGGCACAGTTGAATTGATATTCCGTTTGTCCATTTTTGGGAAATTTTCCATTTCTGTTTGTTGGAATGAAAAATATAAATATGGTAATATAACTATGAATAAAAAATACAGGGGACATAACCAGAGCCAATCTGGACCAGTAATTAAGGCATCAGGTAGAAAGGGGGAGACTGTGAATTCAAGTTCCACCTTATCCATGAGAGCTGTTAGGATGACCTTGGAAAGTCCCATCCTTATCACCCATCCTCTCCCACTTGTGACTGTAACTTTGTCACTTGTTTCTTTACGATTTATAATGACTGTTTCCAAGTATGATTTGATTGCTTATTGTACCCTATGACTATTATTAAGTGTTGTACCTTATGATTCTTGACTCTTGACAAATGTATCTTTTCTTTTTATGTACATTGAGAGCATTTGCACCAAGGCAAATTCCTTGTGTGTCCCATCACACTTGGGCAATAAATAATTCTATTTTATTCTATTCTCTCTCACTCTGCACTCACCTTGCAGAGTTACTGCTGTAGGTAAAATAAAAGGAGGAAGGTGTGTTGGATATGTTCACAGCCTTAAGTAATTTGTAAAAATAATAAAGGCAGGATACAAACAGACAGACAAATATCACCTACTAATTTCTTCATTTTTTTCACCCATAGGGCCACAGGAGATATGGGAAAACTAAACTAGCCACATAAAAGTGTCTAAACAGGATCTGTTTTATGGGTTCTTTTAAGGATATCCCTAGTTGACAAAAAGATTATTTAACTCCCTGGTCATCCATTTAAACACACAGTTGATTAGCTTGAGTTAGCTAAAACACAAACAGCATTAAAATGCTAATTCTTTTTGGTGTCCTTCCATTCTTAAAGAGAAAAGAATATTCTGAAATCGATAGAGACTCTTCTTTAATCTTCCTCAAAATGGTAGCCTTCAAATGTTTTGGGACTGTCATTTCCAGAATGGCTGGCAAGATACTTTAAAAGTTATGGTTCCAGTTCATCTAAAGAGAACCAGGTTGGGAATGGCCAACTTAAGGCCCTGTCACACTGGCCGACGGATGCAAAATGTTTGTAAAAAGGACACAGCGGACGAGAAAAATGTTCCATCCGTTGTTATCCACTCTCATGCCCTGAATTTGCATAACCAAAGCGGACAACACGGAAAGGAACGGACGGGGGGAAGACGCAGAACGGATGGAAAGCGGATGCGGAACGGAAGCCTAGCGGATGGAAGCGGATGGGAGCGGATGGCACATCCGCTGGGCTTCCGGGGGACCGCAGCAAAGCGGATGTGGAACGGAAAGAGCGGATGCAGAGCAGACGCCGAGCGGATGAAGCGGATGCACAGTGGAAGCCGAGCGGATGAAGCGGATGCAGAGTGGAAGCCTAGAAGATGCGTAGCGGATGCGTAGCGGATGCAAAGCGTTCACTGCACATGCGGGGAGGATGCATTGCATCAGCCCCGCAGATATAAAGGGAAGCAGCTCCCAAGCAGGTCACCATTCAGAGGAAAGACCTGCTTCCAGACACATCGTCTGTCTGCCTGCCAGCCTTGCTGCCTGCCTGCCTGCCTGCCAGCCTTGCTGCCTGCCTGCCAGCCTGCCTGCCAGCCTTGCTGCCTGCCTGCCTGCCAGCCTGCCGGCCTTGCTGCCTGCCAGCCTGCCAGCCTGCCTGCCAGCCTGCCTGCCAGCCTGCCTGCCAGCCAGCAACCCCACAACCATGGGGAAGAAGAGAAAGCCTCAGCCATCTGCTGCCAGCCCTGGCAAGAGGGACAGGGCCACCCTCCCACCCCCTGATCTTCACTGTGCTTCTGCTGGGGCTTCTGTAGCATGGGCTCGCTCTTCTGGGGCTTGGGCTTCTGCTGCTTCTGCTTCTGGAGGAGCTGATGATGCTGTTTATGGCGGTGGTGCTTCTGCTGGTGCTTACTTTGCTGATGCTGCTCCTGGTCCTGCTGGTCCTGCTGGTGCTCTTGGTCCTGCTGGTGCTCCTGGTCCTGCTGGTGCTCCTGGTCCTGCTGGTCCTGCTGGTCCTGTTGGTCCTTACTAAGCTGCTGCTGATCCTAGTCCTGCTGGTGCTGCTGGTGCTGATTCTGGTCCTGCTGGTGCTGATCCTGGTCCTGCTGGTGCTGCTGGCCCTGCTGCTGCTTACTCTGCTGCTGCTGATCCTGGTGCTGCTGCTGGTGGTGCTGCTGGTCCTGCTGGTGCTGCTGCTTCTGGTGGTGTGGAGGAGCAGCCCCTACAACCTGGAAACCCCTCTGATGAGGGCCCATGTGGTCCTGCCAAAGGGAGGAAGATGCATATGCAAGAACGGGAAAGGAGGCAATACTCCATCAAGGAGGAACATGAGGATGAGGTGCTGGAGTGGCTGAGAGAGAATGAGTATCTATGGCGGAAGGGACACAGGCTCTACAGGGACACCAAAAGGAAGTAGGCTGCTTGGAGAGAGAAGGCAGAGAGCCTGGGCTACACTTCGGAGGTGCTCCTTGGCTGGTGGAAACATATGCACACCTGGTACGGGAAGCTGCACCTCAAGAAATCTGGCCAGGCCGCGGTCAAACTGACGGACAGAGAGACCTACGTCATGGCCAAGTGCAGCTTCCTGGAGGGTGAGATCCGCCACCGAGGAGCAGCCCCTCTCACAACCCTCTCTCTCTGGCAGCCTGCTGAGAGCCAGTCCTCTTCCGGCAGAGAGTCAGCTCCTGTCTCCAGGCAGGTGTCTGTGGAGCGTACCACAACGGAGAACCCGCGGACAGCTGTTCTAACCATGGTGGAGCGCATGGAGGATTCCCTGGTGCAGTGGGAGAAAGGAGATGGCACTTCCTCCACAGTCCAACCCGCATCCACCCCCAGCTCCACCTCCACAGAAAGGCAGAGAGCCAGACAAGAGGGGCAGAGCCACACTGTCCTGTTGGAGATAAGAGACACCATCAGAAGCATCATAGATATCCTCTCTCAGCTGGTCCACACTGACTCATCCTCCAACCGCAAGCCCTTCCTCACCTATGTCAACCAGACCCTCACGGACATGGCGGAACCCCAGTACCAAGTGGTGAAGGACAGGATCACCGATCTGCTTCACAACCCTCCAGATCCAGATGAACCTGCTCCCACCCAGTCCAGGTCTGCTCCTCCACCCCAAGTGATGTCCCTCCCATTCCAAGGCTTTCCACAGGCCCTCACCTACCAGGGCTACGGCTACCAGGAGGTCCAGCAGCACAGGCAGCAGCCCTTCCCAGTCCAGGCACAGGTTCATCGGATGACACCGTTGCCACCGGTTCCACTGATGCCACCCATGCCACCGATGCCACTGATGCCACCGATGCCACCCACGCCACCGATGCCACCCACGCCACTGATGCCACCCACATCACCGATGCCACCCACGTCACCGATGCCACCCACGCCAGTCCTCACACAGCTGCAGACCAGACAGCCCCACTACACTACTCCTTCCTCCACCCCACAGCTAAGCCCGGCCTCAGTACATCTATCGTCGGTACTGGGGCTGACACCCCATGGCATGGAGGAAGGAGCTCTCAACATCACAGGGCTGAGCCAGCTGTCTGAGAGCTTCCTCAACAGACCGTCCCCTGTTGTCCTCTCAGGGCCAGGCACCCCAGTGGCGCTTCAGACCAGCACTCCAGCAGCACCCACCTCCACAGCACCTGGACCCTTCACCCCTGAGACTGGGCACACCTCCGAGTGACCAAGAGGAGTGCCAGAGACTGGCTGGCTACCTGTAGACTTTATTTGAACACTTGACTTGGGTCATTTTTCTTTTACAGCTTGTTATTAATAAAGATTATCTTTGCTTCACACACTTGTCTCATTTATTTTTGTAAATAAAGTCTTGGTGGAAACTTTTAGAAATGGTTTAGCCTTTGCATGCTTGTGGGATGGGTTAAGATACCAGTGGGGTGGGCAGGGATACCTTTGGGATGGGTAATATCTGTGGGATGGGCAGGGATACCTGTGGGATGGGCAGGGATACCTGTGGGATGGGTTAGGATACCTGTGGGATGGGTTAAGATAGCTGTGGGATGGGCAGGGATACCTTTGGGATGGGTTAAGATAGCTGTGGGATAGATAAACCTCCAGTGCAAGCATAGTGGGACTGTATGGTCCACCCTCCCAGCTGCCACACATATGGCCCTTTATTATCAATAATAATGTCATCAATCATCCACACATGTCAACATAAACACAACTCTTTATTAAATGCCCTGTTCATTGTAGGCCAATGAAACATACATGGCCCAATCTCATCAGTGTGTTGAGACAGGCTGAAGGAAGCATCCATTAATCATCTATCATCCTGTCTTGCCACTCCACTGCTCCAGCTGGGGAGTTGCACCAGTGTTTCAGGAGGTTGCGTTGCTTCTTCCCTTCACGTGAGGCTCTGTTGGGGCCTTGCACATCCGCAGTGTCTATGAGGTTTTGTCCTTGCCTCCATTCCCCAGGTTCCATGTCCCCATTGCCTTGTTGGAGGTCCACAAGCCTGTTCTGCAACACTGGGTAGCGGGTGCGCATGAGATTGTGCAGGATTCAGCAAGATTCCACGATCCTCCTCACGGTCTCTGGTCGATGCTGCATGGTGGCGAGAAGTACCTGGAACCTGTTTGCCAGGTACTCTGCCAAAGGTATTCTCCACCACCCGCCTTGCCCTGGACAGCCTGTAGTTGAAGATCCTCTCTTCATGGGTGAGGCATCTGGAAGTGTAGGGCTTCATGAGGTAGGTTCTGAGGGAGAAGGCGTCATCCCCCACGATGAAGTAGGGCACATCTTGCGTGTCGTTGGGCAGGGGTTCTGGATCTGGGAAGCCCACCATGAGGTTGCTTTCCAGCCCCTCCTTGAGGTGACTGACGTTGTATACCTGGGCATCTGAAGATGAGCCATTGCCTGAAGCATTGATGTACATGAACTTGTAGTCAGCATCAACCATGGCGAAGAGGATGATGCTGAAGAAGCCGTTGTAGTTGAAATAAGTGGACCCTGACTTGGCTGGCGCTTTGCAGGCCACGTGCTTCCCATCTATGGCTCCAACGGTGTGGGGGAAGTTCCATCTGTGATACCACTGCTCTGCAACTTTCTTCCAGCCTTCTTCAGTGGAGGGGCACTGGAGGAGCTCCTCCAGGTATTCTTTGATGATGGCCTGCACCACTTCTCTGACCACAATGCTGATGGTGTTGTGTGGCACCCTCCAGCCGTACTGCATGCTCCTGTACGTGGTCCCTGAGGCCAGGTGGCACAGAGTCAGTGCCACCTTGAGCCCAGGGTCCAGGCTGGGCTGGAAGTTGGTGCTCTGCTTGGTCAACCTGGGTGTCAGACGCTCCACAACTTCGTCAAACATGGCTGGAGGCATCCTCATGAAGTTCTGGAATGCACGAGGGTCTTCGTTCCTCAGCTCCACCATCAGCTTGTTGTACAGTCCACACTCTGCTCTTCTCCCGATCCATCTCCGAACCCAGACGCTTCTTGGCCGCCTCTTTTTCTTCCCGTAGTAGAGTTGAAAGAGCCTGTAGATGGCTTCACACTGTTGCAGAACGATGGTGGCTACCAAAAGGTCTGTGTTACGATCCATGGTGGACATGACTGGATGCTGTTGAAGAGGAAGAGCAAGAGCAAGGCTGCAGAGGTCTGCACAGCAGGGCTGCTGGTCTGAAAGTGAGATCCAGGTGAGTTGCTCCCCCTTTTTATTGGCAATATAGGTTTTCCACTATGTGTCCTTTTGCATCCTCTAGGCATCCTCTAGACAACCTTAATATCCAAGATAGGTCCCCTCTGCTAACGTTTTTTCCGTTTTAAATGCTTTCTTTGTGAGCTGCATCCGCTTTCATCCTTTCTCCGTCCATGCTACTAATGCTGCGTGTCCGTTCCCCGTCCGTTTCACTTCCTCCCTGTGTCCGTTTACCACTGGAGCAGATTTGAGTTGCGCGGATGCGCAGCGGATGCCTAGCGGATATAGCGGATGCGTAACGGATGAGGACGGATGCAGAACGGATGTTCCCCGTATGCGTTGCGGATGCAGAACGGACACGTTGGATACATTTTCCGCTCAAAAAGTTTTGAGCAGCTCAAAACTTTTTGAGCGGATGGAACCTCAGTCGATGGATGCTGGACGGATAGAGAGGAAGAAAAACGGACGCAGTGAGTACAGAACGGATGGCAAGTGTTTCTCTCCGTTTTACATCCTCTTTCCATCCGTTGGTGCAGTGTGACATGGGCTTTAAACAGTGAGATGTGGAAAGAATTTACAAGCAGTAAAATTGTGACAGTTCGTTTTCTTCAATATTCCAAATATGGAAATTGAATTATACTTATCCTGATTCAGCTTTCTTAATTTCCTGAATATTATTTGATGAGCATGTTGAAGTGCAAGGTGTAATGAGTGAATGGCAGTATTAAAAAAAAAAAAAAGAGCAATGGAATTCAGATGCACATTTAGCAAAAACTGAATGGGGCAGCTATGTCAATTTTTCCAGAAATGCTGGCACTCAACACCTATCTGGGAGCTGATAATGAGCTTCTCTCCTCCCAGCGTAAGACCTGCAGATTGTGGGACATGAAAGTTCCTGCAACAATTTAGGACAGCAACAATTGGGACCTGGCCAGAGGTGGTATTCAACAGGTTCTGATCAGTTCTGGAGAACTGGTAGTGGAAATTTTGAGTAGTTTGGAAAACTGGCAAATACCACCTCTAACTTGAGATTTTACAGTAGTCTTCCCATCCACGTCCACCAAGCCACACCCACAGAACCAGTAGTAAAAAAATTTGAATCCCACCACTGGCTATAAAAGTGTACAAGGCCAGCCTGCCACAAGCCCAGCCAAATCTAATAGCTAAAGATCTGTCTGAGAAATTCCCCATTTCCATTAAAGTGGTGTTGGAAGAAATATCCATCTGGTTCAGTTCTAAGCTGGGAGAAAGACACTGGAAACATCGAGGCTGATTGGAAAGATGGTTTAATAATGAAGAACCACGTTTGTGGTCCTGGTGCAGGTGACCACATGGAGTTGGAAGGGGGGGGGTTATTTATACCTTCTCTTGGGCTTTGCACTTCAACTTCATGTTCCTGTGCAAGAGCATGTATTCTATTGGCTGTTGTAGCTGGCTCTGTAGGTTGTTTGAGCTCCCAGGTTTGGTTGAAGTTTGGACTGCTGATGCAGTGACTTTATGAGATTGTGCAATATGATGAGCTCTGCTGCAAGATCAAGGCTCTTCAAACTTGGAACATTTAAGACTTGTGGACTTCAATTCCCAGAATTCCTGAGCTAATGTAACTGGAGGAGGAATTCTGGGAATTGAAGTCCACAAGTCTTTAAAGCTGTCAAGTTTGAAGAGCCCTGTGCTAGATGGTAGTGGGTTAATCCTACCTTTGTTCAGACCTTGCTGCAGAGAGTAATAGGTTACCAAATCTGCATTTCTAAAAGCTGGCCTCAGCTTTATATCTGCTTGGGGTAGAGAGCGGGAGCTCTGAGTTTCTGTCCCCCTTAAGATTTTCATGCCCCTTTTAGGGGAAATATTTTATCCTGTTTTATAAAATATTTATCAAAACATTTCATTCTTCTAGGAGGGAGGTAGCTTCCCATAGTGAGAATACCTTAACTATTCAACACCTTAACTATTCTTCCCCAGGTTGGAAACTTAAGCAGGGTCAGCCGTGCTTAGTGCCAGTGGTGGGATTCAAAAAATTTTATGACTGGTTCTGTGGGAGTGGCTTGGTGGACATGGCAGGGAAATCCCCATTCCCTCCCCACTCCTGGGAGAAGGTACTGCAAAATCCCATTCCCTCCCCACCCCACTAACCTGCTTTCCAGCTCCATTCTCCTATGCAGGGCAACAAAAGGAGAGCCAGCCAATCAGCTGGGACTTGAGAGGCAGAGAATAGATGGTAACAGGGTCAGTCAGAGATGGTATCTGCCAGTTCTCTGACCTACTCAAAACTTCCGCTACTGGTTCTCCAGAACTGATCAGAACCTGCTGAATACCACCTCTGCTTGGTGCCAACATGAAAGATTTCCAGGAAATCTCTAGGGCTATAGGCAGTACTTCTTATGAATATGTGTCCCAGGATAATGCTGCAGGATCCAATCTTGAGTCAGTCACCAAGACCAGAGGTTTTGTCTTCTGAGTTTTTGGACTCATGCTGGAGCCCATCTTCAGGGAACTTCTCTCTAGCAGAGAGTGTGCTGTTCTCTGTATGGTGTAAAGCTCTGGTGCCGGTGACCAACGCAGATTGGATCCTGCAGCACTTCTTATTCCAGAGGATCTGCCCGCTGGATCTATAGAATGACCACATGTCAAGTCCAAGCATGTGGACTCGACATGTGGCATGTCGAGAGGCATGACAGTGAGATCCAATGAAGTTCAATCCTTTATTTGCTAGTTTGTAATAGACAGAATTTTATCAGAATAAAACCTTTTAATCTTCTAGATATATCCTGAGAGATTCTAGAGCAGGGGTCCCTAAACTTGGCAACTTTAAGGCTTGTGGCTGGAGAATTCTGGGAGTTGAAGTCCACAAGTCTTAAAGCTGCCAAATTTGGAGACCTGTTCTAGAATGTGGTGGCCTGAACCTTTCTTCCCCCTTCTAGCTTCAGACAGTGGAGTCTCTTAGTCTAAATCTCTTTCTGTGAAGGCTCCAAGTTGACATAATCCTCCCCCTCTAATGCTGCAGGTGCACATTCCATCACACCATATTCTGTTTCCTCTTTATCAAACAATATTCCACCTTCTTGGCCTCTGAGAAGGTTGTGAAGACTTGGCTGTTCCTTCTGGTCCTGGGCCAGGAAGTGAGTTGAACCAAGAACATATAAAGTTGGCATGAAGTTGTTATGGTGCCTGATTAGAATGTCGCAGTTTTTAATTTGGAGAAGAGGGAACATTTGTATTTTTTAAATACATTATGCGAGTTTGATTTATTTTAGCACCCAGGCTGAAGATGCAGGACCATATAAACCCTTGAAATAAAGTAAAATATCCTGAAAATTGAGAAAGCATCAGAAAAGCTGCAACAGCAAGCGATTCCATATTATTGCCAAGAAAGCTGTAAGGTTGTGTCAATCAAGTCACCAGCTGCCAAGCACAACCTGAAACAATTATTTGTTTGTTTATTTATTTTCAGGAAACATTTCATGAAGTTGATTTGTGAGTGAACTTAAGAGATAATCTAAACATCTTCAAGAACTCAATTTTCCCTGCCCTTCCTTTTCCTAAAGATCTAAGGGAAATCACATTGGCCACTTTTGTAGGAAGTGGAAGATTCTAACTGTTTCAATAAAGACCTGGACCTATGGTATTAATAAAGACCTTGACATAGCAGTATTGTATCAAATTATATTAACAGTTTCCCTACTTGATATAGCTATATAAAGTTTAGACAGGGAAATTTAGTAGTCCAGCCACACACTAAATTGTTATATGCCAGGAGTCCTACTTTAAAAAACAGATGGAGGCAGGGCAAAATTTAGACTGTAGTTTAATTTACATAAATAAAATGTATGTATGCAACATGTACAACTATGTCCCATGTTTCATCATTTTTAAAATATCATTATATGAAAGCAGCTTTTAGGAAAAGCCTTTGAGGCCTACTCTAGAACGTTTACAGGCCACAGGTAGTATATCTGTACTTTATATGATGTTCTGTGGCTTAGATGCCAAAGAATGGTGCAAGAAAACAAGAGACTTTGCAATGCAAGTCTTAAGATTATCAAAATGTCCTGGGGGATTTTCTATATAATAAAAAGAAATCTCTAGAGGCTTAAGTAGAAAGAATTTTCTTAATACTTAAGAACTGCATAAGCAGTCAGTTTTTGTGAGAATGGCACTGCTCTTATTAACTTTTTTAGGATTTTATTTTTCTTTAAAGCTGTAAGTCACCCAAACTCATTGACAGGGATTGTGTAAAAAGAACACAATCTAAATTTAAATGAATAAGGCAACTTTGTATTCTGTAGGCCAGTGATGGTGAACCTCTTGGGCTCAGCATGTCAAAAAATCATAAAATGGCTAACTTGATTTTTTGGGCATATTACACATACATACACAGAAAAAGAGAGGGAAGGAGGGAGGGAGGGAGAGAGAGAGATTGAGAATAAACAAACAAGCACTTATATAATTGTAAATTTCTTTTATTTGTCTATGTACCTCAGGGGAAAAAAAGACTCTTCCAGACAGCTCTGGGTTGTACAAGGCTTGGAAACTTCAAAAAATGCTCTTGTGCAGCCTTGCAGCCTCTGAAAACAGCAGGAAAACACACCTCATTCTTGTACACTGTTTGGAGGGTCCAAAGGGGGCATGAGAGCAGGGCCCTCTCATGTGACTTCCAGAGGGTCCAGAAGCCTGGTGTGAAATGACATGGCATGTCATCTGTGATGCACGTGTCACAGGTTTGTCATCACTGTTTCAGGCACAATGTATTATGTGTTATAATTTTGGAGCTCAGTTCTGGCTCCAAAATGCTCAAAACACAGCAACAAAATATTCCAAAGTTTTGAACCTCAAGATGCATTTGTAAAGAAAGCATTGTTCTAGTAAACTCCATGCCCAATTTACATTTACTCATTTACATTTACATTGGTTAAATTTACTCAGATTTACTCAGAATCACATGTAAACTTCCAACCAATGATCCATATGGATTTCAAATGAAACAATGGAAAGCATCACCAATGTACCGGAAGGGATAAAATCAAATTTGTGACAGGTCTTATTCATGGTGTCTTCTTCTGCTCTTATGTTATCTTGGCAAATGCTCCATGAACAGTCCAATCCATGACATGATTATCCAAGCTAATCTGCATTCAATGGGGTTTACACCTTAATAAGTATAAGCAAGGATTATTGTGCTGTAGCTCTATGCCTAAATCTAAACAATTTTAGTTTTTTTTCCATGAGCTGGAATAGTCTTAAGAGCAACAGGTTTTACAGTTCCATTTATTTTGCTTGCCAATTGAATTTACATTAATGAAAGATGAGATATAAACATCTCTGAAATAAATATATTTTAAATAAAGACACATACAAAGTGGCACAAATGAACAGAAGGCCTCATATGAATTATTCACAGGCTCCTGGAATCTAAATACATACAGAGCATGAGAAAATATTGCTGGAAGATGCTTGTACCTAAAACTGCTGTGTTAAAAAAATTCCATAGCTTTATTGGATGACTTGTTGCATGTCAACACTCTCACTGATTTCATAGGAAAAAGCTGCCGCTAGCAAATTGCAGAGAATGAGGACAGTGAAGAATGAAATGTTTGGCAGGCAGAACGAGTAATTTATGGGCCACAGTAACTCCTGTGGCTTTATGAACTTATATTTAGTCAAATGCCATTGCTGTGTAGAACAAGAAATTAGTATATTCTTATATAAACAAACCAAATTCTCCCTGGTAAATGATCATTGAATGGTTGAAATGGTCTCAAGGAAAGTAACCAAGGAAAATAATGGTTAGGTTTTCCTCATACACAACTTAGTTGCCCAATATAATAGATTCAATGCCTAGAACTTGTGCTTAAGAGGATTTTGGGTAAGAAAATAGGGATAGATCTCAATGTTATGAAGACAGAATTCTCACCTCAGTGTAATTTTTATTAAGAACAGAAAATATGGGCTGTAATGAGGGGTGGGCTTCAAAAATTTTAGCAAAGGGGTCCCTCCTCAGTTGCTGGGTGGATGTGGCCATGGTGGATGTGGCCTAGTTGGCCTCCTGCACCACGGTTTGAGGGGGTATTTTTGCTTTCCTTGAGCCTCTGAGAGGGTGAAAATGGCCTCCCTGGGCTCCGGAGGCTCTATGGAAGCTGGAAATACCCTGAACTTCCGGGCAGCCCATTTTTCACCCTCCCCGAGCCTCTACGCGCATCCTGCACTTACCTGCATCCAAAACGGGTCGCATGGGGACTTCTAGAGGGAGCAGGGTGAGCGGGGCTAGTCAAGAGTAGGATTTAGGAGTTATCTGAACTGCATAGAATCTTAGCTAGGGGCTTTTCTGAACCCCTGCGAACCCCAGCAGCCCACCCCAGCTGTAATCCTGTGTCAATGCCCTACAACAGTACAGGACTCAGTTTTGGTTTGTTGAATAAATCATGACTAAGCAAAACAATCCCAGAGAGGTTCACACAACATGAGAAGAGATGGGCAATCAACTGCAAAGGTCTTTGGAAAATCAGGGCTTGATCTTCTCTCCTTTCTCTTATTTAACATCTGTGTCTGCCCGTTTGTGACGGAGGCATCATTTAAGGAGGCACCTATGTGAATATCTATATGATGCCACTGGATGCCACTGCAGAAAATCATACTGCACTTTGGGATTTGGTATCATTAATATATCCATAGTAGTCTATCTGCCTATACAAAATCTCCAACAGGTAAATAGGAAACTGAAAGGGATGATACTGAATTAAGTGCTACAAGTATAATTTTTCTAAATTTTTGGCTTGATTATGGATGACAAATCTTAACATGGAATATAAATGGAGCAAACACTCCTCAAAAGAGGAGGGAAATTCATTATTTGAAAAACATTAAAACAAGATATAATTTGCCTTTAAGTGACTCATGAGATGAACACAAGACATTCAAGATTGGTGATGTAGGCATGTAGCTACAGCTTCATCTTTGATCCTTTCTCATGCTTTGCTTACTTTACCATCCAGCTCACTGTATTCCTAAGATGGGACTAAAACTCATGGGCTCCTGGTTTCTAGCCCTATGCTTTAACCATTACACAAAACTGGCTCGAAAAACTGGAAGTCATTATGATTAGCAATTATTTTGCTTATGTGCCTCAAGTTGGCGTGAATTCTTAGGACATGCCTTGGAGAACTGTTAGAATTGGATTTGTCCATGAAATGCTTCTTATCTTGAGGTTAGATGAACAGTAGAATGAGAAAAAATGAGCATCAGTTAATTTATCCTTAGAGACCCTCATAAACAAAGTATGTAAGGAAAAGTTATGTTAATGTGAATTCCCCAAGAAACCACATTTTGATTACATATATTAAGCAAAGTTGCATACAAAAGTGAGGATGAATTTCAAATATAAATGGATTTTTGGAACACATTTTTATCCTAATAACACAAATCTAATAAAAAGTTAAGTGTCTGAAACTAAATTACTGGGCCACAACCTACCTTTATGACAATATTTTGCCTTCCGAGTCATTAAGAACATAAAAACTCATGTTCTGAGGCAAATGTATTTGTCTCATGCCAAGTGTAGTATTATCAATTGCAATGGCAAAGTTCAAAACATGTATTTATAAGGCTTCTGCTTAGCCATGCCAAACACAGCCATATTCTTAATAGTTGATTCTATTAATTCACCCATTTTATTCATCTTACAGGAGGAAGAAAACAGTTCAAGGGAGCAACCAGTTAATTAGTAAGATTGGTTTTTAGGCAAAATTTACTGCTAATGCTGCTTCTCTTGATCAGACCCAGCTTCTTCCCATGGTCGGGGTCCTCTGATGTTCTTCCAGTCATCAAATGAGGTGTTTTGTATTTTCTATGGGAAAAGAAAGGAAGAAGGGAAATCTTAACATAGAAATGTTGTTTAATTGCCTATTTCTGCAATATGTATGCTATTGCATGGGAAGTGTTCACACAACAAACTAGAAACATATTTCATTAATTGAGTTAACCCCCATTTTCTGGCTTTAGACAACATACTGAACAATGAACCACAAGGGCTCATACAATATATAATCATATCCCAGGTCTTTGGGAAGGATTCGATAGGTGGATGAAAATGTCAAATCCAGTCTAAATATCTGGCTGACTGTGAGACAAACCATAAGAATAATGTTGCATAACAATTATTTTGTAAAATAATAGGTTGAATAATAGTATGTTTAACATAATGTTGAATAATAATTTCAAAATTGAAAGATTATGGTATAAACTGGCTGTGGTGGTCCCAGAGGTTATCAGCACATTGGGTGCCATACTAAAAAATCTTGAAAAGCACTTAGAAAATCAGCACATTGATAAAATGTCCATCTGTCAATTATAAAAGGCCATACTGCATGCATCTGCACATATACTACACCAATACATTATGACACCCTAGGTTCTTGTGAACAACTTGATGCAGATGAAGGCCCACATCTTGCAAAGAACTGGCAGCTGATGTGTATATAATAATAAGGCTTGCAAATAGAGGAAGAATGACCATGTCAAAACAAAGCAAAGATAGTAACAAAAATAATTGGAATTGTATCCAAAACACCTGGAGTATCACTTGAACACCATCAGTATTGATAAAATCATTATTAGTCATTAGCAAAAGGCAGCTTTAGTTGAAACAGCTTACATCAATGTGACAATTCTTTTAATATTATTAAACAGTAACACGTCCCTATCCCAGGTCCTTGAGAAGGACTTGATAAGTGGACAAAAAATGCCAAATACAGTCTAAACATCTGACTGACTATGCAACCAACTATAATCTAAAACAATGATCAGCTAGGTTGTGGGGATGGGTAAGTATTGCAGTACGCAGACTCAACTATGACTATATGAATGTAGAGATAAATAGCATGGCAAAAATTTTAAAATGAATTCATATAAAACCATACTTCAGCATAATCACTTTTTTCTCTGTAGCTAAAGTAAAAAATTGGGACTCTTGGGTTAGATGGGTATGGTAGGAATCATTAATTTCCATCTGGCTCTTTTCAGCCCCCTTTCCTGTGTTCAGAAACTGTTCTTACCTTATTACAATTTCTAGGGAAAGTGGAAACTACATAGAAAGCAAAAAAGCAATACCTCTCCCCTTGTTCTGAGAAGCACCTTGCATTCTAAAGTAGTTCTAAACACCTTTTTCTAAAATAGTGTGTTTTGTGGGGTGGAAAAGGAAGGGAAGGGAAAACATTCTCTTCTGAACATGTTCCACCAGCCTAAAACGAATTATTTCTTCAGCTCTCAGATCAACAAAATGAAAGCTAAACTCAAGAGTAGCATCTCATTTTATTAGAATTGGGGTGGATAGTATGTACATCTTTAGTTAACAAAAATATTGCAACTGATTCATTCAGGATTATGAAAGAAGGTTGAAACAGTCTGTGAGATTTGAAATAGGCAATAAAACATATTTTTAAAAACTCAGGGAGAGTGAAATGGGAATGTTTGATTGCATATTATCAGCTAGAAATTCACTTGTGTCTGGATACTGAAAATTAATAGATTAGACACAACACTCCCAGCTTTCAAATTATATCATTATGTTCCAAATTAGAACATTATGTTATTGTTGCATCATTATTATCCTTCAAATATCTGAAGTGCAATCTGATTTAGACAGGGCACCTTTCTAGGCCTGCGTGTTTCAATAGAAATATTACTTCCATACTGCTTTCCTACCTCCATATCTATTGGGAAAGTTAGAGAATTGTTTGTGTTTGTGTGTGTGTGTGTGCTTATGTATACATACATGTATATATGTATGTATGGAGAGGGAGGGAGAGAGAGAGAAAGAGAGAGAGAGAGAGAGAGAGAGAGAGAGAGAGAGAGAGAGAGAGAAGACATTTAATTTATATGAATTTCCCACATAGTGTTAGATTAAAAAATAACAATTTTATTGTGTTTTTCAAAGATTTAAAATGGATTACAGCGTTAAAATAAAGAGTGTCAATAAAATTCAATTGCATAACACTTAAAGGCTAAGTCCCACTGGCCGACGGACGCAAAACGTATGCATAAAGGACACAACGGACGAGCAAAATTTCAGGGGTGGCTCCATCCGTTGTCATCTGCTCCAAAAAGTGGTGAAAATTTGCATAAACAGAATGGAAAAGAACGGACGTGGGTAGTATGTAGCGGGTACAGTATGTAGCATGTTAAACGGATGTTCATAGGAAGCCTAGCGGATGACAGTGGATGAAGTGGATGCATCACATACGCCTAAAGGAAAGAAAGGGGATGCCGCACGGATGTATATCGGATGCAAACACATCCTTTCTATTTCCATGCTACTAACGATGTATAGACGTTCCATGTACCCTTTCTTTCCTCCCTCTTTCCGTTTTCAGCTGCAGCGGATGTGAGTTGCGAGGATGCCCAGAGGATGCAGAGAGGATACAGCAGACGTTTAACGGATGATAAACGGACATAGAATGTTTGTTGCTCGTATGTCGCGGATTTACATTGCACACGTTCATCTGTTCACAAAGTTTTGTGTAGCTCAAAACTTCTTGCGCGGATGAAATCGCAGTGGATGGATCCTCGACAGATAGAGCGTATGAAACACATATGCAATGAGTACACAATGGATGCATAGCGTTTTCCAACGGATGGCAAGCTTTTTTTAACATTTTACATCCTCTTTGCATCCGTAAGTGCAGTGGGACAGGGCCTTAACCAACAACAGGTCCAATCAACATTGTCTCAGGTCTTAAAGTAGAGAGTCATTAGTATATCTAAAATTAGGAGAGTTTAGATGGGAACAAATTCTCACTCTATTCTTTCCTCTTTGGTCATTTGATTGACTATCTTGAGTTTATGTTTTATGTTATGATTATTTTTGGGTTTAGACACTGATAGATTTTGGCTTTCTTTCTATTGATGTGATTCTGTCCAGCACAACATTTGAAGTTGAACTGATACATATTGTAAAACAGATAAATTTATGTAAAGCCATTGCTTCTTTCTTTCCATTCCAATTTATGATATTTAAGGGAAGTGACCCTGAATTCCCATTCCCACTCCTCTACCCAGCAGACTAGACAATGAAATAAGTGTATCAGCTAGAATCAACTTTTCATACTAAAAAGCTATGAAATTTCGTTGTGTAGAAAGAGGTGCCTGAGATTTTCTTTTAGCTTCTATAGAGAGGATCAGATTAAAAATTTGTGATAGTGAATATTCCATCTTTGTCTGTCACCACCACCCTCTGTCTAAAAGCTAGGAGAGTATACTTTGTTAGTGCAAATGAAAGTGCATATACCATTTAATCCATTGTAATTATTTTACTATTGTTTTCCTTGCTTCCCATCTTATCAATGGGGATATTTGTTTTACATTAATTTCATTAAAAATGAATTAAGGACCATGATTCTTTTGCTGATTGTATGATCAGTAGTATTGATTAACCAATCAATTAATTTTAATTAATTCACCTGAAGTATGTAAAAAAGTACTATTTCTGAATTCTATAATTAGCAATTGCACTAGCTATAGCACTGAGATTTATATCACACTTTATAGCTCTCTCTAAGTGGTTTACAGAGTCAGCATATTGCCCCCAACAATTTGGGTCCCCATTTTACTGACCTTGGAAGGCTGAGTCAACTTTGAGCCGGTGAGAATTAAACTGCTGGCAGTGGGCAGAGTTAGCCTGCAATACTGCATTCCTATCACTGTGCCACCGTGGCTCTTTACCCAGAGCATTTTGCTATTCCTACTGGTTGGATTATGCTTATATATAAAATGTAATTTGGGAAAGGACTTATGTCCATTTAAATAATATGTGAATCCATTTGATTTGGGGTTCCAAAATCTGGTATCCATTTTAGTGCTGAGCACCAAATGAGGCTAGAATTGTACAGTGGGTCCAAGGAGCTGATAGATTAACAGTCTGTATCACTAAAGAATAATACATATTTGCAATTAGCCACATGGACCCTATCTTAAAGCTGGCAAGAGCAACCGAGCAATACATGCACATTCTAATTGGATCTGCAGATTTTCTTAACATTAAAACTACATTTGCAGCACTGTCTGAACATGAAAAAAGGGGGTTGCATCCAACAAAGCTTTGAATTTTCAAAGCAATTTGTTTTTGCTGGCTCTCTATGAATCAAAGTTAAAGTTCATTTAATTTTAGACACAGTTGGAATACATATTATAACCAAACAGCCATACAGTAAAGCAAATATACCAATACCATACCTCATATTCTTCTTCCAGTGACACCTTACTCTTTTTGAGCCTTTTTTCCAATTCTGGATCCATCTGATTAATAAAATTTAGCAATCAAATACTTTTAATTAGAAAGAAAACTTAACCTATGAAGGACTGTAATTTCCCCGCACCTTCAAATACAGGCAATTCCCTGTATAAGGAAAAGGAATTCTTACACAGTTCATTTTCATATAATCATAATTCCAATAGGCGCTATCATGGTAGGTTTGGCCAATAATTTATGCTGGGCATGAAAACTTTAATTATTTCATGTAAGAGGAAGAAAGATAATTTATATCATTATAAGCATTTTATTGATAATCCTTCATATTAATTTCTATTCACAAAATGGAAAGCTGAAATAAATCTCAAAGGAAGTTCAGGTTTATTTATTTTCATAAGTAAAAATGTTCCCTGAACCCCTCTTGATGTAGACCAATAGCAATCACAAAATAAACTGCTGAAGATTGCAGAAGCCTCATTAAAATTCAATGTCTCAAGACTGATTATATTTACAAACTCATTATCCAAGATTTTTTTTTTATTTGCATGCTGGAATGCTAGTAAGTTGAAGAGAAATTCAACTGCCAGAAGTTAACTGCAGTATATATTAAGATATTGGGCTCTCAGAAAAATACTGAATTGATTGATCAAATTTTGCATGCCTGCTGTAATGCTTTTAAAATGATAAGAAGTTCTAGAAATATGGTGAAATGGACTAACAAGACATAGTCAGTGAAGTATTTGAGATTGAATGCAAAGTGATAATCAGTACAAAGAAAGTACAAGGGGTCTCTTTTGTCATACACATAGAATGTTTAAATGTAGTTATAGAAAATATGTTCTCCCTCTCCTTCCGGTTTGCAATTCTGAGAGTAGCCTATAGTGCAATTTATTTTTTTGAAATTAATTTATCTATTTCTTACATTTTATTCATTCTGGTGTAACCAAGGTGGGCCTCATACTTTATTTAATATTTAAGTCTGCTCCAATGTAATATTTCAGCTACATTATCAAAAAGGTCACTTGTTCAAACAATAACTAGAATAGAAAGACATGCTCATGTCACCTGTTATCATAATACACCCTCAAGCACATATATCACACTGAGTTAGCCAGTGCTATGTTCAGATGGATTTTAGCTGTGCTATTATGACAGGCTGCTAAAAGAAGAGAAGAAAAGAGAAAAGAAGTTTTTTTTTCACTAAACAGAAAAAAATATCTATATAAAATATCTCACTTAGCATCAGAAATTTTGAGTTCAATTGTAAGTGGAGGACTACCTGCATCTATGATGGAAAAATATTCAAAAAACCTCTTGAGGCAATCACTACCTTTTGTGAGACCATCTGAAGAACTGCAAAATACTGCCAAGCTTATGGAAGAACTCTTTGTCAAATAGTTAATTAAATGGTGTGCTCTCTTGAATGGACTTTTTTAAAATATAAAAGTGTTCTCTGGTTCAGAGGAAATAAAAGATCATATTGAGACCATTTATTGACCACCTCTCCAATTAAAATTGTGTCAAAAAGACTTGACTCGAATTGACTTGAATGCACATCTTGGTACAGAAGTTCTTCTTTTGGAACTGTAACTCTGCTGCTGAATAGCTGGCTGACTCATCCTTAATATAATGGAAGAATAAGGGGCAAGGGAATAAGAAAAGTAAGACACCTATGTTTAAAATATTAAAAGACAATTCCTGAAGGTGCCTTTGTATAAAGCCTGTTTAATATGCTGTCCCTGTACTTTTACAAACCACTTAAATAGCCTAAAGTGCAAGATTTGAATTAAAATGCCCTTTAGGCTTGGGTGCGAAAGTGGAAATGTTTTACATTGCAATGCTTCAAAACTTTCCTTCTTCAAAAAGAATATTCTTGCCTGAAAATTTAACTTTGAATATGCAAACATGGACTTGCATCTAATACTATGTCTTTGTAGGCAGAACTTTTAGGTCATCATGATTTCTTCTTTGCATGTGCTAAGATTTGACTTTTGTTTTTTAAGTCTGATTAAAATTAGTTTATTCTATAACTCTTTACTTTTCTTTCTTACTTTTCTTTCTGTGTAGACCTTTGGAACTCAAAGTGAAAAAAAATGACTACATTGAAACAACACATTCCCAAAGATATTTTTCTTTGTGACTGTCCAGAGAGACATTACAATCAAATTCTATTACCTACCAAATAGATATTACCTATCTGCACAGTAGTAAATTAGTTTCAAAATGGTGCCTCTCTGAAAGCAGCTAGGAAATCGAATTTATGTAGGATGTAAATAAATTATGGAATTTAACCCAGTCTTTTGATTTATATATGAACTGAAATGTTCTTGATGGTTTCATTAAAGGCATTAGATCTTTCATCCAATTGATTCATTTCTCCTTGATGGTTAAAGGTAATAAAATCAGGACTCAGTTCAAGATTTGTTAAATATCAGCTAAAATAGCTTCTGTAGTGATGTCCAGTAAACTTTTACAACAGTACAGGAGAAGTCTGTAAATTGAGTATTTACCTTGTGCTTTTCAAACTGAAGAATTTTATAAATATTTAGGTTTAAATCACTTCTAAAGCCCCTATAACAGGAGTCCCTAACCTCTGGGCTGGGCCCACACCTTGGCCATGTGCCCTTTGGAACTGGGCTGCAAAGCAGCAGGCAAGAGTGTCTTCCCACTTGAGCAAGCAGTGTGCGAGAGTACGCATGCACATTCACCTGTGTGAGTGGCAGCCATGCGTGCCCACAGCTTGCGCAAATGGAACTGGGTGTGCATGCTTGTCGGCTGCTTGCAGGAAACCATCTCCTTTCCCCCCTCTCCACCAGTCTGCAAAGCTGGAAAGATTGGGAAACTCTGGCCTATAAGACAGATAAAATAAGGGCCTTTCTTGTTTCTTTTATAGCAATAGTGGTGGGATTGTTTTTGAATGCTATTTTGTTTTTGTAACCAATACCTTGGTTACTCAGAGGGTAGTACTGCAAATATCTTAAGATGTTGGATTCTATCTGTATAATGCTTTAGATTTGAATCTATAAAAGCTTTATGGAAAGGGATTGGGGTGCTAATGCAACACCTGTCTGCACCTGTTTAAAACAACTGTGTTCTTTTCCAGAACCATGTTGGAGTGAGCATTTACATGATTCTCTGGGAAAAGTCCTATCACTTTAAAGAACGACAGACCAAGTTCATGATCCCATGCACTATGAAACATTATTTTAAATTTGAATATGAAACATTAAATCAAATTCAATAATGCTTGCATTTATAATAATATCTGTTTAACCCAGCCAATATTATGTATAGGATTGCAATACTTAAATCCTTTACTTTTTTAAAAATAAAAAATTAAAGGAATAAATACTTCTTGGGTACATGAATAAAGAATAGATGCTACCTTTTGGAAAAGACAGGAAGCAGTCAAAAGTCCAGGAATTTTATCAATAATCTGATTCTGAATCCTATAATCCTATATGTGAACTAATGGCCAGCAGATCCAAGAACCTCTGTGTTATTTCACATTATATTGTATAGAAATAAAAAGTGATGCATATTCAGTGATGGTTTATAAGCAATTGCTAGTTTTGAAAGAAAAAAATCCAAGGGAAATGGCTTTTTTTCCCCCTGGAATGAACAATTTCAATGAAAGCAAGTTATAGCTAGCCCTGATGTTAAAAAAATTAATTAAGAGATTTAGGTATGATAATGCACTCTGTAATATTCTATTTGAATGTTTATAATGTGAGAATGTGAGAAAATCAGAGGCACGACTTGCCTATATGATCAGACAGAAAGGTACAGCTTCTTATGAAGATGTAATATAAATTATAGCTGCAACACTCACTCTGCACTCAACTTTTTGAATGATATATTTTAGCAGCATTTATTCTATTGTGTCTTATAAAGATTTGAAATTCATACATTTATAGAAGAACACTTGATGCTAACTCACAGGAACATAAAATGCTGAGGAACTGTTAGAAATTTATGAATGCATTATATATTCATAATGAATTGTGAATCTCTATTCATCTCTGTTCATTGCCAACAGTTCTTTCTTATTTCCCAATATTGTTAGAAATGATGTGTTTTTTACTTTTCCAATAATAGTGTATATACAGCAATTCCAGGTCCATCACACTGATCAGGAACTGCATGTTGACATATCCAGTGAAACTTTATCTATTCATTCATTCATTCATTTTGGTGGGTAACCAGATAAGATTTTAGAGAATGAACTCACATATTGCTGTTTGTAAAACATAGTTTATGGCTCGCTATATTGTTTAAAACTTTCCAATTTTATTTAATCAATAAATCATGCTAAATAAAGTACAAAGCAATATTCAAACCGTGTTTATTATGACTAGACTTCATTCTCCAGAATCATCATGTATTATGGGATACATTAAGATGTTTCTCCTTACCCTGATATTATATACTGCGACTACTATATTTAGACCATTCGTTAAACTCTTAAGCTGTTATGAAAGGAAGACCATAAGAACTATCAATCTGAGGAATCAGCTAGTAATCACTTACCTCTGACAGCCCTAGAAGATAAAGACCTATCTTAGATAATAAGAGCTTGAAATTCTGGCAGGGTGCTTAGCCTTCAAATATGTCAGAAGCTATGGAGGGCAGAGAAAGACCATCACCATGTCTCCTTCAAGGAGACAGCAGCAGGACTCCTAATCAAGCTATCCTAGACCTGGGATTATACAAGAACAGCTTCCAGGCATTTGCTCCTCCATAAGAAGCAACACTGCAACTTCTATTGCTATATTTGCTTGCCCTGGATTCATACACTTGGTTTGACATTCAGACCAATTCATGCGATTCCCTGATGACAAAAGCTTTATCTATCATGAGTACCCTTATTTTATCATGGTATCTTCCCATCCCACAGGGTCCAACAGAGAAGGCCCATTCCTGATCCCTTTTCTGAAACAATATAACTTTGAGGGACCCAAGAGGTATGTGCCTTCCCAATAGCAGCCTCTTCCTTTTGGAATGATCTCCTCTCAACCTCCCTGCTCATGGTTGACTCCAATCCTGCAGATGTTTGGAAAGGCGAAAGAATGTTTGGACTAGGCGATTTCTCAGGATAAATATAGTTGCTAATCGGTGAACTTTAATTTATTTTCGTCCTCATCAACAATTAACTGCTTCAGCTTCCTGTATTGGTGTGTGTTACTTTTCCTTTATATTTTTGTTTAATGATTTTTTTACACTGCCCTGGGTCACATTAACCAATAAGGAAATAAACCAATAAATAAACAGTTTTATCACCACTTCTACCTTTCCCCTGCTGGTAGAATGCTAACAATTTATTTCAAGGCAAGCCCTACAGTTCTATTAATTGCTCTTGGGAAGTTTATAATATAGAACTAAAGTCAGACTTTATTCTCATAGCTTTCTGTTTTGCACTGGCTGGCACAGGACTTCAATTTCCTTGCATGCAATGGCATAAAAACTGTATATAAATGTAGAAAATAAAGATAAAATAGATGTAGACTCTCATAACTTGTTTTGTGGGCAAAAATATGGATGCAAATTGAGTGACTGACTGACTGAATGAATTGGTTTTGTTGTCAATATACTTATTCTCTTGGGCTTTGAAAATGGGCAAGAAAAATTTAATAGAAAGGACTTTGTGTGGGATGAAAATTTCCAAATTTCAACTATCTGTTGGAAAGTAAATACTGTTCTTCCCTTTAAAAGTTGGCTAATATTCTTGAATATTAGAGACAAATTCTGCTTACCTTGCCACGAATCTTTTGAATATCATATCGAACCTGTGCAAATTCACGGAGCCCAAATGACCCACCAACTATTAATACCTAAAATATTAAAATAAGGGGAAAATATTCAGAATAGGAAAGAAGAGAACAGTCCAAAACATTGTATAAGATTATGGGAAACTGTCAGCCCAACATGCTGATTTTTCTTGCTAAACTATGGTAAAAAGGACTTCAATAATAATACATGTGGATATTGTTATATATTAGCATCCTCAACACAAGGACTGCAGCTTTCTAGCGTCCCTATCTTTCAGTATCTCATTTCTCTGGAACTTTCAGTTCAGCAATGTCTAGCTTGAAACAGCTGAAGCAACAGTGATCATTAGATGAATTCAGACACAAAGGTAAAAAAGATCCAGTTATGTTCCTGGAACTTTTCAACAAATTAGGATCCTACATATATGGTGGTCCTTTGGGTTCAAAAAAGACATACTGTTGCGCAGTTCATCTGTGGACACAGAGATGACTCTACAGTCCACGATGGAAGCGCACATTCTAGCACCGCTGAAGATGAATTGCACATGAGAAACCCGTGCATGGTGAAGCTTTAAGTGGAATGGTCAGGGCACAACACTCTCAGCAGAAGAGATCATACTCTAGTGGGGGGTCTGCAACTTTCAACACTCAAAAGAGCCATTTGGACCCATTTCTCACAGAAAAGAAAACAATAATTTAACAACTGGTGTGACTGGGTGGGCATGGCCTACCTGACGTCACTCACTCCCACCCAGTCACCTCCTGCTCTGCAATATGGGGTGAGTCTCCATCCCATCATCACGCTTACCTTCTTGGGCCAGGTGAGGAGTGACGGGGAGGGGAGGGGCCAGCCAGGGGTGGGAATAGCCGACAGGGAGCCACAACAAAGGGCCGAAAGAGCTACAGGTTGCAGACTCCTGCTCTAGTGGCAACCTCTCTTGCTGCAGTAAATGGCCAGGATGTTTATATATGGTGGTCCTATTATGCAGTTAAATACCATTTTGCTGCACCTACATTTCCATCAATTCACTGATATTTTTAAATCACTAAGATCTAGGAACAGGAATAATAAAACAGGAAAAACTGGCATGAAGAAAATAAAATGACCTTTTAGAATGAGATGCCATTAAAAATGCCTTCAAGTTTTAAAATATAATTATGTTCTGCTATGCTATTGCAATGTTTCCCTCATACTATTAAATCCTTAAACAAATTAAACGTCAATTTTTTTAAACTTTAAATGAAAAACCGAAGCAGAAGTTATCTTCAAATTCAAACCCATTTGTATCATTGTTGGAATCACTGTAAGAACTACTTACTACACATATTTTTAACAAATGTTTTCCAAGTTTAAATTAACAAAATAAGTGTTAATATTATATATGCCATGCAAAATAACAAAATTTACATACAGAATTGTACTAAGTTTACTCTTACCTGTTGTAAAGTTATGGAAAAATAGTTATATCCTTTCCATAATACAAAATGTAATACCAATAATCCAGAGGTTCTCAAACTTGTCAACTCTAAGACTTGTAGACTGCAACTCACTAGAATTCCTCAGCCAGCATAGCATAGCTGGCTTTATCAGTCAAAATGGCAGTTAGTTAAGCCACTTGGATATCAATACTTTGGAGAGTTTTAATCAGACACTTAATTTTAGTATGTATTAAAAAGCAATGGTGCTAGAATATATTCTTGTTTCATTCCCTTGGATATGTGGATGGGATCATTTCCATATAGCATATGGATTAACAAGAGAACATCTACTCAAAATATCCCATGCTGTTATCCTAGAGAAGTTACTAAAATCAAAGATCAGATAAGAAAGATCTTTACATTTATTGGCCAGATGTAGCACTAAGCAGTCATCTATAGATCATCCTGGTTGAAACTCCTCTTCCTCAACTACTGAATGGTAGAAAATTTAGTCCATTCACAAAAACTAAGGATAAACAAAATATAAAATTGGACCCATCACAAGACTCACCAAGACCCTTGGTTGACACACCCACACCCTGAAGCCTTATAAACAGAAGAACACAGACACTGGCACATTCCCTAAAGGCCCTGTCCCACTGCACTTACGGATGCAAAGAGGATGTAAAACGTTATAAAAAGCTTGCCATCCGTTGGAAAACGCTATGCATCCGTTGTGTACTCATTGCATACGTGTTTCATACGCTCTATCCGTCGAGCATCCGTCCACTGCGATTTCATCCGCGCAAGAAGTTTTGAGCTGCACAAAAACTTTTCAGCGGATGAACTTTCCACCACGTACGAACTAAATCCGCAACATACGAGCAACAAACATTCTATGTTTATCATCCTTTAAACGTCCGCTGTATCCTCTCTGCATCCTCTGGCTATCCCCTCAACTCACATCCGCTGCAGCTGAAAATGAAAAGAGGGAGGAAACAAAAGGTACACGGAACGTCTACACAGCATTAGTAGCACGGAAATAGAAAGATTGCGCAGTGAACGGTTTGCATCCGATATACATCCACGCGGCATCCCCTTTCTTTCCTTTGGGCGTACGTGATGAATCAACTTCATCCACTATGCGTCTGCTTCGCAATTCTCCCCCGGAACTCCTTCAGAGGTGTCATTCCCTTCCATCTGCTTTCATCCGCTAGGCTTCCTATCAGCATCCATTTAGCATTCCCGCTACATACTACCCACGTCCATTCTTTTCCGTTCTTTTCCATTCTGTTCATGCAAATTTTCACCACTTTTTGGAGAGGATGACAACGGATGGAGCCACCCCCAAAATTTTGCTCATCCGCTGTGTCCTTTATTCATACGTTTTGCGTCCATCGACCAGTGGGACCAGGCCTTTAAACTCCTCTGAAAATGTTACCTAGCCTGATAACAAAACATTTGGAAACCAACCTACAAGCTAGGAGAATAACTCTTCACCCCATCCTACATCAAAGCTACAAATATTCACCTCTACTGCAAAGTTCAAGTTAATTAGATTTTAAAAAAACAATTTTTGAGATGTACCATATTGAGAGTATGGAACAAATATAAGGCCCAGCTGTGTTCAAAGACACCTTTATTGACCTCAGCACAAGAAGCATTGACAATTAAAAAGAAGTATACCTAGAGACTTATGATTTGAATCGAGGTGCATGTCGGAGTCCTGACAAGCATTTTATAGAAGAGAAACAACAGATAGGGAGAAATGGCTGACATATCAACATTTGCTAAAGCCCATGTCACACTGCACCAACGGATGCAAAGAGGATGTAAAACAGAGAAAAACGCTTGCCATCCGCTGGAAAACGCGATGCATCCGTTGTGTACTCACTGCGTACGTCTTTCATACGCTCTATTCGTCGAGCATCCGTCTACTGCTATTTCATCTGCTCAAAAAGTTTTGAGCTGCACAAAAGTTTTTCAGCAAATAAACTTTCCGCCGCGTACGATCTACATCCCCGACACATACGGGCAACAAATGTTCTATGTCTGTTGTCATCCATTAAACGTCCGCTGTATCCTCTCGGCATCCTCTGGGCATCTGCGCAACTCACATCCGCTCCAGCGGAAAATGGAAAGAGGGAGGAAGCGAAAGGTATGTGAAACGTCCACACAGCATTAGTAGCATGGACATAGAAAGGATGAAAGTGGATGCAGCTCAGATATAAGGCATTAAAACGGACAAAACATTTCTATATGGGATGTATCTCAAATATTTAGGATGTCTGGAGGATGTCTAGAGTATGCAGAAGGACACCTAGTGGAAAACCAATATTTCCTATAAAAAGGGGGAGGAAAACACCTGGATCTCAATATCAATCCAGCAGCCGTGGTGTGCAGACCTCTTCAGCCTTGGTCTTCCTCTTCCACATCATCCATTGATCTCCACCATGGATCATTGCACACTCCTTTTGGTAGCCGCGATCATTCAACACCAGAACCAAGCCCTCTTCAGACTGTTTCACCTTTTCTACGCAAGGAGAAGGATACGTCCAAGAGCTGTGTGGGTCCGACGATGGATCGGGAGAAGAGCGGAGTATGGACTGTATGACAAGCTGATGGTGGAGCTGAGGAATGAAGATCCTCGTGCATTCCAGCACTTCATGAGGATGCCACCAGAATGGAGGGTGGTGTAGAAGAGCTGTGATCCTTTCCTTCATCAGCTGGTACTGGGCCTCGGGCATGTCCATGAGGATCCGGCTCACGTAGGTGATGAAGGGCTTGCGGTTCGAGGACGGTATGTCGAAGTGGACCAGCTGGGAGAGAAGATCTGTGCTGGCTTTGATTGTGTCCCTGATCTCCAAGAGGAGAGTGTGGCTCTGGCCCTCTGGTCTGCCTCTCTGCCTGCTTTCTGTCGAGGTGGAGCTGGGGGTCGGTGTAGGTTGGTCTCTGGTGGCTGCTTCTTCTTGCTCCATCTGAGACAGGGGATCCTCCACATCCTCTGGCACAGGGAGTGCAGCTGTCGGGGGGGTCTCTGTCATGGGGCCCTCCAAAGACACCTGCCTGGATATGTTAGCTGTCTCCTGGCTGGAAGAGGAAGTGGCTCTCTGTGGACTGTCTGAGGGAGAGGGTTGACAGAGGGGCTGCTCCTCGGTGGCGGACCTCACCCTCCAGGAAGCTGCACTTGGCCATGACGTAGGTCTCGCGGTCAGTGAGCTTGACAGCGTCCTGGCCAGATTTCTTCAGATGCAGCTTGCCATACCAGGTGTGCATGTGCTTCCACCACCCCAGGAAGACATCAGCACTGTAGCCCAGGCTCTCTGCCTTGTCTCTCCAAGCTGCCTGCTTTCTCTTGGTGTCGCGATAGAGCCTGTGGGCCTTCCTCCACAGGTACTTGTTCTCCCTCAGCCATTCCAGCACCTCCTCCTCATGGTCCTCGGAAATGGAGTACTGTTTCCTCTCTCCCTTCTCCTTCCCTTGCCTCTTCCTCCCTCTGGCAGGGCCTTCAGCAGCAGGGCTTTGAGGGCCTTGGGGCTGGTCCACCAAAGCAGCAGCAGGAGAAGCATCACCAGCAGCAGGAGAAGCAGCAGCAGCAGCAGCAGAAGCAGCAGCAGGAGAAGCACCAGCAGCACCAGCAGCAAGAGAAGCACCAGCAGCACTAGCAGCACCAGCAACACCAGCAGCAGCAGAAGCACCAGCAGCTTCAGAGTCAGCGCCAAGGGGTGGGATGGTGGTTCTGTCCTTCTTGCCAGGGCTGGCAGGACTAGGCACAGGCTTCCTCTTCTTCCCCATGGTGTTCTTTCAAGATGTCTCTGGCAGCAGGTCTTTCCTCTGAATGGTGACTGCTTGCGAGCTGCATCCTTTTATATCCGCGGAGCTGACGCAATTCATCCTCCCCACATGCGCAGTGAACGCTTTGCATCCGCTATACATCTGCTATGCATCCACTTTGCTTCCTATAGGCATCCGTGATGCATCCGCGTCATCCGCTATGCATCTGCCCCTTCCGCTACGCGTCCGCTTTGCTATCCTCCCCCGGAACTCCTGCGGATGTGTCATCCGCTTCCATCTGCTAGGCTTCCTACGAACATCCGCTTTACATCCCCGCTACATCCTCCCCATGTCCCCGACACATATGGGCAACAAACGTTCTATGTCCATTGTCATCCATTAAACGTCCGCTGTATCCTCTCGGCATCCTCTGGACCTCCGTGCAACTCACATCCACTGTAGTTGAAAATGGAAAGAGGGAGGAAGTGAAAGGTACACGGAACGTCCACACAGCGTTAGTAGCACGGAAATAGAAAGGATGTAAGCGGATGCATTTCGTATATAAAGCATTAAAATGGAAAAAACGTTTGTATAAGGGATGTATCTCGGATATTTAGGATGTCTGGAGTATGCCTAGAGTATGTGGAAGGACACCAAGCGGAAAACCAATATTTCCTATAAAAAGGGGCAGGAAATCACCTGCATGTCAGTATGAGTCCAGCAGCCGTGGTATACAGACCTCTTCACCCTTGCTCTTGCTCTTCCACATCATCCACTGATCTCCACCATGGATCATCACACACTCCTTATGGTAGCTGCCATCACTCAACACCAGAACCAAGCCCTCTTCAGACTGTTTCACCTTTTCTATGCAAGGAGAAGAAGGAGACGTCCAAGAGCTGTGTGGGTCCGATGATGGATCGGGAGAAGAGTGGAGTTTGGACTGTATGACAAGCTGATGGTGGAGCTGAGGAATGAAGATCCTCGTGCATTCCAGCACTTCATGAGGATGCCACCAGCCATGTTTGACAAAATTGTAGAGCGTCTGAGACCCAGGTTGACCAAGCCGAGCACCAACTTCCGTCCCAACCTGGACCCTGGACTGAAGGTGGCACTGACTCTGCGCCACCTGGCCTCTGGAACCACATACAGAAACATGCAGTATGCCTGGAGGGTGCCACACAACAGCATCAGCAAAGTGGTCAGAGAAGTGGTGCAGGCCATCATCGATGAATACGTGGAGGAGCTCCTCCAGTGTCCCACCACTGAAGAAGGCTGAAGGAAAGTTGCAGAGCAGTGGTATCAGAGGTGGAACTTTCCTCACACCGTTGGAGCCATAGATGGGAAGCACGTGGCCTGCAAAGCTCCAGCCAACTCAGGGTCCTCTTATTACAACTACAAGGGCTTCTTCAGCATCATCCTCTTTGCCATGGTTGATGCTGACTACAAGTTCATGTACATCGATGCTTCAAGCAACGGGTCAGCTTCAGATAGCCAGGTATACAATGCCAGTGACCTCAAGGATGGGCTGGAACGCAACCTCATCATGGGTTTTCCAGATCCAGACCCCCTACTCAATGACACACAAGATGTGCCCGACTTCATCATGGGTGATGACGCCTTCTCCCTCAGAATCTACCTCATGAAGCCCTACACTTCAAGATACCTCACCTGTGAAGAGAGGATCTTCAACTACAGGCTGTCCAGGGCAAGACGGGTGGTGGAGAACGCCTTTGGCATCCTGGCCAACAGGTTCCAGGTACTTCTCACCACCATGCAGCATCGCCCACAGACTGTGAGGAGCATCGTGGAAGCTTGCTGCATCCTGCACAATCTCATGCGCACCCGCTACCCAGTGTTGCAGAACAGGCTTGTGGACCATCAACAAGGGAATGACGACATGGAGCCTGGTGAATGGAGGCAAGGACGAAACCTGATAGACACTGTGGATGTACAAGGCCACAACAGAGCTTCACGTGAAGGGAAGAAGCAGCGCAACCTACTGAAACACTGGTGCAACTCCCCAGTTGGAGCAGTGGAGTGGCAAGACAGGATGATAGATGGTTAATGGATGCTTCCTTGAGCCTGTCTCATCACACTGATGTGATTGTGACATGTATGTTGAGTAGCCATACAATGAATAAAGTGTTATTGATAAAAAAGGGCCATATGTGTGGCAGCTGGGAGGGTGGACCATACAGTCCTACTATGCTAGCACTGGAGGTTTATCTATCTCACAACTATCCTTACCCATCCCACAACTATCCTTACCTATCCTACAACTATCCTTACCCATCCCAAAACTATCCTTACCTATCCCACAACTATCCTTATCCATCCCACAACTATCCTTATTTGACCCACAACTATACTTACCCATCCCACAACTATCCTTACCTATCCCACAACTATCCTTACCTATTCCACAACTATCCTTACCCATTCCACAACTATCCTTACTTATTCCACAAGCATGCAAAGGCTTAACCATTTTTTCAAAGTTTTCACCAACACTTTATTAAGTAAATAAAATGAACCAAGTGTGTGAAGCAAAGATAATCTTTATTAAGAACTGTCTTAAGTAAACTGTATGACTTTATTAAAAAAGCAAAATGAACCAAGTAAAGTGTCTTAAGCAAAGATAAAGTGAACAGGTAACAACTCAGTCTCTGGCACTCTTCTCAGTCACTCTGAGGCATGTCCATGGTCTCAGCTGTCAAGCGGCCAGGGACTGTGGAGGTGGCTGTGGCTGGAGTGCTGGTCTGAGGCACCATTGGGGTGCTTGGCCCCGAGAGTACAACAGGGGATGGTGTGTTCAGGAAGCTCTCAGAGAGCTGACTCAATCCCGTGAGGTTGAGAGGCCCTTCATCAAGGACCTGGGATGTCAGGCCCAAGACTGATGACAGATTGTCCGTTGACTGGCTTGGCTGTGGGGTGGAGGAAGGAGGAGTGTAGTGGGGCTGTCTGGTCTGCAGCTGGGCGAGGTGAGGCGTCTGTGGCGTCCGAGGAACCTGGGCCTGGACTGGGAAGGGCTGCCTCTGCTGTGGAAAGTCCTGGTATTCGTAGCCTTGGTAGGTGAGGGGCTGCTGAAATCTGTGGAAGGGCTGTGACATCGCCTGGGGTGGAGGAGCAGACCTGGACTGGGTTGGAGCAGGTTCAGCTGGGCCTGGAGGGTTGTGCAGAAGTGCTGTTATCTTCTGCTTCATCACCTGGTACTGGGCCTCGGGCAGGTCCATGTGGGTCTGGGTCACGTAGGTGATGAAGGGCTTCCGGTTCGAGGATGGCATGTCGCTGTGGATCAGCTGAGAGAGAAGATCTGTGCTGGTTTTGATTGTGTCCCTGATCTCCAACAGGACAGTGTGGTCCTGGTCCTCCAGTCTGTCTCTCTGCCTGCTTTCTGTGGAGATGGAGGTGGGGGTGGGGGTGCGTTGGTCTCTGGTGGCTGCCACTTTTTCCTCCATTTGTGACAGGGGATCCTCCACGTCCTCTGGCACAGGGAGTGCAGCTGTCGGGGGGGGGGTCTCTGCCGTGGGGTCCTCCGAAGACACCTGCCTGGACATGGTAGCTGTCTCCTGGCTGGAAGAGGACTGGCTGTCTGTGGACTGTCTGAGGGAGAGGGTTGTCAGAGGGGCTGCTCCTCGGTGGCGGACCTCACCCTCCAGGAAGTTGCACTTGGCCATGACATACATCTCCCCGTCAGTGAGCTTGGCAGTGGCCTGGCCAGATTTCTTGAGGTGTAGCTTGCCATACCAGGTGTGCATGTGCTTCCACCATCCCAGGAGTAGGTCAGATGTAGGTGTAGCCCAGGCTATCTGCCTTGTCTCTCCAAGCTGCCTGCTTCCTCTTGGTGTCGCGATAGAGTCTGTGGCCCTTTCTCCACAGGTACTCTTTCTCCCTCAGCCATTCTAGCACCTCATCCTCATGGTCCTCGGAAAGGGTGTACTGTTTCCTCTCTCCCTTCTCCTTCCCTTGCCTCTTTCTCCCTCTGGCAGGGGCTTGAGCAACAGGGCTTTGAGGGCCTTGGGGATGGTCCACCACAGCAGTAGCAGCAGTAACAGTAGCACCACCAGAAGCAGCAGCAAGAGAAACACCAGCAGCAGCACCAGCAGGAGAAGCACCTGCAGCACCAGCAGCACCAGCAGCAGCACCAGCAGGAGAAGCACCTGCAGCACCAGCAGCAGAAGCACCAGCAGCACTAGCAGCAGCAGAAGCACCAGCAGCACTAGCAGCAGCAGAAGCACCAGCAGCTTCAGAGTCAGTGCCAGGGGGTGGGATGGTGGTTCTGTCCTTCTTGCCAGGGCTGGCAGGAGTAGGCACAGGCTTTCTCTTCTTCCCCGACTGACGAACCATGGTGTTATTCGAAGATGTCTGTGGCAGCACGTCTTTCCTCTGAATGCTGACTGCTTGCAAGCTGCATCCTTTTATATCCGCGGAGCTGATGCAATTCATACTCCCCGCATGTGCAGTGAATGCTTTGCATCCGCTATGCATCCTACAGGTGTCCGCTACGCATCCGCTCCTTCCGCTATGCGTCCGCTTTGCTATTCTCCCCCGGAAGCCCTTCGGATGTGTCATCCGCTTCCATCCGCTGTCATCCGCTAAGCTTCCTACAAACATCCGCTTAACATTCTCGCTATGTACTACCCCCGTCCGTTCCTTTCCGTTCTGTTTATGCAAATTTGGAGCACTTTTTGGAGCGGATAACAATGGATGGAGACACCCCTGAAATTTTGCTCGTCCGTTGTGTCCTTTTTGCATACGTTTTGCATCCGTCGGCCAGTGGGACCTAGCCTTAAGAAAACAACTGTAGAAGGACATAGTTTTCAATGGTTTTCATGTGGCCAATTAAAAGAAAGGTTTAAAGTGATAAAAAGATAACTGGCATGGAAAAACCCAAACAGAGTTTAACACTGAAATATGTACAAATGATGAACATGTAATAAGATTTGAAGTAGAAAAAAAAATAGGTCAAACAGTTTAAAGCAATTTTACAACCATTTTTGTGATGGTCATTAAATGACCACCTAGTCTATAAAGAGGCCACCATGGTCACCAAGTGAATGCTGTGGTTGTTAAACAACCAGCTGATAAACGATTAAAGTTGGTTACCACTCATCAATATACCAATTTGATACATTCAGTCACACTTCTGATTATCCATAACTTGCTATTCAGTACAAGTTGAATTCTTTATCAATAAAATAGGCAGCAATTGCTCCATCTTTGCAACATGCTCTAGTAGACTCTCCTTTCTTACCTGAAGAACTTAACACATGCTGTATAACATATGCACTTAAACTTATATACCACTTCATAGTGCTTTACAGCCCTCTCTAAGCTGTTTACAAATGTCAGCATATTGCTCCTGTTAGGGATAACATTGTTCACCCTAACTGTTTTAGGTGAAATACTAACCATAAATCATAGTTAGTGTATGCAGCTTTAACTGTAAAATAGCAACTGTGGGTGTGGTTATGAAAACCATATAAAAGTAGCAAGGCTACAGCTTGCTCTCTCTCTCTCTGGCTTTGATGATCCCTGATTACTGCTTGGAAGCAAGACTGCATTGCTCGAACGGGAGAGACAACAACGGACTGATTTATGTGAACTGACAACTAGGATATTCTACATGGACTTTGCTAACTGAATATCCCTGAATGGACTGACTACATGGTAAATGAATATTGGACTGTTTTTGACTATGCTATAAACTTATACTGGAATAAAATATATTCTTGATAGCACAAGCGTATCTGTTATTTTTACTGTATGTTAATAAACATACAAGCTTAGCTCACTCATTTATCTGTGTGCCTATCTGACTAACGCTGCACATTCTGTTTAGCTTGCCTACCTAACCCTGGTTGGGGAACCCAGGCTTAACAGCTCCCAACAATCTGGGTCCTCATTTTACTGATCTCAGAAGGATGGAAGGCTGAGTCAACCTTGAGTTGGTCAAGATTGAACTCTTGGCAGTGGGCAGAGTCAGTCCGCAATACTGCAGTCTAACATCTGCACCATCACTTTGAAAGCCAAATCACAAAACTGCATTCTTTTTACCTAAATTCTTAAATTGATGTTCACTGAAGGTAATATAGATCAACGACTGGAGAAAAGGAAAAACCCTTCCCTCCCTCTCTCCCTCTAATTCAACAATAAAAACCCTGCCTGATCACTCATACAATATAGCAGCTCTTCTTATGTACAAGAGTTTTTTTTATGATTGACAAAACAAAATGCAATTTAATGGACATTTGGCTAAAATAGCCATTCATTATCCCCCACTAGTCTGTTAAATCAAAAGTTATCTGTATTCATTACAAAACCATGGAACTGGAAGAGTCAAGTGAAATATTGTATTTTTTTCTCTCTTTACCCAACAAGAATTGAAAGGGATATTTCAATTTTGAAAAAAATTACAATTTGTGTAGTCTATAGTTACTATAAAGTCCCAATCTGACATCTGGAAACTGTAGTCCTTCATTTTTTCACTCGGCAAGTCATAAGAGGTAATTTTGGCACAGAAATACTGTTCAACATTTGTCTTAGAGAAAGATCTATGACAATGTCTCTTGAATTTCTTATCTTTCAGATTCTATTCTTACAGAGATGAAGTTTGGATTGTCATTTCCCTTTGCCAAGATGCATCAAGTAACTTGTTTATGTTGAACTTTGTTTGGTATCTTGAAGCCCATCCAACCACTTTGGAAAGATTCTTTTTGAACTCTTTCACAACCTCTTTTTTATTTTATCACTTTAGATTGACACCGTGATCAGAAATGGCCACCTCACAACTCAATTGTATTGGCAATGCTTGGCAGTGAGATTAATAAATAAATTTATTCATGAAGAACCCTACTATACATAACTCACCAGGGTGTGAATTGCTCATTTATTCCTATTTTTTGTGTTCTCTTTATTAACCAGTTGCCAAACCCTGAGATTGCCTGTACGTTTATGTAATTACAGCTCAGTTTTCTGATAATGACCTTTGTCATTCCAATCTATTTTATTCTATATCTATTGGGTCAAACTTTTCTGCTTCCTTATAGACACTGTCTGTTCCAACATTGTGGGAGTTATAGCAGCAGTATGATGCCCTACTAGTTTATATGATATTGTTTTTATACACATTGGGCTTGTTCCAATCAAATCTCTAGTCCCAGTGCCTTCATCTTATCCATACATTAATGCTATTTAGCACTACCTGTTTAACTGCCCTTGCTTATGGAGCAGTTTCAAGAAAGGCATCTTGATCGCTCCGGATTCATCAACAATCCAACAAATTTGGCTTCCAGTACTGCCTGACTAGTTTTACTACAACACTGTTTAACACATGAATAAACAACACTTACCCTTCCTTTGCATGGATGTTTAACTCATAAGTTTGATTCACTGACATTTATAATGGAGTGTCAACAGTTTGTCACTATGGTTGTGATGCTTCAACAGCTGAGGATTCCTTGTGGCTGGAAAGTACATGCAATCTCAACCTCTTTCAGTTACAACACTTCCAGCATGGAAATATATGTACAAGATAAAACACACAAGGAGGTTCAGTGGGGGAGAGGGGAGGTTCCTTAAGCAAGATTAAGACATGTAATTCAAAATTGGTGAGGGAATACAGAAGGCATTTTGCAAATCTTATTTTAACAAGGCAAGCTGTATTCCATAGTGCAAGCATGAGTAAATGGTTCTTTGAACCACACTGTAGTCATTTTGAATTACAGGCTTGGCCAGTTCAGAGTGAACACCGTTGGAACTGCCTGACAAGCAACTCTATTGTGGGGAGTCAAAAACAGCTTCCCGCAAAATTTCTCCAAAGGACAGATTGCATTTTTTTTTAAATACTATACATAGAATATGCTATCTTCTTCAACCGTAGTTGAAAAAATGGTTCAGTTTGGCATTATTTGATAGATTTTATGTATCGCATCTCCTCCCTGAACTCAAGGGAGCATATGTACCATTCCACTTATTTTTTCCCCAACCCTGTGAAGTAGATTGGGCTGAGAGGAGGTGACTGGTCCAAGGTTATTCAATGAGTTTTCATGGCTGAGGATAAATAAGAACTTGGATCTTACCAGTCCTAGTCCAACACCTAATCAGCACACTAAGCAGGCTCAATTTTTTTTAAAATTTGTGTCCATGTTACAATAAAATATTAATTTCACTTATTTTTCATAATTAAATAAAATATGGCAAATGATAAAGAACCAATGAAGGTTCTAATTAAGCTATGCCAGAAAAACTGAAGAACAAAACAGATTGGAGGTTAATCTACACACCAATACTAAGAAAGGAGATGTATCACAGTCTGAAAATTATCATGCAATATTCTTAATTTCAGGTGAAAGCAAAATACTAATTAGGATTATTGAACAGAGATCCCAGCACAATGCCAGATGTTGAAAATCGCTTTAGAAATAGCAGAGGAACAAAACACAATACTAAAGAATTGAGAAAGCCAAAGGATACCACAAAGAAGTCAGTATGTGCTTCACTGATTATAGAAGGCCTTGGTTGCATTGATTATACCAGGCTGTGGAATGTGCTAGAAATATGGAAATTCCAAAACATAACAAAAGAGACTGGTTCAGGATTGGTAATGGAGTGAGACTGTATACACTTCCTTTATTTATTCAATTTGTATATGGAATATATATTGAGGGAAGATGGATTGGAAAAAGATGACCATATGTGTACCACTGGAAGATGTGAAAGACCAGTCTGGTCCTCCCACCGAAAATACCATATATACTCGCATATAAGCCGACTTTAGAATGCTTCTTTTTTTTTCCAAATTTGGGTGTCGGCTTATACGCACATAAATCTGATTTATTGGTGGCCATGCCTCGATTTGCGCCGGAGCAGCGACTTAGCATGGCAGCTTCCCGCGATGAGAGGCTTGGCTCTCTTACTCCCTGTCGCCCTTAGCAGCCCTCGCATCAAGGAAAACGCACGTGAAGTCGGGCAGCGACTTAGCATGGCGGCTTCCCACGATGAGAGTCTTGGCTCTCGCACTCCCTGTCAGCTGGCCCTTAGCAGCCCTTGCGTCAAGGAAAACGCGTGTGAAGTCAGGCAGCGACTTAGCGTGGCGGCTTCCCGTGATGAGAGTCTTGTCTCTCGCACTCCCTGTCAGCTGACCCTTAGCAGCCCTCCCATCAAGGAAAACTCGCACGAAGTCGGGCAGCGACTTAGCATGGCAGTTTCCCGCGATGAGAGTCTTGTCTCTCACACTCCCTGTCAGCTGGCCCTTAGTAGCCCTCGCGTCAAGGAAAACGCGTGCGAAGTTGGGCAGCGACTTAGCGTGGTGGCGTCCCGTGATGAGAGTCTTGGCTCTCGCACTCACTGTCAGCTGGTCCTTAGCAGGCCTTGCATCAAGGAAAATGCGCGCGAAGTTGGGCAGCGACTTAGCATGGCGGCTTCCCGTGATGAGCCTTGGCTCTCGCACTCCCTGTCAGCTGGCCCTTAGCAGCCCTCGCGTCAAGGAAAATGCGCGCGAAGTCGGGCAGCGACTTAGCGTGGCGGCTTCCCGCGATGAGTCTTGTCTCTCGCACTCCCTGTCAGCTGGCCCTTAGTAGCCCTCGCGTCAAGGAAAATGCGCGCGAAAATCGGCCATTTTTCTCCCTGGATGGACGATGAGCTGCAGCTTTTGCCCTGCCACCTTTTCCCTCTGGGCTTCACTTCTGCTGTTCAGGGAAGTCGCGCCCAAAGCCCTGTCCTCCCAGAATCTTTCTGACGGTGAGCCTTGATGGTGAGATCAGGGGTTGAACACCATGGTATTTGGGGGTCGGCTTATATGCAAGTTTTTGCAAAATTCCTCATTTTGGGGCAGTTTTTTAAGGGTCAGCTTATATGCAAGATCGGCTTATATGCGAGTATGTACGGTATATCTAAAGAACACCAACTTGATTGCACTGGGCAAGAAGCAATAGATAGAAACCGATCAAGTTTGCCTTCAGAAGTTGTGGGTGCTCCACTGGAGATTTTAAAGAAGAGATTGGACAACCACATGTCTGAAATGATGTAGGGTTTCCTCCCTGAGCAGGGGATTGGACTAGAAGACCTCCAAGGTCCCTTCTAACTGTTATTCTGTTAAAACATTTTAGAGTAAGAGTTATCAGCCAGGAACAAAATAGTAATACAATATTGAGGCGTTAACTCTGAAGTAAATGCTGCAACTCTTTCCGTTAGGCACTCACTTGGTTCCTGAAACCAAGTACAGCAAAGCTAGTTAATTATAACCCCCATGAACATAATAGTAGGAGGTGATAAGAATCACAAAGCAAAACACTGGTTAATAGTGAGAGTATTTGACTAAGTGCTGTGAAATCACGACAGAATATGCTGAATTCACCACTTTCATTGTACAATGCAAAATTTTTGTTAAGTAGCTCTTTATTGGTCTCTAATTATCTTCCTTTTGCATAAGCACTTCCTTAAGGCAATCATATTTCATTTTGGGATAGGATCCTATGCAGGGGTGGGATTCTACCAGTTCGCACCTATTCGCTAGAACCGGTTGTTAACATTCTAAGCAGTTCGGAGAACCGGTTGTTAGAAGATATTACTGGCCTAATCCTGTAAGGAACACAGGAAGGAAACAGTCTGGTGTTGCTTACAGAAACTGCCTCTCTGTTAACCCTTATTACATTCTTGGCAGGACTAGACTTCCTGTCTCAGGAACTTCTCTGGAGTTTTTTTTCCCTCCTTTGCTGGTACTTTGCTTGTGTGGAGTGACCATTTAAAGTTACAATGGCACTGAAAAAAGTGACTTATGACCATTTTTCACACTTACAACTGTTGCAGCATCCCCACAGTCATGAGAGGCCAGGCGAGAAGATGCATACCTCGATGTGAGTGATATTGAGTTGGCCATGCCCAGCCAATAACATAACCACCAAGCCACGCCGACCAACTAAGCTACACCCACAGAACCGGTTGTTAAAAAATTTGAATCCCACCCCTGATCCTATGATCAAAATATAAACTGAATCAGCAACTTGGTCATTAAATGAAGTGGTTGCTAAGTGAAACTGTGTCTACTTCTTGCCATTTGTGTGTCTGTACACTCATATTTTCTTATAATCAGTAGTAGAAACAATAAAATTGGATACAGAATTCATTCAGACCGGGAAACAATTTAGTATTCAGGTCAGATTCTTTTTTTTTCTGTTTCTTAAACTTGTTCTTTTAAACTCCATTCAAAACAAGATTATTTGTTCAATTTTATCATTTGATCTTGATTAACAATTTATTATAGCAGTGTCAGAAAACTTGCCCAGTGCAGGTAAGCAAAAGTCACACAGGGTGAGTCACCAGGTGCTGCAACCCGAATCCAAAATTGACTGTACTATTCGTCTTACTGCATTTTATAGACTGGAGCACCACCTACTGTACTTGAGAACCAAGTGCATGATGAGCTGTAACAAGGAAAGGAATAGTTCATTTTGTCTTTGAGATCAAGTGTGGGGCTTATTATAAAAAAGGAAATGGCAAGGAGATATGAAAACCCAGAAAGGAGAGCAAGCTCTTACAAGAGGAGCAAGATATGTCCACCTAAGGTTAAGTGAAAAGTGACTCCATGTAGACCAACTTGAGATCTTAAAGGAAGGCAGGAGGTAACTAACAAAAATATATGCTATACATTTTGTTCTTTTGAATTTCCTCGGAGTAGCAACTGACGTGAGGAAAAATATAAAGGAATTGTACCCCCAAACTTAAGGGTGAATTCTTCCAGAACTCAGAAGCAATCTAATACCACCAGATTTCTAGATCCAATGATTAGATCCAATTACAATTTGGCTTTATTTTATATGCAGTTTCCCTCAGTTCCACCCCCTCCCTCATCATTTTGAATGGATCTGTCCATTGTTCCTTTTTCTCCCTTAAAATCTAATCATATTCTCCAAGTTAAATCCCATTATTTTTTCCATAACTGTTGTGTGTTCCAAATATTATTTTAACAAGATATCTTTGTGCCAATTTGTTTCTTAAGCAGAACAGTTACAATCTGGCAAAGTGTCCCAGAAGACCTAGAGTTTGCAAGATTGACTCCCAGATACAGAGAGGTATGTTTGTTTTTCTCAACTACAGATTTTCTTTTCTTTTTTGGTTTTAGCATTTCTCCTCTAAAGAAAAAAAGATAGTGGCAGCATGTATCAACTCATAACAAAAAATTGCAGGTACTTCGAGATGGATGGACTAGATCTAGAGAGTTTTATCATAAAAAGAGAGAGTATTCTTAAAATATTAAATAGTTCTCAAAACAACAGGCAGTTTCATGATGATGGCAAAATATGACTGGTGATCTTACATGAAAGAGGTGATGTTTGTATTGTGACACTGTTGTACACATTTATCTCCTTATATAGATCAGTGAACTGGATGAGAAATTGGCATTGAAATGGAAGCATATCAGGAGATAGATAGGTGAGAAAAATTCTAATTGTGAAGAAGTGAATCTTTTTTGAAATGGTAAAGGAGAATAGGTACTATATACTATTTGCAACCATAGCACAGAACAAGTTATTGTGCATGGTGGGTTTCAGGCTCAGATTCAGCAATTAAACTTCAGAATGGGGCAGGCAAAGATTTTCCCTGTGACATTCTATAGCAGTGAAAGAATTAACCAACACTTGAAATTAAAGAAAAGGAAGACACTGAATATTTTGAGATGTGGGATCTGTTCTATCGATGCTTAAATAAGAGAAACAGAAATTAGAACTTCTAAAATCACAAGAGAAAGATTAATTTTACTATTAGGGTTGATTATTTTAACTTATTAATTTTGAATAGTATTAATATGTATTAATTTTATGAGGGAAAAGCACTGTCATTGCGAGATTACTACTAGAGAATATTATTATTACGGTACGATGATGAGTATTACTCAAAAGAATTATAACCAGAGAAAACACTGTTTATATGGATATTGAATCTGTTGCTCTATTTGTATTTTTTAAAAATAAAAGTTGGACTTTAAAGAAGGATTAAAAGATTGAGTTTTTTTCATTCTATATATTTCTGTACTTATCCTACCTTTCTTATTTTTATAAATAATTCAAAGCGGCCAACATATCTCACACTTGTTCCTGTTATTATTTTCCCCATAACAGCCCTTTGAAGCAGTGATGGGATTCAAAAAATGTTACTTCAGGTTCTGTGGATGTGGCTTGGTGGGCATATCAGGGGAAGGATACAGCAAAATCCCCATTCTCTCCCCACCCCACTAACCTGCTTTCCAGCTCAGTTCTCCTGTGCAGGGCAACCAAAGAAGACCCAGCCGATCAGGTGGGATTTGAGAGAATAGATGGGGCTGGTGGGGCCAGTCAGAGGCGGGATTTGCCGGTTCTCCGAACTACTTAAAATTTCCACTACCGGTTCTCCAGAACTGGTCAGAACCTGCTGAATACCACCTCTGCTTTGAAGTATGTTGGGTTGAGAGGGAGTGACAGCCCCCCAAAACCGACAAACAAATGAATATTTTTTTGGGGGGGGGGGAAATCAAGCCAGAGTTCTCACTTGAGGCACAAATGATTAGGCCAAAGTTATCATATTTTGGACACATTATGTGAAGACTTAGCTGTGGGGGGTGGGGGGGGAGTGGAAGGAAGGATGACCAACAAGGGCTCAAATTGTAGTAGTAATGCATGTTCTGTCCGAAGATCTGAAAAGACCAAGTTAGGGAAAGCTCATCCCAAAAATATATGGTCACTACAAAGAATCAACACTGACTTCATGGCACATACAGGGTTAATTCGTGCAAGCCATTTTACAACACAAGTTGCCCTCAACCAAATGTGTCGTCCAATACTTGTTATCCTTATCCAGATAACCAAGTGAATAATGGGACATGTAGTCCAATCCCTATGGAGAGCTGTGGATTGAGAAACGCTGAATGACTACTGGTACAAACACGGATAGAGAGGAAAGAACACAACACACATAACCATACCCTGCTCAGAATGAGGAACGTTTCCAATATTTCCCCTTCAAATCGGCAAACGCACGTCCCCTTTCTCAGACTGACAGGGGTAGCATCCAACGACGAGAGAGCCTCGGGGAAAATGGCGAGCCTTTAATAGGATTTTAGCCAATAGAATTGCTCACCTGTTCCTCCCCCAAGAACGCATGGGAGCAGCCTTCGAACTCCCGAGAATCCAGTCTCCTCTATGGTCTACGAACCTCTCCTCCCCGCTCCAAGCAGTTCCCCCTCCCCCAGATTAGTTGCCTTCCGTCCTATCACCGATCGCTCACCATCATCGGGACTCCATACTGCAGCGATTTGTTCTTCCGCAGCCTTCGCATCCAGGCCATGGGTCCCTTTTTAGCCTCGGAGCGAGATAATAACCTCTTTACCGGTGACGCGATCCAGCAGGAATTACATTCCCCTGGATTCGGAGGCCGGAAGCAACAAGGTTCCGCTTCTCGAAAGGGCGCCCCAGTTGCATGCAGGATGACCCTGCAGTGGAGGAGGAAACTTGCCGAAGAGAAATCTCGTGAAGGCTCCCTGGCGAGTCTAATCATGGTTCAGTTTTGCCACTGTCTGATGTAAAGCGATGCTATGCCATAAAGTTTCGCTAACGACACTCCATGTTTCAGAGGATTGAAGCATCAGATGGATGCCTCATCCTGCACTTTTCATATTGTGCCTCTGCTCGCAAGCAAGTTCGAAAGGGCTAAAGATACATGTGATAGCAATTTAATCTCTTCAACTAGGTATCCCCTACAGACCGTTTCCTTTTCTAGTACTTTTTTTCTGGGCTGTAAAAGGTTGCTGGTGTTGGGCACTGCGTAACACCATCTGATCTCGGCGATCAAATGGATCATTCAGACCGCCCTCTCTCCTTCATGCACCTTCAATTGACCTTATTCATTTTTCCTGCCATCAAGCAGATCGAAATACTCCTTTCTAGGAAGAAACCTTTGGTTGGTGAGCTACATTCTGTCCATAAATATTTCCCTCAGAAACATGCACTGCCCCAGATGCTTGACATTAAGGCTTACGTGGTAGTAGTAAGATAATATTTAGAGGGCAATAAAAGACATGCTGAAACTGGGGCTGCAAAATGAATGCAGATCTGAGAAAGAGGGGGGATGATAGTGGAATTTCATAAATTAATTAAAAATAAATGCCTTACTCAAAGTCAGTTAAGTATTTAAAATATTTCAGGGAGACCCAAAACAATGTACTAAAGTTCTCCACGAGATGGCACCTTCTTTATGTCAAATGTTAATAATACTTTTTCTGCTTGTAGAGAATCACATTCTGAAAACAGGAAAGATATCAGAGTCTTTTCAGAATAACATGGCTGGAAGGGACCTTAGAGGTCTTCTACTCCAACCCATGCCCAGAGCAGAAGACCCTATTCCATCCTGGACAAATGCTTGTCTAATCTTTTCATGAAAACCTCCAGTGATGGAGCATCCTCAGGTCCAAAAGGCAAGTTTTTCCACACTTTCAAGAAATTTCTCCTTTAGTTTCGGGTTGGATCTCTCTTTAACAAGTTTTCCCTCATTGCTTCTTTTCTTACCCTCAGGTGCTTTGGAGAATATGTTGCTCCCCTCTTCTCTGTGACAGTTCCTCAAATATTGGAAGGCTGTTGTCATGTCATCACTAATTCTTCTTTTTGGGAGACTCGACATACCTAGTTCCTGCAACTGTTTATCCTACAGTTTAGCTTCCAGTCCCCTAATCATCTTTGCTGCTCTTCTCTGTACCACTCAGATTTCAGTGTCCAAAAGAGAAGACATGCATATTGGGCAAGGGATCTGCAAAAAGCTACACTAGCACTTCTCAATATCAACCACTTTAAGACAGGTGGACTTCCTAAATTTCCCAGCTAGCATCTAATCTGGCATCGTGGCATGTTCTGGTGGTCTCCCATCTATGTTCCAACAAATTCAATCTTGTTTAGCTTTTTGAAGCATGATCCATGCATCCATCTTGATTTACACATTTTTTTCCAGAATCAGGACATGTTTAATTGTTCATGTTTATGTTCATACCTATACTTATTATCTTGTACATGTTTGACAAAATAAAATATATAAACTTCATAAATATAGAAAAATGAACTTGATGGCTAGCTGCAGTTCCATAACAAAACAGCAATGATATTGCTGTCTATTAACTTACAGTAGAGATGAACAGTATATTTTAGGTTTCTCAGTGATGGAGATAAAGAGACAGGATTTATTTATTTATTTGATTGATTTATATACCACTTTTCACTCAAAAGCTCAAGTTCCCACATATTTTTCTCAGTCAACAACAAATTGGTGCCCTGAGAGTAATGATTAGATTTCAGTCTTCCAGTCAACTTCCATGCCATATTAAATTTCACCGATACTAGAAGTGTTTTGGATGAGAAGTAAAATGTTTCAAGGAAAAAACCCAAGAAAATCCAGTTGTCTTTTGAGAAGTACCTTTAGGACAGCCATGACCTGGATGATTGAGAATCTCCATAGACATCTACATTGGAGCAGATTTAAAAAAAAAATCAATGGCATACTGTAGGAAGTTAGCACCCACCCCTCTCCTAGAAAAATGAAATATTCTGGGAAATATTAAAAAGGCAGAATATTTCCTCTAAAAAGAGTAGAAACTCACCTCAGAAGCAGAAGCTCACCCACCTTTGTTAATGGGTGGGCCATTAAGGCCTGGACCAGAATACTTTACATAACAAAGATCTCCAGGTAAAGTTATAGCAAAGCCTTTTCAGTGTATCATCATCCAGCAAGGCCCAACCAAGCCTGGAACTCAGGATAGCCTACAGAGTTGCCCCTGTATGGCCCCATGGGAGTCTGACAACCAATCAGAATAAAAGCTCCAATTCAAATCCCAACAAAGGTTATAAAACCCAGGCATTCTCAGCTCTTCTTGACCTTCTCTTCTCACCTTGTGATCATCCATTTCACTTTGGAGCTTCAAGCCACATGGTCCTGCTGTCCACCATTAAACCATCTTTCCAAATAGCCTCCATGTTTCCAGTGTCTTTTTTCCCACTTGGAAGTGAACCCAGAAGGACATTTCTAACCAACAATACTTTTCTGAGGTTGGAAACACATGGAATCTATAGAAGCCACAAAGACTTGCATAGCTTTAAAACAAATACTTCCACCAAAATAGGATGGAAAATCTGGTCCTGCCAATGTGCAGGACAGAACTCCACTTATATCATACCTGTAGCCCTTGCTCTCCCCAAATATATTAAGTGTGGTCCTATATTCCAAGAAGAAGGAGCATCATTTTCGTTTAATTCCCTAATATTCTGTATGTGAGTAATAGATTGAGAAGTGTTCAGTTTAAAAATGGATAGAGATTGCTTGATTATATGTCATCAGGTCAGCATTGACTCTTTGTACCCCTAGTGAGAATGTGTGTACACACACACACACACACACACAAACTTTAAACACATACACTCATTGCTGTATTGCCTCCTTGTGGCAAGGGATTTGTTCCCAGCAAGGATGAGCTAAGACAGAACATACAATATGTCAAGAGTATACACAGTATATTCCCAGAAGGGTCACCCTCACTCAGGACATCCTCTCAGTAAAACAAGCCTATATTGAGCAGCAGCAATACAGAAAAATGCTGGAGGCAATTCAAGCATTCTGCATGGGAAAAGCCAATGGTAAACTATTCTTCTCCTTCAATGGCGTAAAATCCCATGGGTAGAAATTAGAAATGGATGAAGAGCCAACATTCCAATAACAGACACATACTGCAATAGCAGATGAACCTGAAATATTTCTAACTGTACATCACAGATGCTTAATTTTATGCTTATGACACTTGAAATAAAAGGCTACAAAATATTTACTATCAGGAGAAAGCCGTTTGCCTGGGCAAGAACGACTCATATATTCCAGCAATGAAATCAGCAACCATGATATTCTCCTGCAAAATAATTATTGGTTCAGATTTATAGTGTTTGTTAAGACTCTTAAGTTACGAGTTTTCTTTTCCTTTGTTTCTTTATTTAGTTATATTCTTCCTGCTTTCCATGAGCCCAAACTGACATAAATGGTGCACCTGATTTATCCTTACTGTGATGCTGCATGAGGTAGGTTAGATCAAGAAACAGAGACTGAGCCAAAGTCATACAGTGAGTTTCATGACTGGAGCCTCTCAATGTACATTAATCTTTTGAAGTTGCTTGTTTTATTATTTTTATAATTTCATTATGCTCTTGCATATGATAGATTTGAGTTTTAATTCTAAATATCCTGAAAGCAATTTAAATACATACTTGTCTTGCTAAATAATCCAATATTTGTGCGGTAATAGCTTTTGTTTAATCTGCGCACACAAAAATATCTAAATTAAATAAATAGCTGTATCTATATCAATCTAATTACTGATATACCAGAGAATAACAGGTGATGGATCAGCTTTCTTTGCATTCTTGTTTCTGGAATTGGCCCAAATGTTTTACCTGAAGACTATGGTACTTACTTTCATATACGACTGGATTGACAGTTGTATCTTATTTCAAATTGAATGATGGGACTGTATGCTTCTGAGGGCAACAGCACTGTATTGTATGCCCTATACAACTCTCTTCTCTTTTTAGTTACGCTAAAAGCCAGTATCAAACATCGCAGCTGGTTCAGATCTGCTTAGGCAGGGGTGTCAAACTCAAGGCCCGCAGGCTGAATCCCACCAGTGGGGGTGCTTAGATCTGGCCTTCGGTGCTGATGTGTAAACAGCAAAAGACTGGCCTGCGGTTCCTCTGCCAGCAAAACAGAGCTCAGGAGGACTGCCCTATATTTGGCAATATTTGGCAGAAGGTTGCAGGAGGCCGTTGCAGCTGAAAACGGAGCTCGGGAGCCCGTTTTCACTGGCACAGCACTCAGGCTGCCATAGGCACCACTCTAACCATGCCCATCCCAGCCCCCTAAGGTCAAACACAACCCTGATGCAGCCCTCAAACTCCAAATGGCTTTTTAAAGTCAGAAGCAATAAACTGCAATCTAGAAACAGCATCAAAAACAACAACAAAACTCAGGAAAGGCCACAAAGAATAAAGTAGCAGAGAAAAGGCATTCAATATTTTAAAGCCAATACTGTTCAAAAGAAAAGAAAATCCTAAGAGCTGACCCAGACATTTTCATTAAGATCAGCTTCAGAGATAATTCTATTTCCCCCTGAATTTCAGAAACAACCATAAATAATCAAGCTTGGTATATCCATATTAGTCCAAACAGCACTTAACTAGAATAGAAATAAGCTGTTTATAATCTGGACTCTGCTGCTTTCTGGACTCCCAGATAAGTATGTAGCTGCATTGCACCAAGAATAACAACACTGTGTCTTGATCTGTACATAGAGGATCCTCTTTGAATGATTTCTGCAGCAGGATTTTCACTGCTGTCCTTGTCCCATTAAATTTAGTAAGTTTAATGTAGGTCAGCAGGCATTATAATAGGCAAAAAACAATTGCCTATTGTTTTTCAACCTGCTGGACTTTGTGCTTTTGGAGCCAGGGCATTCAAGGTTATTTTTGAATCCTGTATAAAATTTCCTAGTTTCTAATTTTACGAACAGCTTTTTGAAGGAGAAATTATCTCATTAAGTTATGTAACACTTAATGTTGCCTCTTCACCTTTCTCTGATTACAAAAAAAATCCAAAAAATATATAATTGTCATTTGCTGCATTCCAGAGTTTCCAGCTTCTCCTTGTCTTTTTTCATATTTGCATTGCTTGTTCTGATGAGGTAATATGATTGTACAGTTCCCACCTGACTTCTAAGGCCTACTGACCAGAGGTGGTGTTCAGCAGGTTCTGACCAGTTCTGGAGAACCAGCTGTGGAAATTTTGAGTAGTTCGGAAAACCAGCAAATACCACCTCTGACTGGCCCTGCCCCCATCTATTCTCTGCCTCCTGAGTCCCAGCTGATTGGCTGGGTTTTCTTTTGTTGAGGACACAGGAGAACTGAGCTGGAAAGCAGGTTAGTGGGGTGGAGAGGGAAGGGGGATTTTATAGTATCCTTCCCCTTCTATGCCCACCAAGCCAAGCCCATCAAGCCATGCCCACAGAACCTGTAGTAAAAATTTTTGAATCCCACCATTGCTACTGACATTTCTTAATTTTCCTCTTTGCCTCTTTCTTGAAAGAGCTTCTGGTTCCTGGTTTCTGCCTTTTCAAATAAGCTACAATATGGGGAACTGCAGCATTTGTGAATTGATCCTCATTGCACACATCCCGTTCTATAATTATACGCTAGAACTACAGAAGAATCTGCCTGTGCGTTCAAAAGAAAATTATTCTGTTCCAGAAGTCATGGGCTTGGATAAACATTTTTAATAATTTTCCCCCAGCAATTTTTGTTTTAACTTGTGTTTTTGATCCAGAGAGTAGGAAGAGTTTTGGTCTGGATCATTTGATGTAAAGAAATATCAATCTGCCTGCCTGCCTGCCTGCCTGCCTGCCTGCCTGCCTGCCTGCCTGCCTGCCTGTCTGCCTGTCTGTCTTTCTTTCTCTCTTTCTTTTTTTTACTTTCCCAGGGAATTTGCCACCTTATCTTGGGGCAGTAGATAAGTATAGTTCATATGGAACTCCTTATAATATTTGTTTTGTTGTTGATTTCTATTTGTTGTATGTTTCTGGTTTTGCTTTGTGTTGTTTTTTAATCTATTATCTTTATATTTGTATGCAGTATTTTTCATGTTTCTGTATTTTTATTTTTAGTTCGTCTCTGGTGAGTGAAAATTCTTTTCTTTTTATATATAGAAATAGTGTGTGTGTACTTTTTTCACCTACGTTACTATTAGCATTATATGAAATGTAAACAGGTATCTGCCAAAATAAGATAGTTTCTAAATTAAACTATTTGAAAAGTGGAACTCTCACTTTTCCTATAGTTTTCCAAATGTCAGGAAATACATAATATCAAACACAGAGCTGCTGCTGGACATAGGCCAAGCAAATCACATGAACAGCTGCCCTACATGAACAAAGCTAGGTGAAGTCAACAAGCACTCGACATCATGTTTGTGCAACTGCCGCCCATTGACCATATGCCATAGCTATATAAACCATGCAGTAGGCTATCCACATCAAGTAATCAACATCAAGAGTTTGTGTTTTAAAGCAATAAGAATCAAGCATTCAGGGATTTATATTGTCTCCTTTACCAGGACCGATATTCAGGAAAAATGTTAAGATCAATCCTGTAATTTAAAAGAGAACTTATAAGTTCTGTTAAAATTTAAAAACGCAAAACTTGAAACAAGGAGAGAAGCAACTACAACTAAGGAGAAATTTCTTAACAGTGAGAACAATAAACCAGTGGAACCAGGGGTAGGATTCAATTTTTTTTAACAATCGGTTCTGTGGTCATGGCTCAGGTGGTAGGTGTGGCCTGGTGGTCATGTGACTGGGTGGTCATGGCTTGGTGGTCATGTTATTGGCTGGATGTGGCCAACTCAATATCACTCACATGGAGGCACACATCTCCTCGCCTGGCCTCTCATGACTGTGGGGATGCTGCAACAGTCGTAAGTGTGAAAAATGGTCATAAGTCACTTTTTTCAGTTCCATTGTAACTCTGAATGGTCGCTCCACACAAGCAAAGTACCAACAAAGAAGGGGGAAAAAAACTCCAGAGAAGTTCCTGAGACAGGAAGTCTAGTCTTTCCAAGAATGTAATAAGGGTTAACGGAGAGGCAGTTTCTGTAAGCAACACCAGAATGTTTCCTTCCTTCCTCCCTTACAGGATTAGTCCAGTAATTTCTTCTAACCACCGGATCTCCGAACTGCTGAGAATGTTAACAACCGATTCTAGGGAATAAGTGTGAACTGGTAGAATTCCCACTCCTGAGTGGAACGGCTTGCCCTCAGAAGTTGTAGGTGCTCCCATCAATGGAACTTAAAAAAGAGAGTGGACAACCACTTGTCTGGAATGGTATCCTCTTGAGCAAGGGGTTGGATCAGAAGACCTCCAAGGTCCTTCCAATTCTGTTATTCTGTTGTTCTTTCTGTTAAAGGTACACAGTATCAATTCAAGAATTTTAGAAGCATTGGATGGGCATTCTCATGAAAAGAAGTTGTTCCTTTCCATCTCCTTTGGCTCCACTCCCTGGAGGCTTCCATCCATCTCCAGCTTTCCTCTGCCTTTTTTTTTCTGTGCAGATGAGCACTGAAAATGAAAGAATCTAATGATAAGGAGTTTAATCAGATGTGATAGGGAATCTGACAGGCATCACGGGAGATATCTATAGACGTATTGGTACCCAGAGGTAGAACTTTGCCTATTCTAAAATAAAACCTAAAATGAAAGTGTATATAGATCAGATAAATGATTGCAACCTCTAGAAAACAGACAATTTGTAGAATTTCAGCTGCCCTTATATATAGCAAATATCTTACATTTTTTTCTTTAATAGGAGACAGTTATGTTTCTAATAATGATAAAAATGATCAGTAAATATGGTCGGCAGAGACAGTGCAGTGGCAATTTGAAACATAAACAGAATAGCAGACAATATGGAGACACTAGACCTGAGAAGCAAACAAAAAACAAAAAAAAATCCCAAAACTAAGAATAGCAAAAATTGAGGTAATGTTTAAAACATGTCAGAGATCAGGTAACAAAATAAGCTTTGCTGTCTCAAAAAGAAGAGAATGGGAACTACTGTATGTTTATAAGAGTTCATAAATCCAGGACTGAAGTGTAGCTTTGATTGATCAATAATTTGACTACCTGGAACCAAAGTTGACAGAATAGATATGAATTTGTACTTTTTTCAGCTTGCAAATATATGCTAAATCCACAACTATTATACTCAGGTTGTATTAGATTGGGCTATGACTGAAAAATTGTATCTATGATATCATGATGAATGCACATAGAGGAATGAATATGCATATGAAAGCATAATCAATTTAATTATTTCTTGTGAAAAAGGATTATTAATCCTAAATTATTATTTGTTCCACATTTGGAGTAGATTGGGGAGGGGGAATGGACATGAAACAAAACAAACAAAGGAAGAATGAAAGAATTACAAGAGAAAGTACCTGTCAGTGTCAAAAAGTATAAAGACTAAGACAGAATTAATGGGAAGTGAGAGGAAGTAATAGGAAACATGAAAAGTGTTGCATGGTAGAATGATGGAAAAATAAGCTATGTATGGAAAAATATATTTGACAAAATGATTGCTTCATAAAAAAGGATGAGAGAAACAGAATGCATAATGTGGATATGGAGAAAATATATTTATGAAGAATGCAATCAAAAAGTGCAAAAAATAGTGTCATGCCAAAATATAACAATGGAAATTTTAAAAATAGTTTTGAAAGTTACTGAAGTGGCTAAACAAAGAGCTGCCTACAAGGTGAACAGAAATAAAAACAAAAGTAATGAGATGATTTGGGATGAAACTGAAGTGAAAGATTACTGAAAGGCATATTTAATAGACTTGGAATTATAGTTGTATGTCAAAAAATGAACTTGAATTTCTATAAATATTAGTAGCCAAGAAAACCTCCTGGAGAGGAAGGTATAAATGATGTCAGACACTTGAGGAATGGTAAGGTTATAGGTCAGAGCTGTCAAACTCTCAGCTCATGGGCCAGATACCCACGCCTGGTTTAGCGAAGAGGAAAAAAGTCCCAATGCATCATGTGACCCCACCATAATTATGCGAGTTTGACACCCCTGCTATAGGTATGCCTTCTATAACTGGAGAAATGTTAAAATAGGGATGTGATTTGCTTAAGTTATGGCTGTGCAGATTGTTTACTGTGTGTGACAATTTCTTCTATATTGATGATTAGAAGAATGCTGTTATTATTCTCTTACAAAAAGAGAAAAATGGCAAAAAAGGAATGCAGGGGGATTTGTTAATTATACCTGGGAAGATGTTTTGAAGACTTCAGAAATCAAAAGATGCAAGAGATGGCAATGAACAAAATTTGGGAAATGCAGTGCAACTTTATGCCAAACAAGGGCTGGATAGAACATATTTTTTTCTGTTCATTGAGAATCCCAGAAGTAACTGGAGAATCCTAGAAGTAATCCCAGGAGGCAACTGGACTTTCTGGTTTTTCTTTGAAGATGTTTAGCTCCTCATCCAAGAAGCTTCTTCAGCTCTGATAGATGGTGGGGAATGGAAGGATTTATATATCTTGCAGACAGCTGGTCATTTGCATTCTTTTAGGAAGTCGTTAAGGTCATCTGGGTGTTTATTTGTGTCATCAGGTCACCTGAGTGGTACAAATGGGTGTGGAGCCTTCTGGGAACTGTTGGAAAGGAGTGTGCTGTAGATTGGAGATCGATGGTGCCATATCCCTCTCCCTCTGTTGAGAGGGGGCTGTTCAGTTTTGACATAGATGGCCTATTTGGCCCCTCTTTCAAACTAGCGGTTCTCTTTGTCCACAATATGGACTTTTGAAAAAGCACCTTTGGGACAACCATGACCTAGATGACTGAGAATTTCCATAGACGTTGTTCATTGAAAAATATATGTGTATGGATAGGAAACTGTATTGTATATAAGTTGATTTAAAGGAAGTATGGATACATCAAATAGCCTTGAATTACAAAACAATATATATAAATATGGAGTTCAGAGTTGGTTGCTGAATATGAAAAGAGCATTAGATCTATGCAAAATCAAAGAAATAGATTAGGAATTCTTTTTGTGGATGATTGAAAAATGTTGGCTGCAGATGTCTACATTGGTCTGCATTTTTGTGTATTAATGATGCTTTGTTGACTGAAGGCTCAGTGGTTGTGGTAACTGTTAGATTTCGTGATGCAGTGAGATATATGGGTTTGAAGATAAATGAATATTTGGTAAGAAAAATAAAGTAGATAAAAATGGGTACCCTGATAAAATGCTTCCAAAAGATGGGGAAAATCAAAGGCTAAATTTTAAGGTGTGCACACACTGGTAAAAAGGTTGTATGAAGTGCATTGTGAATGTTTGTCAAAACAAACAAAAATGGCAGCATATAAGAACATGATTTTGCTTATATTTTACATAGCAATAAGAACTGGCATGACAGTAAGTTAATGTAGTGAGAATGGGGTAAGATATGACATAATGATACTGAAACAAGAGAAGTTTAGAGAACAAGAAGTAATGCACAGAGTGGCATGGTTGAAGCAAAGACGGGTTGCGATGATAGAAAACCAGGATAAAATATAATAAATGTTGTTATGTACTAAGTTTAGCTCTATTCCTTTTTATCCTGATCATTTTAATTGTTTAAATTTATTATTCCTTCTTCCCATTCTGGGAATAACTGTGTGGTATTGCTTATCTGAGAGGAATATGTAGCATGAAGGTTATGCATGATATATAGGTCAGTGCCCGTACTTGTACATCATGCTAAACTGTTCAAGAGTACTTCTGTGTATATAAGTGAACTTGTGTGTCAAAATTGTCAAGATGGTGACCACAAGATTGTACCCCATTCCTATTTGTTACATGAACAATATAGTTAAGAAAGGCAGAGCTTTGATGGTGTGGTCATGTTTGCCATTCTTTTACCACTGCCACCCCAGATACCCCTGAAGCTTTTATGTGTTATTAATGGCCATGCATGTGCTACTATGTTGCCATCATTAAATACAATTCCTTAAGGAGATGGTAGTTTACTATTCTACCTGGATTCAAAGCAATGCCATCTTGGATATCCAAAGAAGGAGATGTGGCAAACTGCAAACCTCAGTTAAAGAATTAAAAGTAGTCCTTGACTTACAACAGTTCATTTAGTGACTGTTCCACGTTATAACTGCACCGGGGTGGGATTCAACCGGTGTTACCACTGTTTTGGTGACTACGTTTTGCGCACATATGAAACAAACATCAGCTTTGCCTCCCAGACAGCTGAAAAGCACTGCTCATGGGTGCACAGTCTTTTTTCTGTGCTTTTTTAACCTTAGCTGTGCCGCGCAAAGTAGCTGAGGTTGAAAAAGCAGAAAATAAAGGTCAGGTAAGAGCCCGGGTGGGTGGATGGACCAAACAGCAGCAAACACAAAACCAGTTTGGTGTCTGCTGTTCTTCAGACCGACTAGTTCTTTAGAACCGGGCAGAATTGGTAGCATCCCACCCCTGAACTGCACTAAAAAAAAAAAAAGACTTATGATCCCTTTTTCACTGTTACAATTTTTGCAGTATTCCTGTGATCATGTGATCAAAATTCAAATGCTTGGTAAGTGGTTCATACTTATGACTGTTGCAGTGTCTCAAAGTCATGCAATCACCTTTTGCAACCTTCTGACAAACAAAGTCAATGGGAAGCCAGTTTCATGTAGCAACCAGGTTACTAGGGGTGAAGGTTCATTCGCTGAGCTTGGAGAACAAACTTTCACCCTCATCCTACACCCGAGCTACAGATATTCACCACTATTGCAAAACCAGATTATTAACATATCAATTGCAGTGATTCACTTAACAACTATGGCAATTAATGTTGTAAAAAAGGGAAAAACTCACTTAACAAGTTCTCACTTAACCACATAAATTTTGGGTTCAATTGTGGTTGTAAGTCAAGGACTACCTGTGCTTCCTAGGTGGAGTACTTGGAGCACTTCCAAAGGACTTTTAATATGATGGTGCATTCATGTTCATTAACTGAACTTCACAATTTAGGATGTTGTATAATCATAAAGTTTCTCTTTCTTGGTTTAAAAAAAACAGACTCAGACACAAATTTCTAAATATTTTTTGCTACTGTAGTTGGAGAGTAAAGTGTCCTTTAGTCTATTATATAGTATTTGAATTCACACACACAGTCTGCAGTGGTTGAATTGGAACACCTTTCATTGATCCTTCCTGTGGCTTAAGAAACTGGTGATTTAAAAAGAGTGACGAGACAGTTAAGTGGAGTTTGCTGCTGGTCGGAGAGAGGAGAAAGTGAGACTCTAGTTTCAGCTCCTCTTTTCAATATTTAAAGGAGATACAGCTTTGGAGGAATGAGAGAGAAGGCTTTCTGCACGTAATGACTGGAGACAGAGAATTAAAAGAGTTCCAGATGAAGCATCTGTCCCTCAATATGGCTTCCTTTCTGGGCTGCTGTGTCATATTCCAGAGACCATAGTACTTTTTGCTTTATTTTCACAATACGGAGAATGTCAGCTCCAGAAGTTTAAAACTCAAGACACGTGTTGATACAATTCTAAATGTTGCTTTAAGGAACAGCAGCAAAGGGTTTTTTTGAAAAAGAGGCAAAGGTTTTGTCTTCTCCTGGCAAGGATGCTCCGTGGGTTCTTGGGGCAAAAGTTTGAGCAGACACAGGAAAAGATGGAGGAGCAACCAGTGGGGTAGGGGCAAAGATTTGAGGGCCACTTCCATGGGCAGAGTTTAGACCCTTGTATGACGGCAGGTTCGTGAAGGGCCTGGGGCTGAAGCAGCTGCGGAAGTCGATGGTGATTCCTCGTCCGTCGTGTCTTCCTGCTCTTCCTTACGAAGACCAAGGTTGATATGAGTCTGCAGAGCGGCAGGGGTCAGCCATTCCTTGGGGAGACAGCTTTGCAGGAAAGGAATGCAAGAGCTAAAGTAGGCCAGGCGGTTCACCCAGCGTGGGATTTCCTTCCCACACAGGATCTGAGAAACGATAGGGGAACACACAGAGACAAAACAATTATTCTTCGATTTGCAGATAATTTCCTACTGCCTCCTTTTCTCTCTGGCAAGAGAAAAGAAAAAACCATGACCATGAGGCATAGAAGCAAGAAAAAGAATCCAGTCAAATTTACTAATCAATAAATGAATGGGGGGAGGGAGCAAGATGACCTTTCAACAAGTTAGCCAGCATAGCTTAAACCAGGGGGTCTCCAACCTTGGCGACTTTAAGCCTGGTGGACTTCAACTCTCAGAATTCCCCAGCCAGCTTTGCTGAGTTGAAATCCACTAGGCTTAAAGTCACCAAGGTTAGAGACCCCTGGCTAAGCCTAACTATATTTAATCCTAACTATGTTTAATCCTTAAACTAAAGAATCTTGAGAGTTAAAAATTACTCCTACCATTGATGTGTGGATCTTACATTTTTCAGACTTTACAATTACCCTGAAAATGGGGTTGCCTGTGGGAAGGGGGTACTCTGCTGTGAACTTCCCTGCAGAGAAAAACAGAAGCTTACAGGAATCAATAACATCTGGAGAAAATGGCAGGATGCCATGTAGTTTATTCTGCAGGCACATTCCAGAAATAGAGCAATTTTCTTCCTGCTGTGTTAAAAGTGTATCATTCAAAATGTGATGAATGTGATGAACACAAGTCCCGCATGGCATACCAGGAAATCTTATTCTACAGTGTGTAGTGAAAGGTTTAATGAGTACTTGATTTCCTTCCAAAATCACTCCGCCAAAAGCTTTCTGTGGTCACATGGTTTCCGGTTTTAGGATCGTCAGAAAAAAAAAAAAACAATAATAACCTCATCTAAGCTCTCTACTGTCCTTTTTGTCTTCCCTCCTCTTACACCAAAGCATAGCACAAACACGTTTTTTGCTTTGCTTTCTGACAGGTCATCAGGCTGTCTCCATTTCATCACCAGCTCATGCTTGAAGCTGCTAAAAGTTGCTGCTGACTGATGTGGTGACACAGTGGTGGTTTCTCCTTTAAGCAAGCAACAGGCCCCACAAGGGGTTTTGTTATTGTTGTGGATGAAATCTGCCTCACAATATGGTGCACTCTGATGAAATGGGATGAACCCAGCATCTTTTGGGCACTTTAGTTGGTACAAGCATACCCCTTCTCCTTTGCCCCCACCCCCCAAATAGTACCTTATGGGGCATTGAAATAGGTTAGTTCTTTTAAAGTGGACTCTCCCTTGCACCAGCTAGAACAATAGTTGATCAGCAGTGAAGAAGAGGGGAGCAGGATGGTATTCTCTTTGCTACTTCTTACCAGAACCTTCTCTGCACCTATGAATTGTTGTTCAGGGTGCATGAGTTGAGAGCCTCTCTACTAGTAGAGTTCAGAGGCTTTCTCAGTCTTCTTTGCCAGTGAAAAAGCATAGTTATAAAAGCAAAGATGTGTCATGGGGCCGACTTCACTGGTGGGATTCAATTTTTTTTACTACTGGTTCTGTGGGTGTGTCTTGGTGGGCATAGCAGGGGAAGGATACAATAAAAGGATACAGCTGGGACTCAGGAGGCAGAGAATAGATGGAGGCAGGGCCAGTCAGAGGTGGTATTTGCCAGTTCTCCGAACTACTCAAAATTTCCATTACCGGTTCTCCAGAACTGGTCAGAACCTGCTGAATACCACTTTTAGCTGACTTGCTCTCCCCAATTCCCTGCAGGCACCCATACATTAATGACTGGCCTCCAGAAAGCTAAATACATTGATCCTGCTTAATGCTTAGATTGGAGACCACTGGGAAATTCCAAAGTTGAAGAGCAGATAGAAGTTGAAAAAAGTACTCTGAAAGAAGGTCCTGGCAATTCTCATATTGTATAACATGAGAATATTATAATATTATAAACTATGTGTAGTCACCAGTAGTCATGCTCAGATAAACCTTAACTTTTTGCTAAGCAAGATGGTATGATTGTACAAATTGCTAAGCAAGATTGTAATTCTACAAGCCTACTGGATGGGGTTACACATAATATCATGTTAAAACAAGTAAATGCTCAAAATAATAGCTTAGTTCAATTTGTGAGCCCAGCCAATTTTTTTCCCAAATTCTGCTCATGATGGGCATTTTGGCAAAAGGGTCAGGAAACAATATGATCCCTTTGGATGATTATTTTTCTGACCCTGTTTTCATGTTTTTGCTTTATTATTTGCTTAGTGTATTGCATTTATAAACATTTAATAGCTGTTTATTAATGATATGCACCATCCTCAGATGATTGCCAAGCAGGCAGCTATATAAATCAATCACTTAACCTACTTTACAATTCCCAGAATGGGAACTATGGTGCCAATCCCTTAAAGAAAAAGTTTTGTCCCTAAGAGAACACTGCTTTCCATAAGTCAATCAAATCAAACAGAGCAAGCAAAAAAATAAAATAAATCACCACTCAAGTGCCTTCCAGTAATAGCACTTGATTCTTCCCTTGATGTGTAATAATTTCCAGCTTAAGGTACATTTATTTAGCTCCTTTCAGAAGGTAGAGAAAGAGAGAGAGAGAGAAGGTGCAGCAAATGAGAAAATGCCTTGAGATGCTTAATACTACCTCAATTTCTCTCGAAGTCTTGCAGGGGGAAAAAAAATACCACATCACACGCCTACACAACTCAATTCTCCACTGCAAAGGAAGTTTGAATACATCTCAGTAATCTGATCTCCAAAACTGCAGTTTCCTTGCAGTCATCTGCATGAAGCAGTCAACCCCTTTTTCCACTGCAAAATGCTGCTGTGGAATAGACATTGTGCACCTTCTGGGGAAAGGAAAATTAACTCTTTCCTCTTTGCCACTTCATTTCCTTTAAGTTCCCCTTGATTCCTTTGAAGTCTGCTAATCTTATAAACCCAGGTCTTGTCTTGCAATGTATGTCTGTATCCACCCTCCACTCCCAGTCAGCAGGGGATTGTGACTGGATACCTGTAGAAAATCAAGTGTTAGGAAAGGATTATTGGAGTGGGGGAATGGGGGATCTGCTCAGTGGTGGGATTCAAAACCTTTTACCACTGGTTCAGTGGGCGTGGCTTGGTGGGCGCACATTGTGCACATGCACACACTTTGAATGTACACGTGCACCAAACATGCTCAGCAGAACCGGGCCAAACCAGTAGCATACCACCACTGGATCTGCTCCTCTGTTTTTCATCTGTGAGACCATCAAGCAGGTCAGAATGACTGATCTGGCCTTTTCCTCTTTTCCATTCTCATTATATTTAAAAAAATGCACAGCTATTTCATGATGTCCAGAGGCACATAAATAACTCAGGAAATGGGAAACTGCTACAAAAGAAATGGGAGTTTGTGTCCTTTTCTGTGACACTTCATTTGGATTGTACTACAAATATCAAAGAGATCAGTGTCAAGAGAAATGAGATGTGGGGTTTTTTTCCCTCTTCCTTCTTTCTTTTTTTAAAAGAGGAAAATATCTGATCCTTAACTGATAAGCCATACTTAATAATTTCAAGAAAATTTAATGCTCAAGAAAAGCAAATGAATGCCACCCAATCATTTTGGTTCCTAATCAAATCATGGAACCTTCGTCTTAAGAACATATCAACCAAGACAATCACTGACAGGAGCAAGAATGGATTGATGTGTCAGTTGTGTTTGCCTATATGGCTACCAAAGGGCGCAGGAGTGATCCTCCTTCCTGTCTCTCTCCAGCTGGACAGCTGCCAGCGCAAACCACTAAAAGATATGCTTTTTCATTCCATTTTGAAGGATGTTTGATGACAAGAAAACGAGGGAGGCAGACAAAATATTGGGAAAAATGAGAAGATTCGAAAGAATAGAAGTCAAGGTATGAAATCACCATTACTTCCATACATGAATAAATAAAGCAGGATAATTGACCAGAAGAACTTTGGGTTCTGAATTACACAACCACTTTTGGATATAAAGGCTGTAAGAAAATATCAGGGTAAGAAACTGTTTCAGATCTTGGATCTTGACCTGAGTGTTAAAAAAGATTCATCTTGGATTCTTAACAAATAGAGAACCCAGATACTAAGCAGGAGAGGTGTGATAGTATCAGTTAGGGTACTCTGTTGTGTTATGATAAGTGATTCAGCCATAGTTATCTAATCATAGTAGGAATTGTTCTGGCCCACAAACTGCCTCACCAACATTGCCGGAGGATTATAAAGTAATACCCAGAGAAAGAATAGAAGGTGAGTCCACCTCTGCCAGAGCAGCTGAGAAGTGATTACAATTCTTGTGCATGAGATGGTAAGCATTGCCCTTGTACTCTTTGCCCAGTTCCTCCATGATTTTATCCACATCTTCTTCAGTGAAGTCTGTGGTGCCCAAGGCAATGGATTCTCTAGTTGAAAAGAGAGAGAAAAGATAAGAAAAGTGAAACAACAGAATATGGGCAGTCAGAAAGACAAGACACCAGACATTCCTTGAAAATGAATCCTTGCAATGAATTAAAATAGCTCGGCTTCTTTTTCAGGCTTCCACATCAGGCTAAAAGAAGATCCTCCTGCTCAAAGAACTGGATTAACTTTGAACAGTGAGTCTTTTAAAGCAACCACATTTTTTTTTCAGGCTACTTTAATGAAAAGCAGAAATGAGACCTGAATCACTTCATCCAAGTCTTTTTCAAACTGCACGATGCAATCTCTCTCTCTCTCTCTCTCTCTCTCTCTCCAGTCTGTTTATGTACCATACCATTCACTTTAAATTCCCAAAGAACTGAAAGCCATTATTCTATTTAGTCTATATTTACATTCCCTTTAGACAAATAGCAATACATACATGGGGTGCAAATAGTACCACTATAATAGCAATAGCACTTAGACTGATATACCATTTCACAGTGCTTTACAGCCCTCTCTAAATGGTTTACAGAGTCAGCATATTTCCCCCAACAATCTGGGTCCTCATTTTTACCAACCTTGAAAGGATGGAAGGCTGAGTCAACCTTGAGCTGGTAAGACCCAAACTGCCAAACTTCTGGCAGCCGGTGATGAGCAGAAGTAGCCTGCAGTACTGCATTCTAACCACTGCATCATCGCGACTCTAATCATTTAGCATTTGCATAGTACATGCTTTAAAACAAACACCTAATGTCTACACTGACAAATCTAATACTGAGCCTACATGTTCTTGGAGAAAAAGTTATCCCTGCCCCTTCTGCTTCCTAGCACAATCATATTCAGTGTCTCAATGGCATTCCAAGCAGCTATTATGGCAAACATCCAGCCAGCCAGGAACCTAATCCCATAGGGAGCTGTCAGGAACCCACCCATACTGGAATTTTGGCAAGGACATTCTTTGAGTTTCTCGCTCCTGAGATTCAAATTTGTCTGTTGACAAATGTTTTTTTCCCTTCTTCTTCCCCAAAGCATCAATCATAGAGATTACCTTTCACATGGATATCCCCAAGTATTCGTATACCACCCTGGAAAGATAACTCTGTGGTACATTGCTGATCTGTGCTGTTTCTGCAGCTTTGACTAACTACAGCCCTTTCTAGAGCCATCATTCACGCCCTCGTTGCTCACAGCTGAATTGCAGCAAACTGCTCTACTCTGGGCTGCCTTTTGAACATGATCCACAGTGGGAGGAGAATGCAGTGGGTGGAACCACTTTGGCAATGTTGGCTCTTGATTTCAGGGGCTGCATTTGTTGCTAAGATGTTTTTTGAGCAAAATTCCAGTTGATACTTTTGGCCAAGAAAGCCCGATGTGACTTGGGTCCAGGTAACCATTGACATCATCTTCTCCTTTGCAATCATCTCATGCCTTCCATTTCAGATATTAAATGGGTGGCTTTTTCTGTAGTTCCTCTAGCTCTTTGGGGAAGCCTTCCCTTTCCAAAATTGAGTGGTGTTATGCTTTTTGCCAGCAAAAGAACAGTGGAGATTGTTGCCTGTTTAAGCTTTGGGGTATTTTGCTGTTTTCCCAAGGCTTATTTTTAAATATATTTAATTCTTATTGTTTAAATTTCTTTCAGTTCTAGGTCTTAAATCTTTCTTTCTTTATTAAGTTGTGTGCCACCCATCTTGTCTAGAGGCAACTCAAAATAAATCTTAATTTGGTTTAGTTTTTTTTACTGTCATAATTGATGGCTAACAATGATTTTGCATGAGCCACCCAAAGTCTGCTGAAGGGGGCAAGTCATAAATTATAAAGGAAATAAAACCATCTGAATCAGTACTTTTTTTCAACAGTGGGGCCAAAGAAAGGATTAATTTGAGCAAATCTATTCAAATTTCCTTTGTTTGAGTATGAGATCACTGTTTTGAGCAGTGTTTTGAGTATGAGATCAACTTTGTATAGTTCCCGTCCCCTTATTTAAAAAACAATGTTATATATAAGAAAACGTGTGTGTGTGTGTGTGTGTGTGTGTGTGTGTTTGCGGGTATTTATATCTATGATATTCAGCTGAAACATCACGACAACTTTAAAAGCATAACTATAAAGATGTGGGAAAATATCCAAACAAAGCTGAATACCATACATACCATATGTATGTATGTATGTGTGTGTGTATGTATGAATGGTATTCAACATAAGAAAACATATATATGGTACATACACACACACACAAACTTCATAGAGTTTGTATCTTTCTTTGCCCTGTGTTCTGTTTGGCTAACAAAGCAAGCAAGCAAAGTGGAACAATTACAGGAAGGCTCTGTATGACAGCTAGCACCTGCTCCCCAGCTTGCTTTTTCTAGAAAGTCCCCTCCTCCTTGAAATGTGCTTTCCTCCCCCCTCATCCAAGGTTCTTCAGGCACATCATAAATTATTTATTTCAAAAGTTTCCAATATTAAGATTGAGCAATTATTCTGTTGTCTTGCCCCTCCCCCCCCCGGCCCAGTTTGCTCTTGATGGGTTAGATCAGCATATCAAAGGCCTCCATATTCAGACATTTGTTTGTCCCTTCTGATTCTTCCTGTTTCTTGGCAATTTCATTTAATATAATTTAGCTTCCAATATGCTGATGACAGCTGCAGGGATGTTCCACCCAGGTCTCTCTTATGTGGAAGAATTGCAGGAACATCCCATCCTGTGACTTACCAGATTGCTTCTTTGTCACTGGAGAAATAACATTAGATTCAGGGTCAGTTGTCTTCCACTCAGGTCTCTCTTATGTAGAAGAATGGCAGGAAGACAGCTAACCCTGAATCTAATGTTATTCCTCTGGTGACAAAAAAGCAATCTGGTAAATCACGGGATGAACTGCATTTGTATAGTCCAGAGCATATCCCTGTAACACAAGGTTGTGCAGCAATAATAGTTGATATGCTGTGGTAGGAAAATAGATATTCATCACAGCAGTTTAAGTGGAGGGGGGGAAGATGAATCTAGGGGGAGAAAAGCATGTGAGAACTATAGCCTGTGCTCTTATGCTTTTTTGACACCATTAACTCACTATGGCTCTGAATTAAAAGGATGGCAGAACTGGTGCAGTCATTCAATGAATAGAGGTAGCAATCACTTTTTGTTTCAAATTTGGCACATATGTCCTCTTGGCTTCTAGGTGCTCTCTAAGAAACTGGATTTTTCAAAATGACTAATCAAAGCATTAGTATTTCGTATATTATTATTAACACACTCTGATACTAAGGAGTTCTACTCCCCGTCCCCACCTGAAAAGGAATCTGTTCCAAATGCAAAACACAAGCAGAAGAGAGGAGTTTCAGTTTCAGGTTTAGCTTCACACCACCAAGCAGCTTTAGTACAGAACAGTTGAGCTAAGCCATGCCCAGGCTCCTTGCTGTCTCCTTCTTGCTCACACAGCAAATATTGTTTCACTTTCCAAACAGCCCTCCACTCTCTCACACACTGACAGGACGCTAGCCAGAATGAGGCTTGTGGGGCTTGTGAGAGGACTGACTCGGTATTGAAACAATATCTTCAATGTTATATAAATTATCAGAAAGATAATTGGGCTGACCTATTGCCATTTGCTGAGGTGGCATATAACAATTCGGTATATAGTAGTACTGGGTTTATTCCATTTAAAGTGGCTTTGGGACAAGACTTTGTACCCATACCCGAGCTTCCACAGGAGAAACCTAACATTCAGTCATTAGATGAATGGATAGCACAGCTCCAGCTTACCTGGCCAGTTACCCGTAAAGCATTAGATGGTGCTCATCAAGCTCATAAAAAATTTGCAGATAAAAGGAGAAGTCCACAAAAACCATATCAAGTTGGTGACAAGGTCTTTTTATCCATCAGATATTTGCAGACCACGCAAAAGTCAAAAAAACTTATACCTAAGTATGTCGGACCTTTCTCAATTGAACGAGTTGTAAACCCTGTGGCCATCCAACTGAAATTACCTAAAACCCTCTGACAAATCCACCCTGTGTTCCATGTTAGTTTATTAAAACCTGATCTTACCTCTGACTTGAGACCAACTCAGGTTGGTCCCCCTGTGCCATTGCTAATTGAAGGTGAACAACATTTTTAAGTTAAAAAAATTTTGGATTCTCAAAAACAAAGGAGTCGACTCCAATATTTGATTGTCTGGAAACATTTTCCTCCTTCCCAATCTGAATGGGTGAATGAGAAGGATGTTAGAGCTTCTAAGCTTATCTAGGCATTTCGTACTAAATATCCTGATAATCCCTAAAAATTAGTATTATGTATATTTTCTGTTACCTTCTATTTTTATCTTTTCTAGGACTAACGTCTCTTTTGCAGGGGGGTCAAATGTCAGCCTTCAAGATTTTCTCCTTTTGCTTTCCATCTTTCGGCTGTCATAAGTAAGGGGGGGGAGGAGGAGGGAATGGTTATGGGAATTGAGCTGGAGGTGTTACAGAACTCTATAAGCTGGAGGGGGTACATTCTTGCTTAGGTTTCTGTCCGATGCTATGTGCAGCTGCAACCCTTTATCAAATTATGTCAAGGTCAACGGACAAAAGCCTCATCACCACCTGGAGATGCCCACATGATGATATACACAACTCATTAATTGGATGAGCCAATTGAACTATTGGGGGTGGGAACGTTGCCATTACTTTGTATTTGAATGGAGCACCAGCTGACACTGGGTCTGGTTTTTTTTTTCCTTTTTGAATATGGGAAGCACATCAGCTCTTTTCCAGTCCTCTGGTAGTTCCCCGGTGCTCCAGGATTTTTGAAAGATATGGTGCAGTGGTTCTGAGATGACCTCTGCCAGCTCCTTTAAAACTCTGGGATGTAATCCATCAGGCCCTGGTGATTTGTTTTCATCAAGATCAGACAGATGTTCTCTTACTATTTTTTTTTTTTTTTGCTTATTTTAACATTTATTTCTGGTCTGTCTTTTACAGTTATGTTTTTGGCGGGTTGAGCTATAGTTTCTTTTGCGTGAAGACAGATGCAAAGAATGAGTTAAGCAGTTCTGCTTTCTCTCTGTTGCCTATTATTTCCTTGCCATCTTCAGTTGACTGACTGTTTCCTTTCTTGTTATTTATATGTTGGAAGAAACTTTTTTTTTATTATCTTTGACTTTTGTTCCAAGTCTTTGTTTGTTCTGAGCCTTTGCTATCCTGACTTCATCTTTGCAGATTCTGGCTATCTGCTGATATTCTGCCTTAGTTGTATGTCCTTCTTTCCATTTTTTGTACTTGTCCTTTTTTTCTTTCAATTTGCCAGAGAGATCTTTGTGCAGCCATGCTGTTTCTTCTTGGATTTCTTGTTTTTCTTTCTCAGTGGTATTGTGCTGGTATGGGCTTCTATGATCATACTTTTTAGAGTCCCAAGATTCTTGAGTTGTTTTCCCCTTCAGGATTTTCATCTATGGAATCTTTCCCAAGTTCTCTCTGAGTTTATTGAAATCAGCTCTTTTAAAATCCAAGACTCTGCTGTCATTATGTTCTGTTGCTTGTGATTGTGTTATGTTGAATTCTAGTATGACATGGTCATTCTCATCCAAGGTTCTTGCAGTTTCAACTCCCTCTATCACTTCTTCTCTGTTTGTAAGAATTAAGTCCAGTATGGCTGTTCCTCTAGTTTCACCTTCTACCTTTTGGACAACAAAGTTGTCATCTGGGTTGGTTAGGAACTTATTTGATTTCTCACTTGGTGCAGAATTAGTTTTCCAATTGATATTAGGATAATTGAAGTCTCCCATGACTATTGTTGTGTGTTTCCTGCATATGTTTGTTAGTTGGCTGGCAAAAAGGACACCTATTTTTTCTGCTTGATTGAGTGGTCTATAATATACACCTATGGCCTTCTTTTTTTCTTTTATATAGACCCATATGCATTCTAGGAGGTTTTCATCTTTGGTTTCATGCATTTCTTTAGCAATATAGATGGGTACAGAAATGTTCTGAATCCATTAATTAATTAAGTTTGAGGCAGTTTGAGGCAGTAGTATTTGCTACCTGTGATGGATTTCTTTTAAGAGTTATACTACAGTTATTTTCTATTTTCTCCCTTAATATGAGACATTTTGCTGGCAGTTGTCAAGTTTCATGGTCCGAAGCAGCTCTGAAGAGTACAAAATGAGATCTTGTCCATGGCTATTTTATATTATATTATAAAATTAAGATGACAACTCTACATACTTGTGTATATGCTGATTTCCACCTGCTTCCTTGATTCTCAGAAGGAATCAAAGAAACGAATGCCTTGGGAAGGGAGCAGAAAATGGGACAATGCCCTGCAAGTGTCCAATCCAGAGAAAGGGTAGAAGAGCTCTTACTTGAATTTAAAGGTCTCTCCAAGCTCCACTGCACTGCCTGGTGTGATCTCAAAAATCCCACTGAAAGGATACGGATGTCCTCCATAGGCAAACTCTAGCAAGAAAAGAAAAAGACCATAATTAAGAACATAAGAGCAGCATTTGTGGTGGGATTCTGGCTCAAGTTAAGACAGGGCACAGTGTGACACTTTCCATCTATAGTTACGTAACTTGCTTCTCTTCCTCCTTCAAAGAGACCGGACAATTCTGCAATCTAAGGTAAAGGTATCTCTGTCAGTCATGGTCATGCAGCCAGCATGGCTATACACCAAAGATGCACATGACACTGTTATTTTCCCACCAAACTGGTACCAATTGATCTATTTGCATTTGCATGATTTCGAACTGCTAGATGGGCAGGAGCTGGGGAAAATAACAGGAGCTCACCCTGTTTCACAGAGCTCACCCTGTTGCACAGACCTTGAATTTCAAACCCAGGCTGTCAGTACTCCAGCTGACAAGCTCACCATCTTTAACTAATCTTCCCCTTAGTCTGAAATCTACTCCTATCTACTGCAATCTACTCCAATGTATTTTATCAAACAGGGCCTTTTTGCCAAGCTAGTTTCAGTCAGCATCAAGCACCAACACTGAAAGGTAAGCTGACAGATTTCCGGAATATTCTGCAGCTTGCTCCAGTCCATATAATACCATGTGCAAAAAACAAATATTTAATATGAATTCACTAAGTATTATTATCACATCTTGTTTCTTTCCTAGAATTAAAGGGTGGCAATCAAACTTTCTATGTGTGCGTGTCAGATGTAAATCCTGGATGGTCAGCTGCTTTGGAAGTGTCATCCAATGATTGGATAATGGTAATGGTAGTAGAAGATATACTTGTAACAACACTTATAACAAAATACCAATGCATGAAATGAAGCTGTACATGACATTTGACTTGCCATAAAAATGTCCTCTCTTTCCATCCTACTTTCCATTAAATCTTCCAAGATGTAATTCTGTGGCATTTGAGCAGATTCAACCTCACTGAACTACCTTGATCCCTAAAGGATCCCCCCCCCTTTTTTTTCATCATAACTTTGTAGAAGAGTTTGAAGCAACTGAATAAAATTGTGTAGAGCAAAGGAGAAAATTCAGCAGCCTGAAACTCAGCCCAACTCTCAGATTATCTTGTTGCAATTCTAATTTTCTTTGGAATCTGCTCTGAGAGATGAGTCCAATGACTAGTATGGAAGTCATATTCAGGAACCAGGTGATAATATATCTGTTCTTTCCCTGGAAGCAAGAACTAGCTAGTCCCGGACTTTTATTTTTAAAATAGGACACTGCTGAATAAATATACAGCTTTGTAAATGAGGTTGCATTCATTCTTGAATAGTCAGAAACCATTGGAATAATTATGCCCAATTCTTAGCAACTTCATACAATGTCTAGCAATAGCTAGGAATTATTGGAATTGCAGCCCAACAAATCAGGAGATGAATCATGGGAATGCTGAGTGATACATCCATTAAAATACAAAGAAGCTTTTGCATCCGAGAGCAATGTGACAAAGATCTTCAGATTATTTATATTTATTACATATACCTTTCCAATAAGAGCTTAAGACAATTTATTTGAGACTCTTCCTTCAAGTTATCCCAATTGTAACAACCCTATGAAGAAAATTTGGCAAACATCACTTAATTAGTTTTCATGATGGAAGATGAATTTCAACTGGGATCACCCCAATCTTAGTCTAACACCTCTATCACAATACTTCAAGTCCTGCAGAATTACCATGCAGCTCTTGGCTCCTCAAAGCAGTTCAGCAGCACTTCCTTCTTTGACTGCATCCCCAAGTCATCTCCTTGATTCTTTAAGGCAGAGATGAGGAACTATGGCCCCTTTATGACTCATGGACTTCAACTCCCAGAAGTTCACAGATCATAAAAGGGCCATAATTCCCCACCCTTGCTTTAAGGTGACTCATAGCTCTTAGAACAGAATTGTGTAAAATTGCGGAGTCTGTAATTTGAGTTGCTTTCTGCTTCCAAAATGGATCCCATGTTTTTAAAATGCAAAAAAAAAAAAAAAAAACCAACAACAACTCTCTTTTGGAGTGAGTAAAGAAATATATTGAAATAAAGAAAAATATCTGTGCTGCTGGAGATTTTCCATTTCAAAGATGCCGAGTTTCAAAAATTTGCTGCCTTGAATCTCACAGTAACTCCCAATGATATACGGTATTGGCCGACAGTTTTAATGTACCGTATCATATCTGCAGTCACATTGTTGTTTACAGCCTTTGATGTTGAGACTTGGTTCACTTAGTGAGATGTCTTTGAATCAGAATCATCCCTCATGACTGTGGACAATTGTCCACCATCTCTGCCTGTCTCAGAAGCAATCCACAGATCTTTTAGGGATATTTCAGTTATCCAGATCCTGTCCATCTGTTGTCTTTCCCTTCTCTTACTTACCTCAACTTTGCCAAGTGTGGACTGCCATCCATTTGTATCAGATGCCCATAGTAGCTGAGTGCTACTTGCTGCTTGTTGCCTCAGGGGAGCCATCAGTCTTCATTTCATCCAGGATGGGCTGATTGATTCTTCTTGCAGTTCATGATCATCTTAGCAACCATTTCCCAATCCATAATTCAAGAGTATCTCCTACCCTGGCTCTTTCTTAGTATCTAGTTCTCAAAGCCGTACATTATATCACTAGAAAAACCATTATATTATTTTTAATATAATTTTTAATCTATTCAGTGGGTTTCCATCTGCACTCTTGCTTTCTTAAGTGACTGTTGCTCTTAACAGCTGTGCCAGCCCTTCACCACATATAGGTTTGGTTTTTTTTTGCAACCCTATTAAAAAATACCTTTTTTAATTCTCCCTAAAACAACCTCAAGGAGACACCACCCACTTTGTTTGTCTTTTAAAGTGGAATATTATAGCTATTTTTAGGCATAATTTACAGAAAACTCCATACCTCTACCGTAGATCTCAATTCCAGAATGGAAGACTCCAATACCCAATGTGGAGGTGTATTCATTTATCCAGTACTAGAGAAAGACAGATTTAAAAGCATTTAATGAGAGAGCAATGCTAGAACAGATTTTTTCCCCTTTCTCCTGCAAGCTTTGGATTTGAAGCTAAAATATAAAACCTTTAACAGTTGAAAATAAAATTGCACAAAAGGTAACAATTAAAAAAAAAATTCCTTAAGATAGGTAAGTCAACATCTGCTTAGATGTTCAGACCTGAAGAAGCTTCTTGGATGACAAGCCTTAAAAAAAAACCAAGAATACCTAGTTGCCTCTTGAAAAAGCACCTTTGAGACTTCTGCTTAGCTGAGATTCAAATGTTTCTAAAGGATCGCTTCCTGAATTTTTGAAGGCCATGATACATTTTTGGACTGCAGTTGTCTACAGTCTGTGGAACAACAGAACTGAGTGAGAACACATGTTGTGACAGTATGTCAGAATTAACTTAAAAGCCAGTCTTTCATGTAAAATTGTCACTGGAGATTGTCAGGGGAAAGGGGAGGAAGATTCATATGCTTGCACAAGAAAGGGCTGGTGTCCTGAGGTACATAAAGTTGGAAATGGGAGCTCCCTCAGATTTCAGAATATTACATGGTGTGTTGATTACAGCTGAGCAGAGAAAAAGAACTGCTTACTTGAAGTAAAATGCACAATAAAGGAAGCTCAAGTGGAAAAAAGTTGAAACATATTTCACAATTATCACCATGATTGTGGTATAGATTGATATAATGATGACATCTTGTGTTAAGCCCATGTCACACAGCACCAACGGATGGAAAAAGGATGTAAAATGGAGAGAAACACTTGCCATCCATTGGTTAACACGATGCATCTGTTCTGTACTCACTGCATCCATTTTTCATACTCTCTATCCGTCCAGCATCCGTCTAGTATGATTTCATCCGCTCAAAAAGTTTTGACCTGCACAAAACCTTTTGAGCAGAAAAAGTATCCAACGCGTCCGTTCTACATCCGCTACGCATACGGGGAACATCCGTTATACATCCGTCGTCATCCGTTACACGTCCGCTATATCCGCTAGGCATCCACTGCGTATCCGCGCAACTCCCATCCACTCCAGCGGAAAACGGACACAGGGAGGAAGCGAAACAGGCACGGAATGGACACGCAGTGTTAGTAGCATGGACGTAGAAAGGATGAAAGCGGATGCAGCTCGCATAGAAAGCATTAAAACGGAAAAAACGTTCGTATAGGGGACGTATCTCGGATATTTAGGATGTCTGCAGGATGCCTAGAGGATGCAAAAGGACACCTAGAGGAAAAGCTTTATTTCCTATAAAAAGGGGGAGAAATTACCTGGATCTCACTTTCAGTACAGCAGCCCTGCTGTGCAGACCTCTTCAGCCTTCATCTTGCTCTTGTTCTTCCACAGCATCCAGTCATCTCCACCATGGATTGTCGCACACTTCTTTTGGTAGACGCCATCGTTCTACAACAGTGCGAAGCCCTCTACAGGTTCTTTCACCTGTTCTACGGGAAGAAAAGTAGGCGTCCAAGAAGTGTCTGGGTCCAAATATGGATCACGAGAAGAGCCGAGTATGGACTGGATAACAAGCTGATAGTGGAGCTGAGGAACGAAGACACTCGTGCATTCCAGAACTTCATGAGGATGCCACCAGCCATGTTTGATGAAGTTGTGGAGCAGCTGAGACCAAGGTTGACCAAGCAGAGCACCAACTTCCGGCCCAGCCTGGACCCTGGGCTGAAGGTGGCACTGACTCTGCGCCACCTGGCCTCCGGGACCACATACAGGAGCATGCAGTACGGCTGGAGGGTGCCACACAACACCATCAGCATTGTGGTCAGAGAAGTGGTGCAGGCCATCATCGAAGAATACCTGGAGGAGCTCCTCCAGTGTCCCACCACTGAAGAAGGCTGAAGGAAAGTTGCAGAGCAGTGGTATCAGAGGTGAAACTTTCCCCACACCGTTGGAGCCATAGATGGGAAGCACGTGGCCTGCAAAGCTCCAGCCAACTCAGGGTCCACTTATTTCAACTACAAGGGCTTCTTCAGTATCATCCTCTTTGCCATGGTTGATGCTGACTACAAGTTCATGTACATCGATGCTTCAGGAAACGGGTCATCTTCAGATGCCCAGGTATACAACGCCAGTCACCTCAAGGAGGGGCTGGAACGCAACCTCAACATGGGCTTCCCAGATCCAGACCCCCTGCCCAACAACACACAAGATGTGCCCTACTTCATCGTGGGGGATGACGCCTTCTCCCTCAGAACCTACCTCATGAAGCCCTACACTTCCAGATGCCTCACCCGTGAAGAGAGGATCTTCAACTACAGGCTGTCCAGGGCAAGGCGGGTGGTGGAGAACGCCTTTGGCATCATGGCCAACAGGTTCCAGGTACTTCTCACCACCATGCAGCATCGCCCAGAGACTGTGAGGAACATCGTGGAAGCTTCCTGCATCCTGCACAATCTCATGCGCACCCGCTATCCAGTGTTGCAGAACAGGCTTGTGGACCGCCAACAAGGCAATGGGGACATGGAGCCTGGTGAATGGAGGCAAGGGCGAAACCTGATAGATACTGTGGATGTGCAAAGCCCCAACAGAGCTTCACGTGAAGGGAAGAAGCAGCGCAACCTCCTGAAACACTGGTGCAACTCCCCAGCTGGAGCAGTGGAATGGCAAGACAGGATGGTAGATGCTTAATGGATGCTTCCTTCAGCCTGTCTCATCACATGGATGAGATTGTGCCATGTATGTTGAGTGGCCCTACAATGAACAGGGCATTTAATAAAGAGTTGTGTTTATGTTGAAATGTGTTGATGAATGATTAAATTGTTATTGATAATAAAGGGCCATAGGTGTGGCACCTGGGAGGGTGGACCATACAGTCCCACTATGCTTGCACTGGAGGCTTATTTATCTTACTGCTATCCTTACTCATCCCACAGCTATTACCCATCTCACAGGTATCCCTGCCCATCCCACTGCTATCCTTACCCATCCCACAAGCATTTAAAGGCTTAAACCATTTCTAAAAGTTTCCACCAAGACTTTATTTACTAAAAGAACTGAACCAAGTGTGTGAAGCAAATATAAACTTTATTAATAACAAACTGTCAAAGCAAAATGACCCAAGTAAATGTCCCAAGCAAAGATAAAGTCAACAGGTAGCAACCCAGTGTCTGGCACTCTTCTCAGTCACTCTGAGGTGTGCCCATAGTCTCAGGGGTGAAGGGTCCAGGTGCTGTGGAGGTGGCTGCTGCTGGAGTGCTGGTCTGAGGTGCCATTGGGGTGCCTGGCCCCGAGAGGACAACAGGGGATGGTGTGTGGAGGAAACTCTCAGAGAGCTGGCTCAGTCCCGTGATGTTGAGAGCCCTTTCCTCCATGACATGGGGTGTCAGTCCCAAGACCGATGACAGATGTTCTGAGGCCGGGCTTGGCTGTGGGGTGGAGGAAGGAGGAGTGCAGTGGGGCTGTCTGGTCTGCAGCTGAGCGAGGTGAGGCGTGCGTGGCATCTGTGGTGTCGGTGGCATCAGTGGCATCGGTGGCATCGGTGGCATCGGTGGCGTACGATGTATCTGTGCCTGGACTGGGAAGGGCTGCCTGTGCTGCTGGAACTTCTGGTAGCCGTAGCCTTGGTAGGTGAGGGCCTGTGGAAAGCCTTGGAAGGGCTGTGACATCACCTGGGGTGTAGGAGCAGACCTGGACTGGGTCAGAGCAGGTTCAGCTGGGCCTGGAGGGTTGTGCAGAAGACCTGTGATCCTCTCCTTTATCACCTGGTACTGTGATTCAGACATGTCCATGAGAGTCTGGTTGACGTAGGTGAGGAAGGGCTTGCGGTTTGAGGATGGTATGTCGGTGTGTACCAGCTGAGAGAGGAGATCTACACTGCTTTTGATGGTGTCCCTGATCTCCATCAGGACAGTGTGGCTCTGCCCTTCCGGTCTGCCTCTCTGCCTGCTTTCTGTGGAGGTGGAGCTGGAGGTGGGGGTGGGTTGGTCTCTGATGTCAGTGCCCTCTCCTTGCTCCCACTGCGTTGGGGTCCTCCACGCGCTCTGCCACGGGGAGTGCAGCTGTCGGGGGGGTCTCTGTCGTGGGGCGCTCCACAGATACCTGCCTGGACAAAGGAGCTGACTCTTGGCCAGGAGAGGACTGGCTGTCTGTGGGCTGCCTGAGAGAGAGGGTAGACAGAGGGGCTGCTCCTCAGTGGCAGACCTCACCCTCCAAGAAGCTGCACTTGGCCATCATGTAGGTCTCCCGGTCGGTGAGCTTGACCGCGGCCTGGCCAGACTTCTTGAGGTGTAGCTTCCCGTACCAGGTGTGAATGTGCTTCCACCACCCGAGGAGGACCTCCAAAGTGTAGCCCAGGCTCTCTGCCTTCTCTCTCCAAGCCGCCTGCTTCCGCTTGGCGTCTCGATAGAGCCTTTTTCCCTTCCGCCAGAGGTACTCATTCTTCCTCAGCCATTCGAGCACCTCATCCTCATGTTCCTCTTCGATGGAGTACTGCCTCCTCTCCCTATCGCGCAATTGCCTCTTCCTCCCTCTGGCAGGGCCTTTTGGGCCCTCATCAGAAGGGCTTTGAGGTTCGAGGGGCTGGTCCACCACACTACCACCACCATCAGCAACAACAACAGCAGCAGCAAAAGCAGGACCAGCAGCACCAGCAGGACCAGCAGCACCAGCAGGACCAGGACCAGTACCAGCAGAGTCAGCACCAGCAGAAGCACCAGCACCAGGAGCAGCACCAGCAGAGTCAGCACCAGCAGAAGCACCAGCACCAGGAGCAGCACCAGCAGAGTAAGCACCAGCAGAAGCACCAGCACCAGGAGCAGCGCCAGCAGAGTAAGCACCAGCAGAAGCATCAGCATCAGGAGCAACACCAGCAGAGTAAGCACCAGCAGAAGCTCCAGCACCAGGAGCAGCACCAGCAGAAGCCCCAGTACCAGCAGAGTCAGTCCGAGCAGCAGAAGCCCCAGCAGAAGCAGAGTCAGCACCAGGGGGTGGGATGGTGGCCCTGTCCTTCTTGCCAGGGCTGGCAGGAGTAGGCACAGGCTTCCTCTTCTTCACCATGATTGTTGGCTGGAGATGTGTCTAGCAGCAGGTCTCATCTTAATGGTGACCTGCTTGCGAGCTGCATCCTTTTATATCTGCGGGGCTGACGCAATGCATCCTCCCCACATGCACAGTGAACACTTTGCATCCGCTAGGCATCCGCTAGGCATCCGCTAGGCTTCCGTGATGCATCTGCTGTATCCACTCGACATCCGCTCTGCATCCGCTCCTTCCGCTGTGCATCCGCTTTGCTGTGCTCCCCCGGAAGCCCTGTAGATGTGCCATCCGCTTCCATCCGCTTCCATCTGCTAGGCTTCCGTGGAGCATCTGCTTAACATCCTCGCTACGTCCTCCCCCCGTCCTTTCCTTTCCATTGTTGTCCGCTCTGTTTATGCAAATTTGGGGCACTTTTCAGAGCGGATAACAACGGATGGAACATTTTCTCGTCCGCTGTGTCCTTTTTACATACGTTTTGCATCTGTCAGCCTATGTGACAGGCTCTTTAGCTTATCAGCCATTGTCACCCAAGCCTGCCTCTTTAGCCTGAGCTTCCTCATTCTTTTGAGACTTTTCTTGATAACTTGTAAAGGTGTCCTTGGGAGACAGGAGGGGCAGCTGCAGATTGGACAACCAGCATATAAAAGATGGCTTAGTCCTCAGAAAAAGAGGATGCTGTGGGAAATATTTCAAAGGGAACCCTCCCTAGTTTTCTGGAGAGTAAAAGGAGGGTGGAGTGGGGGATACTTTCAGTCTAGCAATATTTTTTTAATGTAATCTTATAATAAACAGTCCATACTCCTGATTATGCTTCTCTTCTGGATTACATTGCTGGGCTAACACAGTTCTGCAGAGATCTATGGGAAGATGGGACCATCGAAGAGAAAACATCACCCCCACCAATACTGACAGGACAAGCTATTGTATATGAACAGCAAATCCCACTCCCTTCCAGCATTGAAGATGTTACCTAGCCAGGTAATGAAACATCTGCACAAAAACAGCCAAGCTCAAAGAGCACCAAGAACTAGACAAGATGGAACTTTTATGGAAACTTTCTCTGCCATTTCTGAGACATCTGCTTTTTGCTTGGTAAATTTCTGTAGGTCTTTTCAGGATAAGCACTGAGCCTTATTTAGGTGAAAGATGGGAAAGAGAGAAATGTGAAGGTAGACCCCTCACTGTTGAAAATACATTGATTGTAGCCTGTGACAACAGAGCAAAGGGGCTCTCTATGAACTGTGGAAAGATGAAATTATAGATGGATGGAATTTCTTTTACTTTCTAGCTCTATCTCAGAATTTGAAGAAGTAGGGGACAAAATTCTTTCTTACACCTTTTCGGTATGAGGTGTAAAAACTACGACTAGGTACCATATTGTTTTAATTTATGTAGAACTTCCCTTTCTCCTTCCCTAAATTCTGCACTTACTTTGTCATCATTTATGTTTGGGAGTATTGAAGGAGTTGTCACATAGGGTCTGGAGGGATGGTGATATTTTGGAACAGAAAAAAAATGGGTAGTTTAAAAAAATGCACAGATTCCAAGACTCAGCCAACTTATCTGACTGCTAACTCTTTTCAGAAAGTTTACTCTCAATATTCTTCTGCAAATACATGCTCTTTCATCCAAACTAGGAAGACAGACTAGGAAATCAGCTCCAAAGAAAATAAGAAGTACTTTTATTGAGGTTGGTTATTATAGCAGAACTCATAAGTCTGATTTTGAATATATACCATATTCAAATATATGTTCTTATACTCCAGTGAACGGAAGCCGTATCTGCCTAAGCCACTTCTGAATGGTTTTTTATTTCTAAAGACTAGGTCCCACTGGCCGACGGATGCAAAATGTATGCAAAAAGGAAACAGTGGACGAGCAAAATTTTGGGGGTGGCTCCATCCATTGTCATCCGCTCCAACAAGTGGCGAAAATTTGCATAAACAGAACGGAAAAGAACAGAAAAGAACGGACGTGGTTAGTACGTAGCGGGGATGTTAAATGGATGTTTATAGGAAGCCTAGCAGATGACAGTGGATGGAAGCGGATGACACATCCGAAGGGCTTCCAGGGGAGAATTGCGAAGTGGACGCATAGCAGAAGGAGCGGATGCATAGCGGATGACGCGGATGCATCACGGACGCCTATAGGAAGCAAAGTGGATGCCATGCGGATGTATATCGGATGCAAAGCATTCACTGCGCATGTGGGGAGTATGAATTGCATCAGCTCTGCGGATATAAAAGAATGCAACTTGCACGCAATCAGCATTCAGAGGAAAGACGTACTGCCACATACATCTTCAAAGAACACCATGGTTCGTCAGTCAGAGAAGAAGAGGAAGCCGGTGCCTACTCGTGCCAGCCCTGGTAAGAAGGACAGGGCCACCATCCCACCAGCATCCCACCCCCAGGCACTGACTCTGAAGCTACTGGTGCTGCTGGTGCTGCTGGTGCTGCTGGTGCTGCTGGTGCTGCTGGTGCTGCTGCTGATGGTGCTGCTGGTGGTGCTGCTGGTGCTGCTGCTGGTGCTGCTGCTGCTGCTGCTACTGCTGGTGCTGCTACTGCTGCTACTACTACTACTGCTACTGCTGCTACTGCTACTGCTGCTGTGGTGGACCAGCCCCAAGGGCCTCAAAGCCCTGCTGCTGAAGGCCCTGCTGCTCAAACCCCTGAAGGCCCTGCTGAAGCCCCTGCCAAAGGGAGGAAGAGGCAAGGGAAGGAGAAGGGAGAGAGGAAACAGTACACTGTTTCTGAGGAGCATGAGAAGGAGGTGCTGGAATGGCTGAGGGAGAACGAGTACCTGTGGAGAAAGGGCCACAGACTCTATCGCAACACCAAGAAGAAATAGGCAGCTTGGAGAGACAAGGCAGAGAGCCTGGGCTACACTGCAGATATACTCCTGGGATGGTGGAAGCACATGCACACCTGGTATGGCAAGCTATACCTCAAAAAATCTGGGCAGGCTGCTGTCAAGCTCACTAACCGGGAGATGTATGTCATGGCCAAGTGCAGCTTCCTGGAGGGTGAGGTCCACCACCGAGGAGCAGCCCCTCTGACACCCCTCTCCCTCAGACAGCCCACAGACAGACAGTCCTCTTCCAGCCAGGAGCCAGCTACACTGTCCAGGCAGGTGTCTTCAGAGGGCCCCACAGCAGAGACCCCCCCAACAGCTGCATTCCCCATGCCAGAGGACTTGGAGGATCCCCTGTCACAAATGGAGGAAAAAGCGGCAGCCACCAGAGACCAATGCACCCCCACCCCCACCTCCATCTCCACAGGATGCAGGCAGAGAGGCAGACTGGAGGGCCAGAGCCACACTGTCCTGTTGGAGATCAAGGACACAATGAAGACCAGCACAGAAGTTCTTTCTCAGCTGGTCCACTTGGACAGAGCATCCTTGGGCCGGAAGCCCTTCATCACGTACGTGAGCCACACCCTCAGGGACCTGCCCGAGGCCTAGTACCAGGTGATGAAGGAGAAGATCACAGCACTTCTGCACAACCCTCAAGGCCCAGCTGAAGCTGCCCCTACCCAGTCCAGGTCTGCTCCTCCACCCCAGACGATGTCACAGCCTTTCCACAACTTTCAACAGCCTCTCACCTACCAAGGCTACGACTACCAGGACTTCCCACAGCAGAAGCAGACCTTCCCACTCCAGGCCCAGGTTCATCGCATGCCACAGATGCCACACCTCGCCCAGCTGCAGACCAGACAGCCCCACAACATTCCTCCTTCCTCCACCCCACAGCCAAGCCCATCAATGAACAATCTGTCTTCAGTCTTGTGCCTGACATCCCAGGTACTTGATGAAGGGCCTCTCAACCTCACGGGACTGAGTCAGCTCTCTGAGAGCTTCCTGAACACACCATCCCCTGTTGTACTCTCGGGGCCAAGGACCCCAATGGTGCCTCAGACCAGCACTCCAGCCACAGCCACCTCCACAGTCCCTGCCCGCTTAACAGCTGAGACCATGGACATGACTCAGAGTGACTGAGAATAGTGCCAGAGATTGAGTTGTTACTTGTTCACTTTATCTTTGCTTAAGACACTTTACTTGGTTCATTTTGCTTTTTTAAATAAAGTCATGCAGTTTACTTAAGACAGTTAATAAAGGTTATTTTTGCTTGAGACACTTGGTTCATTTTTTTTTACTTAATAAAGTGTTGGTGAAAACCTTGAACAAATGGTTAAGCCTTTGCATGCTTGTGGGAGAGATAAAGATAGTTGTGGGATAGATAAGGATAGTTGTGGGACAGATAAGTATAGTTGTGGGATAGATAAACCTCCAGTGCAAGCATAGTGCGACTGTATGGTCCACCCTCCCAGGTGCCACACATATGGCCCTTTATTATCAATAACAATTTATTCATTGATCAATACATTTCAAAATAAACAAAGCACTTTATTAATGCCCTATTCATTGGAGGACCATTCAACATACATGGCACAATCTCATCAGTGTTAGGAGACAGGCTCAAGGAAGCATCCATTAATCATCTATCATCCTGTCTTGCCACTCCACTGCTCCAGCTGGGGAGTTGCACCAGTGTCTCAGTAGGTTGCGCTGCTGCTTCCCTTCACGTGAAGCTCTGTTGGGGCCTTGTACATCCACAGTGTCTATCAGGTTTCGTCCTTGCCTTCATTCACCAGGCTCCATGTCCCCATTCCCTTGTTGATGGTCCACAAGTCTGTTCTGCAACTCTGGGTAGCAGGTGCGCATGATATTGTGCAGGATGCAGCAAGCTTCCACGATGCTCCTCACACTCTCTGGGTGATGCTGGAATGTGGTGAGAAGTATCTGGAACCTGTTGGCCAGGATGCCAAAGGCGTTCTCCACCACCCGTGTTGCCCTGGACAGCCTGTAGTTGAAGATCCTCTCTTCACGGGTGAGGTATCTTGAAGTGTAGGGCTTCATGAGGTAGGTTCTGAGGGAGAAGGCGTCATCCCCCACGATGAAGTAGGGCACATCTTGTGTGTCATAGGGTAGGGGGTCTGGATCTGGAAAACCCATGATGAGGTTGCGTTTCAGCCCATCCTTGAGGTCACTGGCATTGTATACCTGGCTATCTGAAGCTGACCCGTTTCCTGAAGCATCGATGTACATGAACTTGTAGTCAGAATCAACCATGGCAAAGAGGATGATACTGAAGAAGCCCTTGTAGTTGAAATAAGTGGACCCTGAGTTGGCTGGAGCTTTGCAGGCCACGTGCTTCCCATCTATGGCTCCAACGGTGTGGGGAAAGTTTCACCTCTGATACCACTGCTCTGCAACTTTCCTTCAGCCTTGTTCAGTGGTGGGACACTGGAGGAGCTCCTCCAGAGTCAGTGCCATCTTCAGTCCAGGGTCCAGGTTGGGACGGAAGTTGGTGCTCGGCTTGGTCAACCTGGGTCTCAGATGCTCTACAAGTTCATCAAACATGGCTGGTGGCATCCTCATGAAGTGATGGAATGCATGAGGGTCTTCATTCCTCAGCTCCACCATCAACTGGTCATACAGTCCAAACTCCATTCTTCTCCCAATCCATCCTCGGACCCACATAGTTGTTGGATGTCTCCTTCTCCTTGTGTATAAAAGGTGAAACAGTCTGAACAGAGTTTTGTTCTGGTGATGAATGATCACAGCTTCCATACGGACTGTGTCATGATCCATGGTGGAGAATAATGGATGATGTGGAAGACCAAGACCAAGGGTGAAGAGGTCTGTACACCACTGCTGCTGGACTCATACTGAGATCCAGGTGATTTCCTCCCCCTTTTTATCGGAAATATCGGTTGTATGCTAGGTGTCCTTCTACATACTCTAGACATAGTTCAGACATCCTAAATATCTGAGATACATCCTAGATACAAACGTTTTGTCCGTTTTTATCCTTTACATACGAGATGCATCTGCTTACATACTTTCTATTTCCATGCTACTAACGCTGTGTGGATGTTCCATGTACCTTTCGTTTCCTCCCTCTTTCCGTTTTCAGCTGCAGCAGATGTGAGTTGATGATCCCATCCTCTGGGATGGCCCGAGGATGCCGAGAGGATACAGCGGACGTTTAACGGATGATAACGGACATAGAACATTTGTTGCCCGTTTATGTCACGGATGTACATCGTACGCAGCGGAAAGTTCATCCGTTCAAAAAGTTTTGTGCAGCTCAAAACTTCTTGCATGGATGAAATCACAGTGGATGGATGCTCAACGGATAGAGCGTATGAAATACGTATGCAGTGAGTACACAACGGATGCATTTCATTTTCCAATGGATGGCAAGCTTTTTTTAACATTTTACATCCTCTTTGCATCCATTGGTACAGTGGGAGAGGGGTTTTAAGGCTTAAAAAATGTCAATCCCCTTTGTTTAGGTAATGTTTATTTCCATCACGGTCTCTTTCTAATTCTTTACATTCACTGGTATGGACAACTAGAAATCTTGCCTTTGCCCGCAACAACTTAACTGTACAGAAAGTGATTTCTTGATCAGTTTTCAAATCCTACAGTATGTAATACACATGCATGCAATGCTTTTTCCAGCAGTTTAGTCCCAGATGTGTTAATAAGGGTAGCATTTAAAATAATTTTCAAGAAACTTGCACTGGTTTAAAACTATTGTGATTCCCTTCTTACTCATCACAATGAATAAGCATGCAATTCAAAGAGAATGAATCTTCAACCTGTGTGTGCTATATAAATTTGCACAAAAAAAAGTGCTTATCATGAAGATTGACAGTGCTGGGTGAATGGTGTCAAGGGAGATTTTAGGGTTTCAGTGTATTGGTTCAGTTTAGGATTTTCCAAGATCAGATTTTCACTTTTGAGAGACATACTCAAGTTCACTATGGATGGAGACACTCAAATAAATATGTTAAGCCCATGTCACAATGCACCAACGGATGCAAAGAGGTTGTAAAACGGACAAAAAAGCTTGCCATCTGTTGGAAAATGCGATGCATCTATTGTGTACTCACTGCATACATTTTTCATACTCTCTATCCGTTCAGCATCCGTCTACTGTGATTTCACCCGCTCAAAAAGTTTTGAGCTGCACAAAACTTTTTGAGCGGATGAAGTATCCAACGCGTCCATTATACATCCGCTACACATTCGGGGAACATCCGTTATATGTCCATCATCATCCGTTACATGTCTGCTATATCTGCTAGGCATTCGCTGCGCATCCGCACAACTCAAATCTGCTCCAGTGGAAAACGGACACGGAGGAAGCGAAACGGATGCGGAACAGACATGGACATAGTAGCATGGTAACATGGTAGCATGGACATAGAAAGGATGAAAGCGGATGCAACTCGCATAGAAAGCATTAAAATGGAAAAAACGTGTGTATAGGGGACATATCTCGGATATTTAGGATGTCTGGAGGATGCCTGGAGTATGCGGAAGGACACCTAGCGGAAAACCGACATTTCCAAAAAAAAGGGGGAGGAAATCACCTGGATCTCACTTTCAGTCCAGCAGCCCTGCTGTGCAGACCTCTTCAGCCTTGCTCTTGCTCTTCAACAGCATCCATTCTTCTCCACCATGGGTCATCGCACGCTCCTTTTGGTAGCCGCCATCAATCAACACCAGAACCAAGCCCTCTTCAGGCACTTTCACCTTTTCTATGGAAAGAAAAGGAGGAGGCCAAGAAGTGTCTGGGTCTGATGATGGATTGGGAGAAGGGCAGAGTTTGGACTCTATGACAAGCTGATGGTGGAGCTGAGGAACGAAGACCCTCGTGCATTCCAGAACTTCATGAGGATGCCGCCAGCTATGTTTGACGAAGTTGTGGACCGTCTGAGACCAAGGTTGACCAAGCAGAGCACCAACTTCCATCCCAGCCTGGATCCTGGACTGAAGGTGGCACTGACTCTGCGCCACCTGGCCTCTGGGACCACGTACAGAAACATGCAGTACGGCTGGAGGGTGCCACACAACACCATCAGCATTGTGGTCAGAGAAGTGGTGCAGGCCATCATCGAAGAATACCTGGAGGAGCTCCTCCAGTGTCCCACCACTGAAGAAGGCTGGAGGAAAGTTGCAGAGCAGTGGTATCACAGGTGGAACTTCCCCCACACCGTTGGAGCCATAGATGGGAAGCACGTGGCCTGCAAAGCTCCAGCCAACTCAGGGTCCACTTATTTCAACTACAAGGGCTTCTTCAGCATCATCCTCTTCGCCATGGTCGATGCTGACTACAAATTCATGTACATCAATGCTTCAGGCAATGGGTCAGTTTCAGATGCCCAGATATACAACACCAGTGACCTCAAGGAGGGGCTGGAATGCAACCACATCATGGGCTTCCCAGATCCAGACCCCCTGCCCAACGACACACAAGATGTGCCCTACTTCATCGTGGGGGATGACGCCTTCTCCCTCAGAACCTACCTCATGAAGCCCTACACTTCCAGATGCCTCACCCATGAAGAGAGGATCTTCAACTACAGGCTGTCCAGGGCAACACGGGTGGTGGAGAATGCCTTTGGCATCCTGGCCAACAGGTTCCAGATACTTCTCACCACAATCCAGCATCACCCAGAGAGTGTGAGGAGCATCGTGGAAGCTTCCTGCATCCTGCACAATATCATGCGCACCCGCTACCCAGAGTTGCAGAACAGACTTGTGGACCATCAACAAGGGAATGGGGACATGGAGCCTGGTGAATGGAGGCAAGGGCGAAACCTGATAGATACTGTGGATGTGCAAGGCCCCAACAGAGCTTCACGTGAAGGGAAGAAGCAGCGCAACCTCCTGAAACACTGGTGCAACTCCCCAGCTGGAGCAGTGGAGTGGCAAGACAGATTGGTAGATGCTTAATGGATGCTTCCTTCAGCCTGTCTCATCACACTGATGAGATTGTGCTATGTATGTTGAGTGGCCTTACAATGGATAAGGCATTAATAAAGAGTTGTGTTTATGTTGAAATGTGTGGATCAATGATTAAATTGTTATTGATAATAAAGGGCCATAGGTGTGGCACCTGGGAGGGTGGACCATACAGTCCCACTCTGCTTGCACTGGAGGCTTATCTATCCCACAGCTATTACCCATCCCACAGCTATTACCCATCCCACAGGTATCCCTGCCCATCCCATAAGCATGCAAAGGCTTAGCCATTTTCTAAAACTTTCCACCAAGACTTTATTAAGTAAAAGAAATGAACCAAGTGTGTGAAGTAAAGAAAACCTTTATTAATAACAGTAAAGTGTAGGACTTTATTTAAAAAGCAAAAGGAACAAAGAAAAGTGTCCCAAGCAATGATAAAGTCAAGAGGTAACAACTCAGTCTCTGGCAATGTTCTCAGTCACTTTGAGGCATGTCCATGGTCTCAGGTGTAAAGGGGATAGGGACTGTGGAAGTGGCAGTGGCTGGAGTGCTGGTCTGAGGCGCCATTTAGGTGCCTGGCCCCCGGGAGGACAACAGGAGATGGTGTGTTCAGGAAGCTCTCAGAAAGCTGGCTTAGCCCAGTGAGGTTGAGAGGCCCTTCATCCAGGACCTGGGATGTCAGGCACAGGACCAATGACAGATGTTCTGAGGTCGGGCTTGGCTGTGGGGTGGAGGAAGGAGGAGTGTACTGGGGCTGTCTGGTCTGCAGCTGAGCGAGGTGAGGCGTCTGTGGCGTGCGAGGAAACATCTGTGGCATCAGTGGCATCTATGGCGTCGGTGGCATCTGTGGCGTCGAAGGCATCGGCGACATCAGCGACATCGGTGGCATCAGTGGCATCTGTGGTGTCGGTAGCATCTGTGGCATCTGTGGCGTGCGAGGAACCTATGCCTGGACTGGGAAGGGCTGCCTGTGCTGCTGGAACTCCTGGTAGCCGTAGCCTTGGTAGGAGAGGGGCTGTTGAAAGCCTTGGAAGGGCTGTGACATCGCCTGTGGTGGAGGAGCAGACCTGGAATGGGTGGGAGCAGGTTCAGCTGGGCCTGGAGGGTGGAGCAGCAGCGCCGTGATCCTCTCCTTCATCACCTGGTACTGGGGCTCGGGCATGTCCATGAGAGTCTGGGTCACGTAGGTGAAGAAGGGCTTGCGGTTTGAGGATGGAATCTCAAAGTGTACCAGCTGAGAGAGGAGATCTGCGCTGTTCTTGATGGTGTCCCTAATCTCCAGCAGGACAGTGTGGCTCTGTCCCTCCGGTCTGCCTCTCTGCCTGCTTTCTGTGGAGGTGGAGCTGAGGGTGGGTGTAGGTTGGTCCCTGGTGGTTGCTGCTTCTTCTTGCTCCATGTGTGTGAGAGAATCCTCCACGTCCTCCGGCATAGGGTGTGCAGCTGTTGGGGGGGGTCTCTGTCGCGGGGCGCTCTGTGGACCCCTGCCCAGAAACGGTCGCTGTCTCCTGGCCAGAAGATGACTGGCTGCCTGTGGGCTGCCTGAGAATGAGGGTAGACAGAGGGGCTGCTCCTCGGTGGTGGACCTCACCCTCCAGGAAGCTGCACTTTGCCATGACATCGGTCTCCCAGTCAGTGATCTTTACCGCGGCCTGGCCAGACTTCTTCAGGTGCAGCTTCCTGTACCAGGTGTGCATATGCTTCCACCACCCGAGGAGGAAATCTGAAGTGTAGCCCAGGCTCTCCGCCTTCTGTATCCAAGCTGCCTGCTTCAGCTTGGTGTCTCGATATAGCCTGTGGCCCTTCCTCCACATATACTCATTCTCCCTCAGCCACTCCAGCACCTCCTCCTCATGCTCCTCTGCAATGGAGTACTGCTTCCTCTCTCCCTTCTCCTTCTCCCTGCCTTGCCTCTTCCTCCCTCTGGCAGGGCTTTCAGGGCTTTGGGGCTGGTCCACCACAGCAGCAGCAGGAGAAGCAGCAGGAGAAGCAGCACCAGCAGCAGGAGAAGCACCAGCAGCACCAGCAGCAGGAGCAGCACCAGCAGCAGAAGCAGCAGCAGCAGCACCAACAGCAGAAGAAGCAGCAGCAGAGTCAGCGCCAGGGGGTGGGATGGTGGATCTATCCCACTTGCCAGGGCTGGCAGAAGATGGCCTAGGCTGCTTCTTCTTCCCCATGGTCTCTGATGAAGATGTCTGTGGCAGCAGGTCTTTCCTCTGAATGGTGACTTGCTTGCGAGCTGCCTCCTTTTATCTCCGTGGGGCTGATGCAATGCATCCTCCCCGCATGCGCAGTGATCCGCTAGGCATCCGCTACGCATCCACTCTGCATCCGCTATGCATCCGCATCATCCGCTACGCATCCGCTCTGCATCTGCTATGCATCCGCTTTGCATCTGCTTCATCCGCTACGCATCCGCTCTTTCCGCTACGCGTCCGCTTTGCTATGCTCCCCCGGAAGCCCTTTGGGCATGCCATCCACTTCCATCTGCTTTCATCCGCTAGGCTTCTGTTGAGCATCCATTTTACATCCGCAATATGTCCTCCCCCCCCGTCCGTTCTTTTCCGTTTTCTTTATGCAAATTTGGGGCACTTTTGAGAGCAGATAACAACAGATGGAAAATTTGCTCGTCCACTGTGTCCTTTTTACATATGTTTTGCATCCATCGGGCGATGTGACCTGGCCTTTTTTTTTCTTTTCTTTGTTTATATTGGAGCAAATATGTAGTTTAAGGAGAGGGGACTCCACAAGGATAAAACATAGAGGCTGTTCCATTGTAATGATGAAAGTAAAATTAGATACAAGTTTATGGATTTAATATCTTCTTCAGATGAAATCTCAGCCTTCTGTCACAGATATTGAAGATCTAAGACCTTCTGAATCTCTCTCTGCATTTTAATATGCCCGTGAGGATATTCCATGTATTTTCAAACATCACAAATGTCTAGAAACCTGCTCAGATTGTCAATATGCTGATTTTATTTGATGTGCTAGTTTCGGAATCATTGATTCTGATCCTCTGATGATAATGAATCAGTTGGCAAATTTAGTTAATTTCTCCTGGCTAATTGACTAAGTTGCTGTCAACCAATCCCTCTGCTACAATGAGACTTTCTTGCCATCTGGATTGTATAGATCGAAAATCTCTAGATGATCCTAATATGTTGGAATATCAATGACTGTTGCATGTTCGTGCATAATGATATGCATAATCTACTTTCCTTGCCTTTCTACTTGCATTATTGATAGTCTGCTATCCCTAGTAGCTCACTAAGTATCTGGTGATGCATTTTGAGTGTACATTATGGTTGCACATAAAACAGAGTTGCCTTATTAGTCAACAAACAAATCCCAAAGATGCTTCAGAAGAGGTAGCTGCAACTCAAATAATGTAAATTCCTAATTCCAAACAGCCTTGCCAGCAAATTTCTAAAGCTCCACAAATGTATTTCCTTCCAGAAAGCCCCCTAGTATTTCTTGGTTACTGTCTGAGAAATCAAGACCATTTAAGAAACTCTCAACAAGTGACAACACCTGGTTCATCTTGGGTAGACTCAGAAGCTAAGCTGAATTGTGTCTTGTCCACAATAAATAAAACTTAGTCCATCTGAGTTTCTCTATGAGACTTCTGCCTGTTCTAGAATAAGGGTCAGTGTCTGGAAAAATCGAGATTGACAGCTATGCTAGGGAAAAGCCTGTCGAGAAAATTGTATGGACTCATTCATCAGGAATCAAGCTTGACCTATAGGAGAAACTTTACCTACTAGGAAAAAATCTTGGAGATAACCCAAGTATTTCAACCTGTCAAGTCTTCCACTTGAAGAGTGGATACACATCTCAATATACCTGTAAAAAGGGAAACTTCTTTAGTTGGAGCTTTGCATAATCTTCTAAATTTGACAGCAAAAGAAAGGTGTTATAAGAATGTATGGTATCATGTAATTTTCTGAATGCATACTGCACTCGTCCTGACCCATGTCTGTTGGAGAAGCACATACCTTGTACTAAGCCAAAGTGTAATTGGCTTTTGGCTTAAGATATTATATAAATATAAGTGTTCCCAGGTAGGAAAGAAGGAAACGATATGTTTCTGAAGATGACTTAATCAAATGCTGTGACTTACAGCATATACTTTCATTGGATGTTAAGATCCAAACTCTGTCAAGGACCTTGGAGTTCTTGTCTCTAATGGTCTAAGTGCTAGAGCCCACTTTAACTACACAGCCAAAAAGGCATTAAGAGTTGTTAACCTAATCCTATGCAGCTTTTTCTCTCTTTTTCTCACACTACTAACGAGAGCACACAAAACTTTTGCTAGACCAAAACTTGAATACAGCTCATCAGCCTGGAACTTGCATTACGTATCTCATATTAACATCGTTGAGAAAGTCCAGAAAGATTTCACAAGAAGAGTTCTCCACTTCTCCATTTGTTGCAGAATACCTTATGCCATCAGACTTGAAATTCTAGACCTAGAAAATCTAGAACTACACCGCCTTCGGTTCGATCTAAGTATAGTATATAAAATTATATATTGCAATGTCCTACCTGTCAATGAATACTTCAGCTTCAGCCATAACAACAGAAGAGCACAAAATTGATATAAATTCAAGGTAAACTGTACCAAACTTGATTGCAGAAAATACGACTTCAGCAACAGAGTGGTCAATGTCTGGAATACTCTACCTGACTCTGTGGTTTCTTCCCCAAACCCCCAAAATTTTAACCTTAGACTGTCTACTATTGACCTCACCCTTTTCCTAAGAGGTCTGTAGGGGGCGTGCATCAGCACACCAACATGCCTACCGTCCCTGTCCTCTTGTTTTTTTTTTATTTTTCTTACATGTATGCATTTCATGTATTCATAACTTTGTTTCTACTAATACCTGTTATCTTATAATTGCTTGACTAAATAAAATAAAATAAAATAAAATAAAATAAAATAAAATAAAATAAAATAAAATAAAATAAAATAAAATAAAGTAAGTAAATTATGGTAGCTTTGTGTGATGACAACATTGGGCACTTGTCATTCTGAGAGGTCCTTGGTGTTCTCTGAGCTTGATTGTTTTCTTGTAGACGTTTTATTACCCAAACTAGGTAACATCATCAGTACTTGTGATCAGTGCACTAGCACTGGTGATGTTTACCTAGTTCAGGTAAAGAATATCTGCAAGAAAACAATCAATCTCTGAGAGCACCAAAGTCCTCTCATTTGAACCCTGAGTTACAAATATTTTCCTTTATTAGTATTTGCTATACTGATCACATCACATTTTGCTGTGGACAAACTTGGCTGTCCCAGTTAGAAAACAATGGATTACAGTTGAATGATTGATGTGAATCCAGCCAGAGTTGGTAAGTTTAGTAAATCATGGTTGAACACCCCATGGTTTAGTGAGGTTTGGGAACCCTATGAAAACCTATAGAGCAGAAACATTTCATTTATCACTAATGTTATGGCTGAAAATGCCATGCTTCGGGTAGCTAAAATGATATCATTGGTATATCAGAGGAATTTCAGCAAGTTACGGGGATACACACACACACACACACACACACACACACACACACACACTGCAGAAGTACAAACCTGTAGGGAAAGACCTGCTGAAGAAATTAAAGCATGCATTCTGATTCCAGTCTCATGACTGTTAGGAGAAAAACCAAACCACCCAACACTGATGGGCTGCAGTTGAGTATAGCTGCAATTGAGATGCTTCAGAATAAAATATGGTTCAATTATAAAACAATGAATGACAAACTTCACTGAAATATTAAAGTTTTATATATATATTTTCTTAAGTTTTTGCGGATACTTACATGTATGCTGTTCAGCTTCCTTCAGGTATTATCCCACGTCATTGTAGTTGTGCTTTTAAAGTTGTAGCAACGTTTTGGCAGAATCTCATTTGCCATTATCAGGCTTGTATTGAGTTCGTTTGTGAGTCAGGCTATCACAGCCGTTTCAGTTTTAAATTTGAGGCCAGCCTACTGCTGAGCCAAAATGGTTTTTTTTCTTCATCCTGATTGGTTGGGAGTCTTGGTCTGTGTTTATTGGTCTTGGAGTTTGCTATGTTCTCCTTGATTGGTGTTTCTAATTTCTTCTGTCTGTTTTGTGGCTTTGATTGGCTGGCAACATTGTGTTCCTGTATTGGAGGCTTTTAGTGCAGTTTGGCTCCGAGTAAAGGATTCATCTGGGTGCCTGGTTGGGGTGTGTTTCAGCTGGAGGTATCGGGGGAGTCTGTTTGTGCCCAGGTGTTTGCCTGGCTTGTGAGGTGGAGATTTTTTAGGTTTTTTTTTTGTTTTTTTGCTTCAAACTTTTTTTGTTTAAACTTTTTGCTACAACTTTAAAAGCACAACTACAATGACGTGGGATAATACCCGAAGGAAGCTGAACAGCACACATGGAAGTACCTGCGAAAACTTAAAAAGAAACACACAAACACACACACACACAAACATATATATATATACATATATATATGTTTTTTTAAGCATTCGCGGGTACTTCCATGTGTGCTGTTCAGCTTCCTTCGGGTATTATCCCACGTCATTGTAGTGCTTTTAAAGTTGTAGCAACGTTTCGGCAGAATCTCATCTGCCATCATCAGGTTTCTGTATTGAGTTCGTCTGTGGGTCAGGCTATCACAGCCATTTAGTTTTAAATTTGAGGCTAGCCTACTGTTGTCCCAGGATGGTTTTTTCTTCATCCTGATTGGTTGGGAGTCTTGGTCTGTGTTTATTGGTCTTGGAGTTTGTTTGATTGGTGTTTCTGGTTTCTTCTGTCTGTTTTGTGGCTTTGATTGGCTGGCAACACCATGTCCCTGTATTGGAGGCTTTCAGTGCAGCTTGGCTTCGCGTAAAAGGACGGCTATCATCTATTAGGAAGCTAGGTTTCATCTGGGTGCCTGGTTGGGGTGTGTTTGAGCTGGAGGTATCAGGGAGAGTCTGTTTGTGCCCAGGTGTTTGCCTGGCTTGTGGTGTGGACTAAGCCAGGTCCACACCACAAGCCAGGTCCACACCACAAGCCAGGCAAACACCTGGGCACAAACAGACTCCCCTTGATACTTCCATCTCAAACACACCCCAACCAGGCAGTCCTAACTCACACATAGTTCTCCCAACATGTTTTAGGTCCTTTTAGCACTTTTAAGGTTAGCAGGAGGGCTATCAGGAATTTGAAGAATTGTATACCCAGACAATTAATTGCTGCTATCACAGCATTTGATTATATCATATGTCATATTCATTGCTTTATTAGATGTATTTCCATTCTGGTAAATTGCTCCCTTTTTCTTTGTTCAATTACCTGTTTCTGAAAGTGCAAGAACAGAAAGAGACAATAAGCTGCCTCCTTTCCTGTTTCTTGTGATGTTTTCTTTTTCTTTTTAAAAATAATTGAGTTATAAGCATGATTTTGGGGGGGATGGTTGAGGAAAGCATGAGCTGTTTCTCTTTCTTCGTGTTATAAAGAATTGCAGTTTTGTTCTGTACCCTCTTCATATTTGTTATATTTGTTCTGTACCCTCTTCATATTTGCCTGGTCTTTAAGAGAGTCCTAATGTTGAATCACTTCCTTCTGATTTTCTCCCAAGCACAGAAATATGGAGTGTATATTCTTGACCCCTCTCCTGCTAAGATGTGGTTAGAGGGACTTTGCCTATTTCTATATTGTTTTTCCAGGAAAGATATTTCCATACTGTTATAGTTACAAATCCTCAATAATCCTTGCTCAAGTTAGATTTCAGGTCTTAGAGAAGTTCAATCACATGCACAGAATGCTTCTATTTCCAATGGAACATCCAATCAATGAGGTTGGTGCCCAAATGGTGCATCTCAAAATATTAAATTAGGGAAAGTTATACATATTTTCAGATGTCAATGATTATTGCTTTCATATTGCTTTTATATTCTTATTTAAAACTTTAAGTTCCTCTATTTATAGTGTGTAAGGGAGCAGAAACATAAAAAAGGCAACTTGAGCTGAATTTTAGAGTGGAAATGTTGGGGAGGAGTGGGAGGAAAACAGTCTCTCCATGCAACATACTGTACTATTACAATATTATTAAGCTGAACATTACATACAGCTTGTGACTTTGTTGTATTTATAAGCAATGTTGTTGTTTGAAAATGAGCAAGAGCTCCTAATCCAAACCTTCATTAAAAAATGGACATTTCCTCACTACCACTATCTCTATTTATGCAAAAACAGTTGGAAGCTTCTGTGATCTTCTTCTTGTCCACAAACCTGCCTCACAATACTGAGACTGGTATGAACTAATATTCTTAAGGAGAATACAATGAGTAGCCTCCAGTCAAGGCCTTGCACTCCCCATCTATTGGTTTGTTTCATGCAGTGTACATTTGCCTATGGATTCCCCCCTTCCCTTGAAATGATGTTGGGAACAGAAAGCAAAGCAGTGAAGGCACAATTGTCCTTAACATTAAAAGATTTGTTGAAACTAGAGCATTTTGGCATGATGCCATGGCAGCTCAACCTCTACAGGGAAGAGAGAGAGGCTGACTTAAATCTAAGAGTTGGAACAAATCAAGTTTCCATCAATGGGAAAATGGTCTGCCTGCAAGTTCTGCAGAGCTTCACTACTGCAAATAGTAAAATGGCCTTTTGGGCAACTCTACGTACACTGCAGCTGAACCAGAAATGAATCAGCTGAAAGTAAACAAAGATGACAGTGTGAGACTATGCACAAGAAGGGCTACTTCTGAAGAACCTGTTGTGGATGTTTTCCTTACCGAACAACTTTAATTAAATTTGACATTGAAGTCTGATAAAATGTTCTGCAGACATGGGCTTCCTGAGGATATTTTGCTAGTGGATATGCCAAACCTTTTTAATGGAACTTTGTGAGGGTCCCAATGTTGTCATTTTTCATTTATACTTTGAATTAGGGCTGCACATATCTTCAAAAGTTGTATTTTGGAAAGCTTGGGGATGGGGAAGAAGCAAATTTGATGTGCATGTGCCCACATAGAAAAGCAGCAAGGAACTGCATCTCTGTTTGGTTTGGTGGCTGTGGTGCCTCAGAGAGAAAGTCCATTCAGAGAGTGGTAAGGACAACTGAAAAGATTATAGGAAGCTTGCTTCCTGTCTTTCAGGATACAGTATATAAGTGCTATGTGCTTAGAGCTCAAAGCATTGTGAGAGACTCTACACACCAACTTCACAGTCTGTTTCTGTTGCTCCCCTTTGGGAGGAGGTTTCAAACTATTTCTAGCAGGACTACCAGATTCTGTAACAGCTTTGTTCCCTATGCCATTTGTCTGGTAAACTCACAAGATTTGTTTCTCTCACCATGTACATGTATACATTTGAACTAGACTGTGTTGTTTCTCCATGTCATATAATATATGTGGGTATATGCATAATTTTATATTTATTTATTTGTCATGTTTATGTACTGTATATCAGAGGTGGAGGCCCTTTGAGAGCTGTATGCAATGGAATTTCATTTTAATGTATTCAGATTAGTGTACTTTCAAAGTGATAATAAAGTTAGTCTAAGTCTAAGTCGAACAACTTCTGAAGCAATTGTGTAGAGCTTGAAATATTTAAAAAAAATTAAAAAAGAAGGATTTTGTTATACCTCTTATATTTTCCAAAGAACTGTTTCAGTCAAAATCACAGCACTTGCAAAACTCCATTTTGTATGCTTCAAAATCTGTTCAAAGTTTCATACTTCTCGTTCCCTTGTTCTTATATCATCATGCCTGATAAATGTTCTAGGTAACTTGAAGGCTTACCTGCCATTTTCAGATACTTTGATTAATGTATCATCCAGCTAAGGTTTGGGTATTTTTTTGCATCAATAAAGATTCTGTTTGTAACCCAATATTCTTTACCCAACGCTGCTTTTAATGTTTTTCTTTCCAGAAAGAATCAGTGAAGAAGAAAAGGTCATGATAGCTACATATCTTTTTTAATGAATGATCTTTGGATCCCCCCTGAAGCAGTATTTCAGACTTTGGATTAAGCCAATCAGTGGAAAACAAAGTCTTGGTGTAGATGTGGATTTGAATTTGGATTCCAATTTCCTGTACAATCACTAGATTTATACAACAATTCATAGTATCTTTACTGGATGCAAAGAACTGAGTGCAGAGAAGAGAAACAAAAATGATTAGGGGATTGGAGGCTAAAACATATGAAGAACAGTTGCAGGAACTGGGTATGTCTAGTCTGATGAAAAGAAGGACTAGGGGAGACATGATTGCAATGTTCCAATATCTCAGGGGCTGCCACAAAGAAGAGGGAGTCAAGCTGTTCTCCAAAGCACCTGAAGGCAGGGCAACAAGCAATGAATGGAAACTAATCAAAGAGAGAAGCAACTTAAAACTAAGGAGAAATTTCCTGATAGTTAGAGCAATTAATCAGTGGAACTACTTGCCTCCAGAAATTGTGAATGCTCCAATACTGGAAGTTTTTAAGAAGAGATTGGACAACCATTTGTCTGAAGTGGTGTAGGGTTTTCTGCCTAGGCAGGGGGTTGGAGTAGAAGACATCCAAGGTCCCTTCCAACACTGTTATTCTATTCTAATAATTGCTTTTATTTCATCGAAGATCCTGCTTTTTAACACTCTCTCTCAGACCTCAGTAGGCTCAAAGCCAAGGGTTACTTGAGTGTTTCTGGCCATGACTACCTGATTTACCTTCCAAGGAGGGTTCCTTGGTTTGAATTAATCATCTTACCAATAGTAAGAATTGGGTTCATATTCATCAACAACTTGTTCAACTGATTTAGTTCAAAAGAGAATTCTTGTCTTTTGGCAGGAAAATGTACAAGATGTATACAAACTGTTTTTTAGGATAGGATGCATAGTCGGACAAGTATAAAAGCAAAATCGGTTGAAGAAAATCCCAATCAATTTTCATAATAAAAAGCAGCCTTAAGTTCCTCAGAGAAGTATGAGGGAGGAAGTATTTACAAAGATATTTAAGGATCTTTGGATCTGTGGGAGGAAAGTGGCCTTAGACATCTATTCAACAATTTATTTTGCAGTTTTTTCAAAGTTTATCAGGGACTTTTTACATAGACATCATTCCATCAATATATAGCTATATTCTTACTGTGCCAAAACCAAACAAACCACATGATGCTCTTGGGTGCCATTTAAATTCAGCCACTGTGTCATATAAAGTGCACACAATGTATAAAAGTAGAAAGGTTACTCAGATGTGGCCTACCACAAATAGTACATTCTGCAGCTATAAATCATTTGAAGGCTGCCCTGTGACAGCCCTGTGATACTGTGAACAAAAGCACCCACACACACACACTTGCATTTCACAGAAAAAAGGCAGGTTAAATCTCCTTTCCTTTCATTGAGATGACCAATATTCTCAGTGCTGACCCTTGTTAGAGAAATTCCATTTGCAGAGTTCTCCTTTCAATCCAGAGCAAAAGTGTTCTGATTCCTGCAGGTTTTTTTAATGTAACCACACCATAGGCAAATGGTATTTTCAAATGGCCCATCAAATGTACTGGTAGAAAAATTAAGTCAAGGTAGGTCTCCAAATGTTTTCAGTGGGGATTGTAGCATGGTTCATTGAAAAAAAAAAAAGAAGAGGATGTCTCTCTGGGATTAGATCCCAGGGTGGTGGGTGGTGGTTGGTGGGTGGGAGACATCCCTGAGGCAGACAGATCATTATAAAAGTGTTTATTTTGTTCAATTTGTTCAGAATATTTTACACATAGCTTTTAATGGCATGTTTAAGAATAAGATGTATCTACCAGAATAGATGTGCAACTCACATAAAATATCAGAACACCCCTAAATAATCTCAAGATTGAAAACTAAGCCTAAACCATGATTCCTCAAAGTGATATTGATCCCATGAACCAGCTGGGTGCATGGAAGTGGAAGGGAAGAAAGAGGAAGAAGGGGAGGAAGATAGCCCTACCATGAACATCTTGCAACCATGTATAAAATAACAACCTGAAAAAGGAAAGAAAAGCTGAGATTGTTTTAAAAATATAATGAAAATTGATGAGCAGATTTGATAGCTATGATGTCGGAGCCTCAGTTCTTTGGTGAATAGGAGGCAGGAAATGAAGAATGAACTGCATGAGCAGACATTTTCCTGTCCCTCCCTTGCTTGTAATGAGAACATGAAAGGGGTCCTGCGGCTCAGATCTTGTGACTCCAATTCTGATCCTCCAGGGGTCAATCAGATATTGGAGAGTTTTTGCATCTTGCATGCCCTGGAAGCAATGAATAAGTGCACCATTGTGCCTACCATCCCTGTCCTATTGTCCCCATTTATTCATACCTATTTCCTATATTCTTACTCATGTTTATACTTACACCTATTATCTTGTAAGTGATTGACAAATGAAATAAATAAATAAAATAAATGAAAATGTGGATAGAAAGCAGCCACACCTGTCAGCACATTTCAGTTTTCAGCCCATGCTCTTTAAATAACGTGCACCAGGGACCTTGCTCTGAGCTGAATCAGAAGGAGAGAAACAAAAAAAAGGAAAAATAATCTAACCTGTAGCTCTATTCCTCTGTCCTGTTTCTTTGCTTACTTCAGTGGGATATAAGAAATTAAAATGTAGGAACCAGTCACACCTCTTACTTCCTTTTAGCACTCTCTGTGTGCAGTATATAAATAAACTTCTGCCAAGTCTTTCACGGTGACATGCAATTATTTTGCAGCATGTAATTCAACACACTTTAAGCATACATTTCTGGAGTCATTAAAGCTATTACCAGCTGGAAAAAAAAGAATATGGTAAATTTAAAAGTAAAAGTACTGACTAGCATGTTTTCTGGCATGCTGAGCACTTTTTAAAAGTTTCTCCCTCTCTCCAACCTTTTTGTTCATCAGAATTCATGCAAGATTTTCCACTTTGTCCATTAATTTTTTCAAAATCTCATAGGCTTGTCTTAGTAAAACAGAATTATATCCGTGTTGTCCCTGTTCTCTTTCTTTAACATTTAAGTAACCTCTCATTTAAAGTCATCTGGATTTAAGCCTAGGCAAACTTTACAGTATGGCCATAAATATTTTAAAAAAATCATCATATAAAGAGTTTAAGTCCTGGATGACTGAGAATCTCCATGGACACGAGGAAATCCTATACACTTTCTTTAGATTAGGGCAGGCCAGCTTCAGGCTGAATTTATATATGATCTAAGCTAGCAATCAGTTAGTTTTTTAATTCAACAAATTAAGTCAATATTACAGTCTAAGTCAAACTAGGCAAAAAATATGGTGACCAAAACTGGTGTGGCTCTACTAAGGTTTTATAAAGTAGTACTAATACTTCACATGAATTTCATTTGGTTAGATAGGGCCCAATGTTTGTCTGTTGAGGTCCATCTGAATCTTGGCCCTATCTTTTGAGGAGTTGGCTGTTCATGCCAGTTTATCTGGCATCTGAAAACTTGATGAGTTCCCTTTCTAAATCATTTGGACAAAGTCTAATCATTTATGAAGATGCTAAGAAGTACTGGGGCCTAAAATAGAGCCTTGGGATACCCCACTGCATACAAGATGCAATTCCATTGATGTTGTGGTTAGCCAGCAGCAGGTGCAGTTGGCTGAGGAGAGTGAGGACTCAGATGAGGGGCTAGGACAATCAGGGAGTGGACCTTCAGAGATTGTGGAGGCTGGCAGCAGCGATGAGTGGGTTCCCAAAGAGCCTGTGCCAAGTGTGCGTGCGTGCAGGATTGCTTGCAGGAAAGACCAGCTACAACAGAAGGGGCAACTTGGGAGTGAGGCTGCAAGGTAATGTCCCTCCTTCAAGAAGTTAAAAGCCAGCTGTGCAGTGAACGTTTTTTGTAGGAAGCAAAGACATTTTGAAACTCAGCCTCGTGGACATTACATTTGGTATATGAAGACTCTTGTGTTGTAAACTATTTTTTATTTGTTGGTTTTTTTTGGCAGACTTGCAAAAACTTGGCAAGGCTCTTTCTTGTCAGATTTAATTTGTTGGAAGCAGCCTTTTATATGTGAAGAAACAGAATTCATAGATGAAACACTAAAAGGTTGTGCTGCTGCCTTTGTCTTGTGTTTGCTCTCTTGGAAACAGGTTTGGGTCAGAACAATTAAGGATTATACCAGTGGTGAGATTCAAATTTTTTTGCTACTGGTTCTGTGGGCGTGGCTTGGTGGGCATGGCAGGGGAAGGATACTGTAAAATCCCCATTCCCTCCCCACCCCACTAACCTGCTTTCCAGCTCCTTTCTCCTATGCAGGGCAACAAAAGACAGGCCAGCCAATCAGCTGGGACTCTGGAGGCAGAGAATAGATGGGGGTCGGGCAAGTCAGAGGAAGTATTTGCCGGTTCTCTGAACTACTCAAAATTTCTGCTACCGGTTCTCCAGAACTGGTCAGAACCTACTGAATACCACATTGGACTACACATTGAACGCACTTGGCCAGCCAGTTATGAATCTGGTGGTGATGTTATCTATCCCACATTTTTAACTTTCATTTCACACCATCCCTTTATCACCATATTCATCTGAATAGTTTGAACTAAGATCAAAAATTTCAAGAATATCCTAAAATGGAATAATATAAATGGGCAGAGCACATTGTACATTTTTCTTGAATGCCCAGACCATGGGGAAAAAATGTATTGGAAGATCTTTTCCAATGTTGTTTATAAAATTTACTGCAGAGATAACGATGAGATGGTTCATTGGAAACTTGTCAGACAACTTGCTAACCTGCTTCAAAGAGTAAAGATGAAGATGTTTTTCCCTGTTAACTTGGATTAAACACAATGAAAAGCTAAACCCCTCTGCCTAAAACTTGCGTTGTATTGACCTATTCCCAGTGCCTGGGTTCTCAAATTATGCTAAACATGTTTATCCCTGGTTTATTGGATAAACCAGTGATTGAGCTTGCACAGCACAGGAAACTCAAACATTGTTTACAATAGGAATATTATTCCTATTTGCTTGACAGGCTTCTCCAGTATCTTCTATTTTAATTTTTTAAAACTAGAATCACTTTATTGACACTTTAAATGTACACTGATAGGCATACATTAAAATGAAATTTCATTTTATACAGCTTTCAAAGGGTCACCCCCTCCTCCAATATATACAACATAATCATGACATATCTATCTATCTATCTATCTATCTATCTATCTATCTATCTATCTATCTATCTATCTATCTA
>BLBF01000005.1:50383116-50413557 GCA_015471245.1 Laticauda colubrina | reverse complement strand
TATATATATATATATCTATCTATATCTATATCTATATCTATATCTATATCTATATCTATCTATCTCTATCTATCTATCTATCTATCTATCTATCTATCTATCTATCTATCTATCTATATATATATATAAAATGTATAATGAATTATTCGATATGTATATTTTCTTTGGAAGATTCAAGCCTTTAAAAGCAACCCTCCAGCGCTGTGCCGAGCATCCGAAGCAGCCCTGAAAGCCAAAGGGCCCCTTTTCCCTCTCTTTTCAGGAGTGAAGGACCGAGGGAGAGGAGCGCCTTCGAAGCGGCGTCGCTTCCCCGAGATCCCCCTTCGGACTTCGGGGTTTCCCCTTCCCCCCTCCCGACAAAACCCAGCCTGGCGCTCGCCTGCCGCCCGCAAGCAAGAGCAGCTGCTTCAGCCAAAGGCGCATTTTCTAATACCTGAAGGTCCTCGGGTCAGATGGATCACTTCTTCCGACAGCAGATAGTCCACCCCGCCGTTCATGCTGCGCTCTCCTGCGGGGTGGGATCTCTGCTCGGCGCCCTCTCGCTCCGCCAGGCGAGCGCTTGAAGGTGAACCCGGCCAAGCCAAAATCGAGGAGGAGGAGGAGGAGGAGGAGGAGGCTAATAACGGCGGGCAGGGGTGGCCGCGGCACTTTCACTTTCAGCAGCTTGGCAACCGGAAGGACGATGGCGGGCGCTAAGAATTCTGGGGCTTGTGGTCCTCCCGGTTCAGACGCTGCTTGACTGGGCTAGTACATGCACGACAGTTACCACATAGCACGAAGGTGGCATTTTTTCACTCTGTTTTGAGACGTGCTTGTTCCCAAGGAATTAATTTGGAATTAGTCAATGAGGGGGAAACACCAATTTTCTTATATCCTTTATTTTTATAGGATATGATGGGTGTGTGTGTGTGTAATCCAGTGTGATCAGGCATGGGGAAAGATGGGATGAGAGAAAATGTACAGATGGACCCTTTAGTCCACCTGTGCATTTTCTAATATTTACATAATATTAGAATATAATAATACAATAACGACGACAACAACGACAACGACAACGACGACAACAACAACAACAACAACAACAACAACAACAACAATAATAATAATAATAATAATAATAATAATAATAATAATAATAATAATAATAATAATAATAGATTGGGGAAAAGTAGATCCAAATATAAATGTTATTTATTATCTTCTGTTTTGTATAGTATTTCTGCTTTCCACCATTTTCAATTTTTGAGGCTGGTTTTTTTTTGGGGGGGGGGTTGTTCTCACTTCCAAAACCTTTTAAAAGTCCATTATATTTCTCAGCTTGCCGTCTCCTCACCTTCCCACCTTTCTGTGACCACTTTATGGTGTAATTCTTGTAGCTGTTCATTTCTTTACAAAAATACTGTAATAGGAACAAAGGTTCATAAGTACTGTGATATTGCTACCATTTCTGAGTTGGAGACTCTGGGTACTTCCCTAACATTTTAATTATTTATATTATTAGTTCAAAGAAAAAAAAGGAAAAACAAATTCTGATATACAGTAAGTACACGTTTAAAAGAGAAAAGGAAGTGTAATAGAGAAGAAAAATAATACAGATGGACAACTAATAAATTTTGAATAACTAGCAATTCTAAAGTAACATATGACTAATATACTCTCATACACCATTAACAACTTACAGCATTATAAAGCATTTCATGTCCATTTTCTACTCAAAATATCTCCCTGTGTCACAGTAAAAAGATTCAGTTGGCACAAATGAAATCAATTCAAAGAGAAAAAAAACTAAACATAATAAATAATGCATTAAACAAATGCTCAAAGTCAGTGCTTCTCAAACCTGAATAAATTATCCAAAATTGGGTAAAAGTGTTTTTCCTTTGGGTAACAATATGTGGACTCATTATTGATCACAAGGGGACATTTAACTTGACTTAAAAGATTGCCATATACATTACAATATATTCAAAAATATCTCAAAGTATCTCATTACAATGAAAATCAATGAAATTGCTAATGGTGATTTGACATGAAGAGTTATAACCATTCATTCAATAACCACTTGAAGTTACAACATTGCTGAAGTAAAGGTCTTAGCAATGAAGACCGCAAAGTTCAGTAAGAGTTTTTTTGGTAGGTGGGTAATGGGTAATGAAGAAAAAGTTTGGAAAGCACTGCTCTAAATAATATACAGGCTATATAACAGAAATTATATAACACAAGGTTCCCAAAACCATTACTTTAGTACAGGGGTCTTTCAAACTTGACAGGTTTAAGACTTATGGACTTCAACTCCCAAAATTTCTCCTCCAATCATGTTAGCTCAGGAATTCTGGGAATTGAAGTCTACAAGTCTTAAACTTGCTAAGTTTATTATCTGGTGTTTTTTTTTTTCTGGACTTCTCTAGCAGGACTGAGATAATAGAATTCTAAGGCTGAACTGATTCTGCAAACAACAGAATGAATAGATGGATTAACTAATCCTTTAACTAATTAGTTAGTTAACTAATTAACTAATTCAATTCAAATCCTGCTCTAATGCAACACAAACAAAAGTATCAAATATAAAGAATACATCAGAAATTGAAAAAACCCTTAATCTGTGCAAACTAGTTATTCTTAAGTAAGAAACCAATATTAAAACATGGAACAGATTTGTACCAGAAGGCAACAGAAAATATTTATTTAGGGGAAAGTTTTGCATTACAATTCAAAGATCATTATAAATATGTAATTTTCACTATTACAAGGTACAGCAGTAGATACCTCAAAAATGTCTACATCTTTAAAATAAAAACAGAAAAACAATAGGTACTGGGAAAACTGGTCTTCTTTACAACACACGTCCTGGGAGGTATCTAAAGTGGTGATATATTATTATTCTCTAGCTGAACACATATACATAGCACATACTGTCATGTTCCAACATTCAGAGATATGTGAGGTATTGGTTTGAAGTGCAAAATCTTACATTTAACTATATTCCAATCTCTATCTTTTCTGGAAGACGATAACTTCAAATCAATTTGCTTCAAAATAGGATTAAATCAATTAAGAATACCAGAATTCTTATTATGCTCTTATTCCTTTGTTGGACTTCATCTGACTTTTAATCATTCATGTCAATTTGAGACAGGCTAAAACCCAGGTAATCAAAAGCACAATCAACTGAATTCTCTGAAAAATAACTTTCCTAAAATGGTACTTCAAATGGTACTCCAAAATATCTACATTAATTTTCAAATGCTCTGATACTGTATTTATGTATTAACTAAATTTATTAAACGCATTATGTGGCCCCAGAATTCACACACAGTAATTCTTCATTAGGACTAACTATCCATGTCTCTGTTCCAGGATGAAAATGAGACTGAGAAGATTAGGAGAAGTTGGGAAAAGATACCGACATTAGAGTTCAGATATTTGGGGATTCTGGAAGCTGTAGTTCTAATACATCTAGAGCCTCTCTCCACACAGCTCCCAGTTCCCCTATCAATTTTCACCTTCAAGCATCTGTCACTGACACAGCACAAGGAACTATCTGACAGAACTCCTTCTGAAATCTCAAAAAATGAAATGGATTACTTCATGATGGTTTTCAGTGTTCTTTGTTGATTTTTTTCATGTTAAGCCATGAGGATAGTGCCTTGCCTCTTGAGACAGAATTTGGAAGTATGCCTAGAAAGATTCATGTGTTATCAGAGAACTCCCAGGATAATGTAAGGAAACCTGTGCCTTCCCCCTGTCTTTCCTGCTTGTTTATCCAGCAGTTACATCACAAAACAATGAGAGCTTTTTACACACCAATGTTGGGACTTCTTCACCTCATTGGACTGAACACAGAGAGAGGAAGTTTTCAAACATAAAAGCCCAGCAGTTCAGAGCAATGAAGAAAAGGGCCATAGTATCTTCTTCCATACGACTTCATAGGTGCATGTCCGTTCTCATATTAGCTGCGCACTTTTGAAGTCATATGCATTTTTACTCCAATGCTTTGTTAACAGCCTTTTTAAAACTCAGATCCAAACTGGGAACAAAAGCCATGGAACAAAACATTCCACAAAGAAATGGGCTTTTGGAAGGAGAATAAAGTTATAGGCAAGTTAAATGGCAGGAAACAGGAAGTTGCTGCTTTCTCCAGAATGATGAAAGCAACATTGCAATATGCCACCACAAGCTAGGCCCCTTTGAGGCATGCACAAAACTTCGCAATTCACATAGAAAAGGACCAGGGTTGAATTATGGCTGCACCATGCTGGTGACATCAGTCTGACCTCTGTTGGCATCCCTACAGAAGCCAATGCTTATTGAACAAGATACCAGTCTCTTTTGCCAATATTACCCAATATTGTTAAAGATTTGACGTGTGAACCCTGGTTCATTTCTGTGACTTATTATGAGCTTTCTTTTTTCACTTTTCAGTCCGGCTGTCTAAATCTCCTCTCAGACTCTCCAATCCTATATACTATTTGGTTCCTAAAACAGGCACCAGAAAGGACAAGTGCACAAAGAGGAAATACAATTGCTAAGAAAATTTTCATTTTGGGATGAAGTCTCTCGCGTTCATACAGAGGTGGTGGGCCACTGTCAATACTGCCACCATTGCCTTCCTCTTGGCAGTCGGGGGGAGCCCAGCCTTGCTCACAGTGACAATGCTTGAAATTGTTGCATATTCCATGATAATGGCACTTTGTGACATTGCAATCGTATCTCAAGAGAGACACATTAACACACTCTCTGTTAATACACATCATGCCATTGCCACAAGGAGTGCCATCTCTCACTGCTCCAATATCGATGATCTTCATCCCACTGTGGTAATCAGTTCCCCAGCATTGTTTATTGCCCTTGGAAGTTTGAACTATGGTGGTGTGATTCTCCAAAGAGGGCAAGCTTTCCACATTTTCACACTGGATACGACCACATAGAATATTCTTAGGTATACATTTGCTATAAATTCCATGAATAAGGCCACAGTTGCCAAACCGGTTGCCTTGAGTGTTCATTTCTCTAAAGCAAACTTCTGAAGCAACTGTTGCTTTGCTGCCAAAGATTGCTTTGCATTGTCTGTCATGAGTATTGCAACTTCCATTATAACAATATGCACCATCATTGCATGGGGCGCCATCTTGCACATAAACATCTTCGGGACATCTCTCAGAAACTCCATTGCAGTACTCGGGGAGATCACAACTGCTTTTCTTATTTCGGCAGACTGTTCCAGCAACTTCATACTGACACTTCATACAACACTGTCCAAAAGCACAAGTGGCCCCTAAATGTAACTTACAGTTAGAGTGACAACATGGATCCAACTTGCATTCAGCTTTAGTACCACAGTCACATTGTTCTCCATTATCTACTACTTTGTTGCCGCAGAATTTGAATTTAAATATTTTATTTGGGTCTGGTGGAATTAACAAACAGTTCAAATTTCTTTGACTGAAGTAATCTATATAACTGCAGTTGCTAAACTTATCGGTTATTACTTGTGTTGGGGCCATAATGCATTTTGCTCGATCACATACACAGTATTTTGAGTCATGTTGCATACCAAGATTATGTCCTAGTTCATGGATAAATGTGTTAGAAATACGGTACAAACTGGAAGTAATATATGATTCAACAGCTGATCCACTGTTATCATCACAAATCTTTCCTAAGTATGCTAATCCTATCGCATGACCAAAATTTTTAAATATAAATAAGTGCCCAGCATCATTTGGTAGATGAGAAAGTAATGAGTCTCTTCTCCAACTAGTGAATTCTTCAAGTGTTTTAAAGATGTCATCATGAATTGATATAAGATTTCTTTCTGACCATATTTCTAGTCCCGCAATAGACAAATGAACAGAAAGAGGCTCATACAGTACATTTGCAATGTAGAAGATATCCAGAATATTTATAGCAGTAAGAGTTTCATTTTTGCCAAATTTCAAAAATCGTTCATGATCAATCACAATAGCAATCTCTGCATACCTCTCATGTGGCCACCAGTTTGTTTTAGATATACTTTTGTCTGTTTTTTGGTCCAGATTTTGGATCTTGGCTTCTTGATGTTTTTGCTCTTCCTGTGTTAGGCCGCACATCATTGGAATAACTCCCACCTTTTCTTCTAATTGAAAGACTACATGTTGAAATGTAGCGGATTCTGGAAGTGGCTCTATTTCGTAAATCTTATTTTTAAATTTCAGTAGGCCCCTGAGCCCTCCAGAGCAAGTGCTGATGATGGCCAGAGAGAAGGGCTCACCTTCTACAACACCATCATAGTAACAGTCATCCCTGAAGAATGGATAATCTAGCTGGAGATTCCCATCCTTATTATAAGTGAAGATGGGTAGATGCTTTGGGATTAAGCCTCTTTTCTGCCTAAGGTGCATTACAAGATTCCTCCCGTCAATTTGAAACAAATAAGTCATATTCTTGGATTTCTGTTGTCCAAATTTGAAGGTTAATGATTTTGGGATAGTTATTTCATAAGAAGCATAAATAAAGCCCCAAGGAGGTTTGTGAGAGGCAGTATCAGTCAGGAAAGTCATCAAGAATGTCATCACCAGCCAGGGAAGAAAAATATTCATATTCTCTGGCAAAGAAAGGAATCCCTTAAAATACAAAATACATTTTCTGACATTTCAATTCAGAGAAGAAATCCCCCAGCAACTGATGAGAATCTCGGAACAAGTTTATAAGGCTGTAAACAAAATGTCCTCCACAAAGACAAAGAGAATTCTATACCAGGCAACTGTAAATGGAGCTTTCTTTGGAATGTGGGTGGAGCTTAGGGAGCAGACATGGAATAGAATGGCAGACCTAATCAAGGGGGTGACTTGTGTTGCTAGCACTTTCTGCAGATGGCCTTTGTAGTAAATGTTTGCTTTTCTCGGTAAATGTAGACATGTCCACTGGGTTATTTCTATTCTTCTTTGGACCGAATTTGAACAACTTTCTACTTGGAGATTTTCTCTTCTATGAGTTGATGAAGTAAAAGGCTTTTAAAAGGGTGCACAACTATGTATTAATGATTAAGTACTTTGGCGTTTCTCGTTTGGAAGGGTTTACCAATTATTGTCAGAACTGATTTTCACCTAATTAAGGAGGGATGGATTGTGGGAAAATGCTGCACAAATATTCTGAATTAATAAAAAGGAGTTTTCTTTCCCTTTTGAGACCTGGATTTTTTTTTTTAAAAAAAAAAATCTATATCCCTAGATGAGTGTTTCTCACTTAGCAATTCTCAGAATTCCCCAATCAACATACTAGCGGAGAAATGTAGGAGTTGAAGTCATAATGGGAATTGAACTCCACACATCTTGAACTTGCTAAATTGAGAAACATTATTGTAGCTAGTGGGATAGGCAGGTTGAAAAGATATCCTCTCAACTTACCTGGGCCTGTGCAGAATTATTTCAATTGCTTGCTCGTGTACCTCACTCAATATGTACTCTCCTGTTTAGATAAGGATGTTGATTCCATGATTGGGAATCAGTTGTCAATGATGTGATGGTGATAATGATGAGAATGAAGAGGAGGATATGCAAATATTCACACACATGCTCTAATATCTCTGCGAAGAAAGAAGAAGCAAAAGCAATCACATCCTTCTCCATTTGCTCTCTAGATCTTTCACCATTCCTTCCCACTAGTCTGATAGGAGAATCAGGGCCATGCTACTGTAAGTAGGGTAGCACTGTTTTGTTTGGAAAACACATGAGGTAGACCGGGTTCCAACAAGAAATACTTTTATTATCAACAGTGAGTAACGGAACGCCGGCTGAAGCCGGGGCCAGCCCTTTTATACAGGCTGGCTTGCCTGCTTGCAGCCAATGGCAGCTATTTAGATTTGCCGCCTTTTTGGTATCTCTTTGGATTGGTTCCTAGTGAACCAATCCACTGTTCTTTTCTTTAGCCAATCAGAATGGTAGATTTGGAGTCATCCACTTTACATACAGAACACCCCTCCCTCCTTAGTTCAGTCCTACGTGGTGACGTAGTCTCGCAGGTAGGTGGGGCTTTTCCGGGCTCGACCTGACCTGCGCGGTTCATTTCCAGTGAGGACTTCGACTGGTTCGGATGGGGCTGCTGTGTCGTCCGTCCTCCTCTCTGGAACCGTCTGGAAGGGTGAGTCGGCCATTTTACCGCCGCCTGAGTTTCTTAGGCCGGCGGTTCTGCCGCTCCCTCCCGTTTCCTCGGGGCAGGTCGAGCTGGCTTGGCTGGCCCCTTCCGAAGATCTCTTTTCGTGGGTCTCTTCAAACGGTGAGTCTTTTGTTGGCTCTTTTTGGTCATTTTGAATGTTAGTTTTATTTTTAAAAAGTTCTTTATTCGTTTCTCGCCTTTCCCCCCCCACCTCGGTTTGCATTTCGCCGTGTTCTTTTGTAAATGTTTTTAAGTCCGCGGTTCTTTCCATAATTCGAGATCGAAGCTGGTCTATATGCCGCTTCCATTCCCTCCCATCGTCTAATTTTACCCGGTAGGATTTGGGGCCTGTAAGCTGGATAATTTGCCCGGGTAGCCATACCGGGTCCCCGGAGAAATTTTTGGCGTAAACTAAATCGTCTGTCTCGAATTGTCTGAACCGTGTTGAGGAGTCAGGGGGGTTTTCTGGGGTGAAATTTGGGTGTAACCTATCCAGGTGAGATCTTAATTTTCGCCCCATGAGTAGTTCTGCTGGTGATTTATTTGTGATAGTACTAGGTGTTATGTGCTGGAGTGTGAGCAACCGGTTTACTTTTTGTTGTGTATCTCCAGCGTCCATTCGTTCTAACCCTTCTTTTGTAAACCGGACCATTCTCTCTGCCCTGCCGTTCGCAGCCGGGTGAGCCGGCGCGGTTAGTGCATGTCTTATACCTAGGGAGGCTAGGTATTGCTCAAATGGTATACTGGTTAGCTGTGGCCCATTATCTGAAACGAGAATGTCTGGTATGCCAGGGGTGGCAAACAGGCTGTCTAGTTGCTTAATTACGGCTTCTGTTGTCGTTGATGGCATGATTTTTACTTCAAGCCAATTGGAATAGGCATCAACGACAATCAGAAAAGTATGCCCCTTGGTAGGCCCCGCGAAGTCAATGTGTATTCTTGACCACGGTCCTCGAGGGGTTTCCCAGTCCTTAACGGGTGCTTTTGGTGGGGATGGTCTAATTGTCTGGCATTTGTGGCATGAGCTTACCCAATACTCTATGTCCTTATCAATACCCGGCCACCACACGTAACTTCTGGCGAGGCTTTTCATCTTAACCATTCCGGGGTGCCCTTCATGTAAAAGCCTAAGAACCCTGGGCTGCAGTTTAGCAGGGATTACTACCCGATCACCCCACAACAAACACCCCTTTTGGATGGACAGTTCAGTCTGTCTGGACCGGAAAGGTTTGGAATTTTCAGTTTTTAGATTCTCCGGCCAGCCTTTACCTACCCAGCTAAGAACGCGGGCAGTCAATGAGTCTTTCGCGGTGGCTCTTGCGACATCATACGCTGATATGGTAGATCGGGGCATGTCTCGATTTGTAGCGCTGTCATCGTTGGTGCCGGGTCTGCGTCGGTTGTTGGCAAAGGCGCTCTGCTCAAAGCGTCCGCATGGGAAATTTGTTTCCCTGGTCGGTGTGTCAGAGTGTAGGAATAGGCCGCCAGGAACTCTGACCATCTCGTCATTCTGGGTGAAAGTATGTTGGGTGTTGGCTTGTTTCCCGCCAAAATCCCCATTAACGGCTTGTGATCCGTTATAATTCGAAAAGTCCTCCCATATACATATTCGTGGAAACGTTTTACTCCAGCGACAATTGCTAGAGCTTCCCTGTCCAATTGGCTATAATTTCGCTCGGTTTTTGATAGAGTCCTAGAATAATATGCGACGGGTGCTTCTCTGCCATCCGGTAGTTGGTGGCTCAGGACGGCACCTACTCCATATGGTGAGGCGTCGCAGGTCACTGTTAATGGCAGAGTGTCGCTAAATTGGATGAGAACGTTTGTTGATGTTAGCAGTCTTTTAATATTTTGGAAGGCTTTTTTTTCTTTGTAACCCCAAGTCCAAGTAGCCTTTTTGTCTAGCAGGCGGTGTAGCGGTTCTGCTATAGTGGCTTTGTTTGGCAGGAATACATTATAGAAATTAATCAATCCTAAGAATGCTTGGAGTTCCGTTTTATTTTTAGGTTCAGGCGCGTCATTTATCGCCTTAACTTTTTTATCTGTGGGGTGGATGCCCTCTCCGTCTATTGAGTAGCCCAGGAATTCGAGGTTGTTTTTAACTAGACAGCACTTCTCTCTTTTAACCTTGAGGCCAGCTTCTCTAAACTTAGTCAGAACCTTTTTTAGTCTGTTCCTTAATTGTGTTTCATCTCTGGCCGAGATTAGGACGTCGTCGAAATAGGGAACAACTCCTTGTATGCCATTTAGAAGGCGTTCCATTAGACTCTGGAAGACGCCAGGGGCTACGCTTACTCCAAATTGGAGTCGGTGGCATTTGAATGCGCCTTTATGGGTGACAATAGTCTGCGCTTCTGCTGTTTCTGGGTCTACTGGGAGTTGTTGATAGGCTTGTGCCAAGTCGAGTTTGGCGAAAACTTTGCCATTTCCCAGGGAATGGAGCAAATGCTGGACTACTGGCACCGGGTATGCGCTTGGTTGTAATGCGTTGTTCAGGGTAGCCTTATAGTCACCACAGATTCTGATGGACCCGTCTGGTTTAATGGGTGTGACGATAGGCGTTTCCCACTTGGCATGGTCCACCGGTTCTAAAACCCCTTGGGCTACTAATTTTTCCAGCTGTTCCTCTATTTTTGCCTTTAGTGCAAAAGGAACTCGCCTGGCTTTTATTCTTCGTGGGGCTATTTGGGGGTTTAAATTGAAAGAAATAGGGTTTCCCCGGTACTTGCCCAGTGATCCGTCAAACACATCGTGGAATTCTCTGACGAGGTCGTCTTCCCAGCCGGTTGTGGTCACTCGATCGACCCCGGTCATCCCGATGCCCAATGGCGCGAACCACTTGATGCCCAGGAGGCTTGGTCTGTCTTGGTTGACTATGGTCAGCGGAAGCACTTTGATGTGGTTTTTGTAGGCAACTTGAAAATGTCCTTTGCCCAACATAGGGATTTGGTTTCCCTGATAGTCTTTGAGGGTTAGGTGCTGCTTCATCAAGTCTTTGGTCTTGATACCTGGGACTAACTGTTTAATTGTGTCCCATGATACCATGGAGAGGAAGGACCCCGAGTCCACTTCCATCTTGCAGTGTTTTCCCTCGATTTCTACGACGATTTTAATTTTTCTTCCACTTTCCGTCTGGGAGCTTTGGATAATGACAGTTTGGTGTGTATTGGCTCGCTTTTCTTGTTGCCATTTTCTTTCGGCTCGACTTGGCTCGGCTCGTGTTGGGGAATTTCTGCGTCTCGTCGGGCTGTAAGATTTTTTATTTCTGCAGACCTTCTCGATGTGCCCTCTTTTTCTGCAATGTCGGCAGATGGCATCGAGGAATCTGCATTCGGCTCGTGGATGGTTTCCTCCGCAGCCAGCGCATTCCCGCCACTTTCTCCTTTCGCGCTCTTTCTTGTTTGTGAGCAAACGGTGGACCTCGTCGTCCTCCTCGCTTGATTCGTTTGTTTCGCCCGACTCTTCATAATGGGTCGTTGTGGCAGGATGCTTTTTCTCTTTGGCTGATGTTTCATCGCCGTGCGTGTTCATTTTCTTAAAAGTCACTGCGGATTTTTTCGTAGCTTCAGCGGCTGTTGCTTCCACAATGGCTTCGGTAACGGTGATGTTGGGCTTGTTGAGCATTTTACTCTGTGCGGTTGAGTCTCTCAGGCCCAACACCACGCGATCTCTCATTGCCTCGTCTATGTTTGAGAATTCACACTCACCCCCAATTTGTCTGAGTGCAGCGACGAAGTCGGCAACGGTTTCTCCCTCTCTCTGGTCTCTTCGGTAGAATTCATGTCGCTTTATTAAATTAGACACCATCGGGGCGTAGTGTGCTTTCAGGAGTCTCTGTAATTCTGTCCACGTTAATTGTTTAACGTCCCGAGGCTTGGCGAGGGCTTTTGCCATTTTAAAGACAGTTGTTCCGCAGTGCGTCAGGAACACGGCTCTCTTTCGTTGTTCGGAAATGCCTTCCATTTCGTTGCTCTCCAAGTACATTTGGAAGCGATCAGCATAGGAATCCCAATCCTCTTCGTTGGGATTGAAGGGTGCGGGCGGTGCGTTGTTTCCAGACATCTTAGTTGCAGTCTGGGCTTCTATCACCACGTGCAGGTTTTGTTCCATTCAGGACGATCCCACCTTCGTCGCCAGTGTTTTGTTTGGAAAACACATGAGGTAGACCGGGTTCCAACAAGAAATACTTTTATTATCAACAGTGAGTAACGGAACGCCGGCTGAAGCCGGGGCCAGCCCTTTTATACAGGCTGGCTTGCCTGCTTGCAGCCAATGGCAGCTATTTAGATTTGCCGCCTTTTTGGTATCTCTTTGGATTGGTTCCTAGTGAACCAATCCACTGTTCTTTTCTTTAGCCAATCAGAATGGTAGATTTGGAGTCATCCACTTTACATACAGAACAAGCACCTGATCATTTATCCTTTTCTCCACCACAGTGGAAACCCTTCTTTTACTGGCTTGTGAGCAATTGCATCATTGTGATCCTAAAGCTACTCAGCTAGGCTCAGGAGAAAGATATCAGATTATTCCTTTTTTTTGTTTTTGAATTTTTTTTACAACAAAAATAACACATAAAAACCATCTTTCAGTTATACAGTGTGTCATCTGGGTACATAGATATTGTGCACATAATAATATTCATATACATTTCTCATTGAGTTTACAATCATATTGTATTCTAATCAACATTATTTATCATATAATACCATGTTTCTCCAACAATACACCTCCCTCACAGGAAGACCCAGCATGTTTTCTTGGAATAAAATGAAATTAAGCCCCTCCCCCCAAATTTAGGCCTAGTTTAAAATATGCGAAATTAGGGGGGAGGCAGGGGGAACTTGCCATTAGGAGTGCCCCGCAGGCAGCTACGCCTCACCATCAGCCGTTCCTAGCACCATGGTGAAGCACGGAGGGCTCCCTTACCCCTCCCTTACCCGGGTCAGCAGGCAGGCGGTGTCAGCGTGAATGTCCGGCAGCATTTCAGCTGCTTCTCAGGTCTCTGTAGCTTCCACGGTTCCCATTGGTCTCTGGTGCCTCTCTCGCCAGAACCGTCTCCAACAACAGTGCCAGCACTGTTCCAGCAGCAGTGCCAGCAGCAGCGGGAACCGTGGCAGTTACGGAAGCGGCTCCCCCACCCGAGAAACAGCTAAAATGCTTCCATGGTTCCTGCCGCTGCTGCTGCTGTTCTTGGAGACAGCGCTGGCGAGAGAGGGACAGCTGCAGCTCGGCCTGGGCACCTGGAGTGCAAGAATGGACTGCGCACCAGGACTTTTGCAAACTTGCAGAGCCCGAGGCTGGAGCACCAAGGGTAGCAGCAGCAGAGACGCTCATTCGGCTCTTCTCACACCCACCCAGACACTTGGGATTAAACCAAAATGCAGCATGTTGATGCACGTTGGGCATTTTGACGTGCGTTGGACTGCGTCAAAATCTTTTTTTCCCTGTTGTTATGGGGACGGGGAAAAAGCGGGAGTGACTCAGACACTGTTGTTGGAGACGGCGCTGGTGTGTGTGTGTGGGGGGGGGAGAAATTAATTCACCCCAAAAAAGACGTCATAGCCGTTTTTTCAGGGCTCAAAAAAAAAAAAAGGCCTGGCCTTATTTTGTGAGAAACACGGTATCATTATTACATTGTCATTAGGTTTTTATTTCAACTTCAAACTATTCTTAAAGGGAAATCCCAACTTTTTACAAAATTATAATCATGCTATAACTTATTCAAATATAATTGGTTATATCATTATTATTACAATATCCTTTAATTTCTTACTCTACTTTCTACCATCCATAAAATAAATCTCAACTCTTATAATACTCCTTTTCTTCTCGCTCTCTAATTGCTCATGTTAATCTACTCATTTCTACACATTCCATTATTTTCTAAATCACCTCCTCCTCCATCGGAATTTTCTCATTTTTCCAATTTTGTGCAATTACAATTCTAGCTGCTGTTAATACATTAATAATCAAATCTTTACTTCTTTACTATAACCTTCAGGCACAATCCCCAGTAAAAGTATATCAGGCTTTAAATCTATGTGTTGTTTTATTATTTTTTTCCAACCATGTGTGTATTTTAGTCCAATATCTTTTAGCTTCTGCACATGTCCACAACATATGGTAGTATGATCCAGGTATCTGATGACACTTCCAACATTTTGCCACTTTGTCTTTAAACATCTTTGCAAGTCTTGCCGGGGGTGAATGCCACCTGTAAAACATCTTATACAAATTCTTTTTATAGGCTGTTGACATTGTTAATTTATAATTTCTGGTCCATAGTTTCTGCCATTTATCCAAGTCTCCCATATCCAAAATTGCACCCCCACACCAAGCAATCATCGTTTCTTTAACTTGTTCCAGAGGTGGTATTCAGCAGGTTCTGATCAGTTCTGGAGAACAGGTAGCAGAAATTTGTAATAATTCGGAGAACTGGCAAATACCATCTCTGACTGGAGATTTACAGTATCTTTCCCCTTCCACACCCACCAAGCAATTCCCACAGAAAGTAGTAAAACAATTTGTATCCCACCACTGACTTGTTCGATGTAGAATTATTCCTGTTGCTATCAATTCAGAGCTGAGAACTCATTAATTTATATCCATGCAAATGATCTTCAAAACTTAGAGACTTTCACCCCACCCAAAAAAACCTGTTTTTTAAAAATACAGGTATCTGTGTATGAAGAGGGTTTTTTAAATTCAGCTCTTCACCTTTCAAACAATAATGTTGGTGTTTCAAAAGCTAAGCAGACTTTTATTTGAAACAAAGCATCATAGTCATAATAGACCTGATGAGAAAACTTATAATTGAATAATACAGAGGACCATGCTGTCTTTCACCATTGTCACTGAGTGGTTCACAATACTGACTGTTCATAATAATTTCATCACTAATTTTACTGAGGTACAGTTAGAGAAGGGTCGGTGTGCAGCACTGTATTGGCAGCCCAAGTGATCTCTTGATTTTTTTTGACATCCAATGTACTGTTGGTATAGCTGTCTATTGGTCGAAGTATCTTCAGCTCAGATTCTTCAATTTTCAGGCTAACCTGGAGAGTTATTTTTCTTTACAAATGAGAGATTTCCTCAACTTATTCTCAATGAATTCTACTCTGCATAGAGGGTTTCTCCCATTGACAAAGCCAAACTTTTCAAAAAGAAATGTATCTGTGGGACATTTTTAATTTATAAATGTCTTTGTTTCTAAAATTGACTGCTATTTTCCATATTGTGCATTTTTAACAAGGGTGAGTTAAACTAGTGTTCCTTCTTTTGATTTTCTAGCATAGACCCTTGCTTGAAATTTTCCAAAATTATCAGCTGATCCTTGAACCAGTTAACCAGGCCAGTAAAAACAATTTTGAGAAAAAAAAGAGTATTCCAGCTACAATTGATGTATTCATATTAGCTTTAGCCTGTACCATAACTGGAGGTGACTCACTGTCTATTCTACCTTCATAGCCTCTATTTCTGCAGTCTGTAGGGGCCCATCCAACACCATAGTGACAATGTTTGAGAGTGTTAGATATATTATGGTTGTGGCACATTGTGACATTACAGTGGTATTTTAGAATGGACACATTGAGACAACTACCTTCAATACACAACCTGTTATTGCCATGAGGAGTACCATCTTCACTGCTCCAATATCATTTACCTTCATCCCAGAATGATAGTCAGTGCCTCAGCATTGATTAATTCCAGTGTAAGTATGAATTATTATGTTGTGATCCTCCAAAGAAGGCATTTGTATATTTTTACACTGAATATGGCCACACAGATATCACATTTCTTGTAAATTCCATGTTTAAGGCCAGAGTTGCCAAAGCTATCATCATCATCTTCTTCTTCATCATCATCATCTCTTTTCAGAATTTTATTATTCCCCACAGTTCCTTCTAGAGAATTTTACTAAGAAAGATTGGGAATGAACCCTAAGGCTGGCCCCCATCCACTTGCCCTGCAACAGGAATAGACTGGCAAGTACTAGAATTGATACTGATTTCCCAATTCATTTGTTATCTCTTTATGACCAGGAATAGTATATCAAGAACTGGCTAAGTGAACTATCTTACTGGAAGTACCAAGTGTATATCATCCCCTCCTATTGGCCCCCAATGTTAGTTTAATGAGCTTCCTTCAAGCATTCATCATACTTTTAAACATACAGAAAGACATTAGTCGTTCTCATACATCTGAATAATCTTTGTGGATAGCATTCCTGTCATGTCCCAGTATAAATAAGGGGTAAAATGGGAGTGAAAAGTAGCACAGGACATTTTTTCCCTCTTGAAAGCTGTACAAGTGTTAGATAGAAACCCCACCAAATTCCACATAATAACAGTTTAGTCAAAGGAAATAACTTTAAAAGAGAAAGAAATCATCTTTGAGGTCCCTTATTACCATTTCATTTACTTAGTGTGGCATGTTTTGGATGTGACACCCTGATGCTCCCCAATTTTAAAATGCATCAGTACAGCACAAGGCAGCAAAAGACTGGAAATTAAACTTAGTAGTATTGGGATCATGGTCCCCTGAGACACGGCTTTTTAAAAAAGAAGAAACATCACAAGCTGAGCCACATAGCAAAGGATCAAGGAAGGAACAAATCTTTGTGTAAGAACAACCACTGCATATGGAGTTGACTCACTGGTGGACTTTCTTCTTTGTAGTAGTCCAGATCTCTGATGAACATAGGCACAATTGGCCAGCCTTGGAAGCAAAAGTGAGCCCTGTCCAGTTAAGATTGCCATTAAAGTGGAAAAAGGAGGGGGAAACACACTGGAGTTGTCCTCACTTGTGTGTTGAGTTTCAGTATGATTTTGAAATAATTTATCTGGGGCAAGTGCTATACAAGTGTTCTGAGAAAGGAGGAAGAAAGAAGGAAGAAGAAATGTGGCTCCATTTCTTTGTTCAGTTATCATTATAAATGGACTGATTTTTCTTGTGACTGTGAGCCTAGAGGACGAATAGGTAGTAGATGAATGAAGGGCTCTTTTACCAGACATCGCAGGGGAGGAAGTCTATCAGAATGTGTTTATATGAATATGTGGTTCTCCCTCTTTCCCTCTCTTTCTCCCTCCCTCCCTTATATGTGTGTCAGTGTGTTTTTTGCAGTGTGTGAGGAAGCGGTAGCTGGGCACACTGATGATACTAAGAGTTAATGTTTCCAGTGGGGTGAAACTTAAACAACCTTTTATTTAAAACAGAGCAATCATAATAGAACTGATGAGAACAGTTGTAACTGTTGTGAAGTGCAGTGTTGGCAGTCCAAATTATACATCATCATCAATGCCTTTTGATCTTTCTTTGACATCCGATATAATGTTGGTATAGCTGGCTATTGCTTGAGGTGTCTTCAGTTCAGACACTTCATTTTCAACGCTATCCCGAAGAATTATTTTTTGTTACAAATCAGAGATTTACTCCACTCATTCTCACAGAACTTACCTTGCCTACATCACAAGGTTTCTTCACCTTCAAAGGAACCAAATTTTTCAAAAGGAAATGCGTCAGGGAGACATCTTTAAAACATTGAAATTTCAAATGTCTTTGTTTTTCAATTTGACTATTAATTCCTGTGTACATACTGGATGTGTTATGCATTCTTAGCAAGGGTGAATTACACTGGTGTTCCTTCATCATTTGCTTTTGTAGCATGGACTCTTCCCTGAAATTTTCCAAATGGGTTTCTTAGCCCATTCTTGAACCAGATAACCAGGCCAGAAGAAACAATTGTAAGACAAAAGGCACAGAATATTCCAGCTACAGCTATGGTTTTCATATCACCTTTAGCCTGTACCAAAACTGGAAGTGGCCCACTGTCTATGCTACCACCATAGCCACTATTTCTGCAATCTGGAGGAGCCCATCCAACATCACAGTGACAGTGTTTGAAAGTGTTACATACTCCCCGATTGTGGCACATTGTGACATTACAGTCGTATTTCAGAATGGACACATCGATGCAACTACCCTCAATACACATCGTATTATTGCCACAAGGAGTACCGTCTCTCACTGCTCCAATATCATTTACATTCATGCCCGTGTGATAGTCAGTGCCCCAGCACTGATTAACTCCAGTGGAAGTGTAAATTATTGTACTGTGTTCCTCCAAAGAAGGCATCTGTATATCTTTACACTGGATACGGCCACACAGGCTATTCCCAGTATCGCATTTCTTGTAAGTGCCATGTTTAAGGCCGCAGTTGCCAAAACGATCACCTTTATTATTTACTTGTCTGAAGCAAACTTCAGAAGCAACCGTTGCTCCACTACCAAATATCATTTTGCACTGCATATCATGAGTCGTGCAAATCCCATGATAACAGTACACGCCCTCATTGCACACAGCACCATCTTGCACATGCACATCTTCTGGACAGTGCTCTGAAGTCCCATTGCAATATTCAGGAAGATCACAACTGCTAATTTTCTCTCGGCAAATAGTTCCACGTTGACGATATTGGCAGTTAGCACAGCACAGTCCAAAGGCACAAACAGCCTCCGGGCGCAACATACAATTAGTTTGACAGCAAGGATCTGACTTGCATTGTGTTTCTGACCCACAGTCACACTGCTCTCCCTTTTCCACTCTTTTGTTACCACAGAATTCAAACTTAAATGTTGCGTTGGTGTCTGGTGGGACAAGTAAACAGTCATGATTTCTAAGGTGAAAATAATCTTTGTAACTGCAGTTACTAAATTTATCAGTTAGTGATGTATAGGCTCCCATAATGCAAGTTGGCTTTCCACAATAACAATATTGTTGATCATGATACATTCCAAGAGTGTGTCCCAGTTCATGAGCAAATCGTCCTGAAAACCAAAACAAACTGGTACCTCTATACGATTCGATAGCACTTGCCGACTCACTGCTACATATAGTTGCAACATAAGCATGTCCTATTACTGTCCCCAAATGCTGATATAAAAATAGGTGAGCAGCATCATTTTTTAAAATTTTAAGTAGATGGTTTCTTCTCCACCTATTAAACAATGAAAGCGTCTTGTCTGCTGAAGAGGTAATGCTTATGGGGTTGTTTTGTGACCAGATCACTAAGCCTGCTATTGACAAATGAATAGAAAGTGAATCATAGAATGAATTAGCAGTGTGGACAATATCTAGAACTCTCATCGTAATAAAAGATTCATTTCTTTTAAACTGCAAATATAGTTCATGATCGAACACAATTGCCACCTTAGCATATCTTGTATGCGGCCACCAGGATTTACCAAAAATGTCTTTGTGTTCAAGATTCTCTGTTTTAGGAATTACATCCCGTTGATGGCTATGCTCTTCCTCTCCTACTCCACAAGTCATCTGGAGAGCCCCTTCCTCTACTTCTAACCGAAACACCACATGTTGAAAGGTGGAAGATTCCTGGACTGGTTCAATTTCATAGGTCTTATTTTCAATTTGCAAGAGACCTCTCAGTCCTCCTGAACATGTACTAAGGGTGACCCGAGAAGAGGACTTTCTCCGTATAAATCCATGGTAGAAACAGTCATCCTTGATAAAAGGATGATCCACTTGGAGATCTCCTGCTGTATCATAGGTGAAGACAGGAAAGACCTTAGGGATGAAGTTCCTTCTTTGCCTGAGGAACACCACATGAGGATTGCCTTCAATGTGCAGGAGGTAACTCACATGCTGGGATTCTTCTTGGCCATACTTGGGAGACAGTTTCCTTGGGATGATCACATCATAAGAGACATATCTGAAGCCCTGAGGAGGTACCTGTGTAGAAGCTGCATTTTGGATGATCTTAAGCAATATCACACTCAATAATGCCACAAAGGTACTCATTTTCACAGAATGAGGGAAGGAACTGACCCTATTCTAAGAAAGGAATCTCAACAGAGATGGGTCTGGCAGAATTAAGTTTGTGTGTGTGTGTGTGTGTGTGTGTGAGTGAGTGAGTGAGAGAGAGAGAGAGAGAGATGTTAGGACTGGTTAAACATTTGAAAATGAGGATTCTATACACAGCAACAGAAAATGCAAGATTCTGGAATGTAGGCGGAGTTTGAAGAATCAAATACAGAATACAAAAGCAAAGCAATATTTATGAAATGTTATTATGATGACTTGTTATTTAATTACTTGAAGTTCCCAGGATAACTCCAAACAGCTTGTTACTGTTTGTATCCTCTTTTTTAAAAATATATTTTTCATTTTTTATTTCAACAAACATATAATTGTGTGAACAGTGTGTTTCCAGCGTGTTTTATATTTTAGAACAAACATGACAATACCTTTATATTGATACTTATTGATATTCTTGTATAGTTTGATGATACTAATACAAATTATTGAGTTTAATTATTCAATATTCCCATGTGCTATTTTTGTGTCAATCTCTGTATTTTTAATATCACTTCTTTTGTTATAAATACTATATTAATAGTCATATTTTCAGTGTTTAACAATTTATATAATTCTAATAACCATCCCTAAGTTAATATTAATTTATATTTTACATTTCAGAACAAACATGACAGTAGTTTCATATTAGTACTGTTAACATTCTTATATGGTTTGATATAAATACAAATTATCAATCTTAATTCTTCAATATTCCCATGTACTATTTTTATGTTAAGCTCTGTGTTATTAACATTATTTCTTTTATTATAAGTAGTATATTAATAGTCATATTTGCAGTGTTTAACAAACTATATGGTTCTAATTCATATTAATTTATGTTTCTGATTGTTTATCCCCTTCTTGCTTCTTGGTTGTGCCACTATTATATTTAAAGCAAAATCCCTTTCTCTTCTCATTTTAATACAAACAACATAATATTCATCCTATTTAAACTTACGCTATATTTAACTATCTTGTTTTTGTATCTATCAAATTCTACATCATTTCTTTTTCTTACAATACAATATTAATTTTCATGTTTATTACAGTTAGCAATTATTTATCTTAAGTAATAATCTTGCAATAGAATATTAATTTTCATGTTTATTTCAATTAATAATTTATATATCTTAAGTAATAATCCACATATTTATGTGGAATCATAATCTTTCCCCCCTTCTAACCATTGTCTCTTATTCTAAATAAAACATTGATTAATTGCTTCCTAGCATGTCTCCCATTTTCTATCATTTTTTGACTATTCCCCTTTTCTATTATGTTCCATTGTCTCTTTTTCACATAATTTGCTCTTATCCCTATCTTTCTCCCAAAACATTCTCCCTGAAATTCCATTCCCTGTTGCATTTCCCTTAAAAAACTCTCCCCTTGGTATGCTGCATCAATCATCATCATTTTAAAGTTTATTTCCTTTTTATCCTTTCTTTTTATTTGTTGTTCCATTTGTTCTATTTTTTCTGGTTACTTTTCTGATTGATTCCTACTCTTCCTAGATCTCCTGTTTTCTTTCTATTATTTGCATCTCCATTTCCGGATCTTCTAACAAGTTCTGTATTTTATTCAAAATGTCCTCAAATCTTCTTTTCATATCCTTCCGTTCCAACATAATTGCAAATTCCATTTATCTTTGTTTCTGTTTATTCTGTTTCTTCTATCCAATCACCCAACAGTCTTTTATTCAAACCAGAATCACTTTTCAGACTAAAAATCCAATTTCCAGGAGTCTTTATGACCCCAAACTAGTCAATCTGTTCTTTTAGATAAGGGGTCTTCATACTTGACAGCTTTGTGGACTTCAACTTCCAGAATTCCTGCTCCAGTCATGTTAGCTCAGGAATTCTGGGACTTGAAGTCCATAAGTCTTAAACTTACCTAGTTTGAAGACCCTTATTTTAGATAGTCCAAGGGTAATACTTTCATGAGTTTCTCCACTAGTTAAATTTTATATTATAACTTTCTGGGGTCTTTTAACAATACAATTTCTTTTTTTCTTTTTTTTCAAGACTCCTTAAGTCAGGTCTTATCAAAACTTTGGGAATCTGTAATGTCTTCTTTTAACAGCAGGTGGTGCCCTTAGATCAGTTTCCACTTTTCATTTTTCTTTTCTTTTTATCTTTTTCATCAATTTTTGCCAATATTCCAAAAAATAAATATATATTCCTTTTTTTGTAAATCGATTACAGTATTTTAAAATAATGCCTATCCCAAGCCAGAGTTTGTCAAAACACAAAGTCCGGTTTTCAATTATTCCTTAAGAAATTTACAGTATTCTTCCTACATTTTACTATCTGTTTTCCAGTTTTTAAAATTAAGTTTTAATACTTTATAAATTCTACTCCATTGTTAGGTTGCTGCCAGTTTAAAAATCCTTATGAGTCCTCTTTTCTGGTACCTTTATTGGGGTTACACTTAGAAATTCGAAAGTATTCTCACTCAATTCACACACCATTCACCATTTCCTTGGTCCTGCACAGTCTTAGGTATTCAGATTGTCTCCGTCTTTATGACAGCCATTTTGGTTGCCACTGCATGTCATCTTCAGGTGAAGGGGCTTTCCATGTCAGGGAGGAGAGATACGCCTCTCTTCTACCTGCCAGGCAATCCCACTTTTCTTCACCACCCCTCCAGGGTGGCTATGGCTTCAATTGGGGCCCTCCAATGAGGTGAGCTGTGGAACTCTCAGTCCTCATCTCCAAAGGCGATGGAAGTTCAGCCAGAAGTCCCAGAAACTGTTTGTATCCTTGTTGTTGTAAGTTGTGAAGTCATTTATGAGCGATCATGACCCCATGGACAACGTTCCTTCAGGTCTTCCTTTCCTCTACAATCTTCTGGAGTCTATTTAAGCTCATGCCTACTGCTTCAGTGACTCCATCCAGCTACCTCATTCTCTGTCATCCCATTGTTCTATTGCTTTCAATCTTTCCCAGCATTAGGCTCTTCTCCAGTGAGTCCTTCCTTCTCATTAGGTGACCAAATTATTTGAATTTCACCTTCAGGATCTGGCCTTCTAAAGAGCAGTCAGGGTTGATCTCCTCTAGGACTGACGGTTCTTTGGTGCTCAGCTTTTCTTATGGTCCAACTTTCACAGCCATAATTGCAACTGGAAAAACCATAGCCTTGACTATATGCACTTTTGTTGGCAGGGTGATGTCTCTGCTTTTTAGTATGCTATCTAGATTTGCTATAGCTTTCCTCCCCAGGAGCAAGCAACTTTTAATCTCTTGGCTATTCAATTGAGGAGACAGAAAAATAGACAAGTAGTCAGACAGGGAAACAAGCAAGCAAGCAAGCAGTCAGTTGGTCAGGCAGGCAGACAGACACACAGAGAGAAGCATGTCAGTCTAGCTAATCTCAGATTTTCAAATCTAAGAGGGGACCACAATCTACCAGCAAACCATCAAATTAATATTTGCTATTTAGTTCTGAATACCTGGGTATGAAGAGTCATGAAACCATTGAAATTTTATTCAAGAACTGAGCATGGCTAGTCTAGTGAAGAGAAGGACCAGGGGAGACATGATAGCATTCTTCTAATATTTGAGGGGTTGCCACAGAGAAGAAAGGGTCAAGCTATTTTCTAAAGCATCCGAAAGCCAGACAAGAAATAATGGATGGAAACTGAACAAGGAGAGATTTAACTTGGAAATAAGGTGAAACTTTTTTACAGCAAGAACAATCAACCAATGGAACAACTTGCCCTCAGAAGTTGTGGGAACATAATCACTTGAGATTTTCAAGAAGAGATTGGACTGCCATTTGTCAGAAATAGTGTAGGGTCTCCCACTTGGGTGGTGGGGGTGGACTAGATGACTTACAAGGTCCCTTCCAACTCTGATTATCTGTTATCTGTTTGAAACAAAAGTTCTGCATTGGGGAAGATATCAATAAATATGAATTTATTGCCTAACCTCCTGTTGATTTAGCAAAAGGTAGGAATGATGCTTGGAATGATTGACAGTAATCAAGAGAAGGTTTGGGAATGGAAATTGTATGGTGACTACAGAAAACAGTTCCTGTACTCAAAATATTTTTTATTTTTCCCTAAAGCTTGTACCTGATGAAATTTACAAGCATTGTTGGGTGAAACTGCATTAAGGACCAGAAGTGTGCATTCTTAGCACAAAAATCCCATTTAAAAGGCTGATCAGATTGAACTCTTTTTCATTTTTGAAAGGGTGAAGCCAGATACATGAGCAAGAAAAATGGCAAAAGAATGTATCATGTATAATTTAATGTGGTTTTAAGCTACAGAAAACAGCAACAAAAAGAATTGACCTGTTCAACAAAGACTGCATTGGATACTACAGATTCTATGTACTTCGCACTCCTAGTTGGTGTTCATGGATGTGGTGTGTTGATCTTCTACTGTCTATCCTACATAGTGGCTGTTACAGTCCTTACCTGTATATTGTAGATGACTCTTGTTTTTTTTTCCTTTTGAGGCTACTGAGTCTTTTGGTTTGTTGATTGATTGGTTGGTTGATTTTAGATAATTTATGTAGCAGTCCATTCACTTGCAGTGACTCTAGGCAGTTTGCAGACAATAGAAAGGGGAAGATATTAAAATTATTATTGTTGTTGTTGTTGTTGTTGTTGTTGTTGTTATTCAGATTATCTAAAGAAGCGGATGAAACCATCAATCACATATTGAGCTGTTGTAAGACAATCACTTAGACTTGTTAGGAATTGAGTCACCCAACAGCTATTTGGGATGGAAATATATAAACCAGGATAGACATTTTAATTCTGTATCTTTAAGAGCGTGCAAAAACTACAATTGGGTGTGGTTCTGCAAATAGCCATAAGATGGAGCCAGAAACCTGGGTTATTTTAGTCTCAGTGAAGTGAGTGAGTCTCTGTTTTCTTCTGTTGGAAAGAGTTGCCGTTCCTCCATTTTTTCCTTTTTTGACTGTTATTCTTGGATTTGACGTAAGTCTGTTATTGAACTGTTTTTGAAACTGGACTTTGATATTCAGATTATCCTTGAAATAAACACTGACTGATTTACCTGAGAATGACTTGGACTGCTTGTTTGGACTGTGCTTAAATGTTTATTGAAAGTAAAAACCTACATTAACTGTACAGTGTATCTGTGTGCTATGTGTGTATTATTCCAACACTACTCTCACTACATCTCCCTGTATGCGCTCATTCTCCTAACGGGGGATTACCTCAACAAGACTGACTACAAACAATGTCACAACACAGTCGCTCAGATGGTCCACTGGAATTTGTGTCACAACTATCATCTGCCTGTAGCAAAGAATTGGTGGGACCATAAGCCTGAAAAAATGGTCGAAAATGAGCATGCAAGACTACTGTGGGACTTCTGAATACAGATTGATAAAGTTTTGGAACACAACACCCCAGATATAATGATTGTGGAGAAGAAAAAAGTGTGGATTGTTGACATGGCCATATCTGTTGACAGCAGAATCGACCAGAAACAACTTGAAGAAATCACCAGATATCAGGACTTGAGAGTTGAACTGCAGAGACTCTGGCATAAACCAGTGCAGGTGGTTCCAGTGGTACTTGGCACACTGGGTGCTGTGTCTAAAGACTAGGCAAGCACATGAAAACAATTGGTGCTGACAAAATCACCATTGGTCAACTGCAGAAGGCCACCTTACTGGGATCTACTCACATAATCTGTCCATCACGCAGTCCTAAATACTTGGGAAGTTTTCGACTAGTGATTTGTGATACAAAACCCAGCATAATTATCTCATTTGCTGTGTACATTGCTATTTTTTGTGAATAATAATAATAATAATAATAATAATAATAATAATAATAACAACAACAACAACAACAACCCCATTCCTCTCAGCAACAAAACACACTCAAACCCGCCATTTAAATGGCTCCATCCCATTCCTCATCCCATTCCTCTTGTGAAACCATGTCTTCAAGGTCTTATGAAAGAGTATCAGAATGGGGGCCAGCCTAATTTTTGAAAAGATAATGTTCCAGAGTCACTATGGAGAAGGGCCTTTTTCTGGCTCCTGACAGATTTACCTCCTTAGAGGATAGGACCTGCAGGTCCTTTTTGTACAGGCATTCAATACTATCATTCCGGAAAGTCTTCCAACTGCACTAAATCAGCTAGCCATGCCTGACCAAACCTGTAAGTGGATCATAAACTTTCTAAGAGACAGGAAGCAGCAGGTGAAGCTAGGCAAACTCACATCAGATACCTTTACAATTAGCACAGGGAGTCCCCAGGTTTGTGTGCTCTCTCTGCTTCTCTTCTCTCTATATACCAATGACTGCATCTCAAAGGATCCCTCTGTTAAAGTACTGAGGTTTGAAGATGATGCAACAGTGGTTAGTCTCATTTTAATGAAAAGAAGGACTAGAGGTGACATGATTGCAGTGTTCCGATATCTCAGTGGCTGCCACAAAGAAGAGGGAGTCAAGCTATTCTCCAAAACACCTGAGGGCAGGACAAGAAGCAATGGGTGGAAACTAATCAAGGAGAGAAGCAACCTAGAACTAAGGAGAAATTTCTTGACAGTCAGAACAATAAACCAGTGGAACAACTTGCCTCCAGAAATTGTGAATTCTCCAACACTGGAAGTTTTTAAGAAGAGATTGGACAACCATTTGTCTGCAATGGTGTAGGGTTTTCTACCTGAGAAGGAGATTGGACTAGAAGACCTCTAAGGTCCCTTCCAACTCTGTTATTCTAATCTATTGTATTCTATTCATTTGAGACAACACCACATCTGCATACATATGGGAGGATGAACAACTAGTTTTGTGGTGCAGCCAGAACAATCTTGAACTGAACACACTCAAAACTGTAGAAATGATGGATTTTAAGAGAATCCCTCCTATATTACCACCTCTTACAATACTAGACAACATAGTATGAACAGTAGAGACCTTCAATTTTCTAAGTTCTCTAATATCTCTAGACTTAAAATGGACACATCAAAAACATCATCAAAAAAGCACAGCAAAGAATGTTCTTTCTGTGCCAACTCAGAAAGCTCAAACTGCCCAAGGAGCTGCTGATAAAGTTCTACAAAGGAATTACTGATCCTGTCATCTTCACCTCTATATAACTGTCTGGTTTCTCACTTCAACCAAACAAGAAAGACAGAGACTTCAACGATAGTTTTAGAACTGCAGAAAAAACAATTGCTACCAGCCTGCCTTCCATTGAGGACCTGTATATTGCTTGAGCCAGAAAGAGCGATATGAAAATATCTACAGACCAATCACATCCTGAACATAAACTGTTTCAGCTTCTACTCTCAAGACACCAGAACAACTAGACTCAAGGACAGTTTTCTTCCATGTCATCACTCTGCTAAACAACTAATTCTCACAACACTGTCAAACAATTTAGTAAGGCTATACTACTATTATTATTCTCATATTTCCTATTACCTATCTCTTTCTCTTCTTATGACTATAACTTGTTGCTTGTATCTTACAATTTATATTGTTTTATTAGTATCCTGGTATGGTTTATGTTGATTTCTTATTTAGTAGCCTATGACTATCACTAAGCGCTGTATCTTAGGATTTATGATGAACATATTTTTATGTTGACTATGTTCATATTTTATCACTTGTTGCTTGTATGTACACTGAGAGCTTACGCACCACAGACAAATTCCTTGTGTGTCCAGTCACACTTGGTAAATAAATAATTCAATTCTATTCCTTTCCTCTCCACTCTAATGGATCAGCTGGATGTGATCAGCAAGAGATAGTTGCTCAGATAACCTGGTCCCAAGCATGTAAGGCTTTAAAGGTGACAACCAGCACTTGAATTGCACTTGGAAGCAAATTGGCAAGCAATGCAGCTCCTGCAGGAGACATCAAGGTTTGTACAAAATCATGCGGGTTGCTACATTTTGAACCCACTGGGACTTCCAGATGCTTTTCAAAGATAGCCCCATGTAGAGTGCAATAGTCAAAATAGGTGACTAAAGCATGAGTGACCGTGAATAGGGATTGTTGGACCAGGAAAGGGTGTAACTGGTGCACAACTCGCAGTTGTACAAAGGCCCTCCTGGCTACAACTGTACCTACTCTTTGAGCAGAAGTTGCAAGTCCAGGAGAACCCCCAGATTATACAGTGGTCTGTTTGGAGCAGAGCTACCCCATCCAAGACCAAAGATAATTGTCCATGGACCAAATAACCCCAACTCAGAGCCACTTGATCTTGCAGGGTTCAGTTTCAACCTGTTGTTCCCCATCCAGCCCATAACAGCTTCCAGGTACTATACAAGGGAGGTCATGATATCATTTAACTCACCATGGACTGAGACATATACCTGGGTATCATCAGCATATTGATGATATCTCAGCCCATGTTGATAGATGATCTCATCCAATAGATTAATGTAGATATTAAATAATAACAGAGAGTAAATCCTGCAAGGCAGTGCACAAGAGTTTGACCTCTTATTTCCAATTAATACTGAGAGTAGCCAAAGAGGAAGGAAGTGAACCAGAATAGCACAAAGCTCCCAACTCTCAACCCCAGAAGCTGCTTCAGAAGGATACCATTGGAAGCTGCTGAGAGGTCAAATAAAAAAGAATTGATGCACTATTCCCATCCTGCTCCAGTCAGAAATCACCAAAAAGTCTGACCAATGCCATTTCAGTCCCATATCCAGGCCCAAATTTTAACTGGTAGAGGTCTAGATAATCTATTTCATCCAGAAATCTCTGGAACTGCCACACAATTATCTTCTCAACAAGCTTCCCCATAATGGGAAAATTGGAGACAGATCAGAAATTATCCAACAAAGTGAATCCAGTGATGATTTTTAAAAAGAGGTGGACCACTGCCTTCTTAAAGTGCTGGAGCACTACCCCATCCTATAAGGAAGTATTGATCACTGCCAGAATCTACTCACATTTCACCTTCCAGGAAGCTTTCACAAGCCAGGAGAGACATGAGTCTAAAACAAAAGTGTTTGTGTGCATATATCCTATGAACCTGTCCCTCAAGAGCAACAGGGTAAAACAGTTCCCAGTGCTCCAGGAGCCTCCACTGGACCATGCCAGAATCTGACAAGGAACAAAATTGAGTAATGTTGTCTTCCAGAAAATCCACAAATTCCTCAGTGCGACCCTTCAGGTAACCTCAGTCTCCTCCTTCCCCAGGAGGTGACAGCTCACCTTAAAGAGGGCCGCTGATAAATTATCTGCAGATGCAATTAGTGTGGGGAAATATTTACACTTTGCCACAAGGTAGGCCTTGGTAGCATCTCTTACCCATGTTTGGTCAAGTTCATCCTTGTCTTCTGCCAGCTGTGCTCTAGATGTCTTTTCATCCATTTCATCCATCTCAGTTCCTCTGTATACCATGGAGTCCACAGAGATCTACAGGTAAGAAGAGGGTATATGTGCACAATCTGATCTGGAGTCACCTTCCTATTCCATACAGTGACTAAGAGCTTGGCAGAACTGCACAGCAGATCTGCAATTATAGCCCCCAGTTTCTTCTGGAACCCATCTGGATCCATTAGTCATTGGAGGCAGATCAATCTAACAGGTCCTTCTTCCTGCTGGGGTTGGGGGTACAGTTCTTGAGAAACTCATTGCCACAAGACAGTAATCTGACCATGACAGGGGGACCAAAGACAGGTCCATCCACCCCAAGTCACATAGGCATTACTCCAAGGGTGGGATTCTACCAGTTCCCTCCAGTTCTATAAAACCGGATGTTATGATTCTGCGCAGTTCGGAGAACTGGCAAATCATGCCCCTTCCCCTCCAGGCCACTTACCTCTGATGAGGCTGGAGCCTGGAGCAAGAATCCCTTTCTTTCTCCCCGCTCCCCGTATCCTATTTGGAAAATATTGAGCTTTGCTGTTGCTGATGATGCCCTCCATGGTTCCTAAATGAGGTAGACCTAGTGGGAAGTGGCTGGTGTGTGCGCAAGTGTTAATTTAAGCCTCCTTCCAAAAAATCCATTCAGAAAATGAAGGAGCAGATATTGTTTAATTCTTCTTCAGCTCAGATTGCTGGGAGAGATAGTAGTTTAAAAGTATTATTTAATTGACTGATTCATTGGCTTTCCAGCAATTCTTGTAGCACAGAGTAGCTGCTTGCCTTTTAAAATCCAGCGCTGAAGCCCAAGAGTGCTGGATTTTAAAATAAAAGCCAAGGAGCTCAGTGCTACAAGGAGAAGTTCCAGGAAGTGTTGTTGGAGCGGAACCCAGTTTAAAGCATTTTGAAGTAGCCTGGAGCCAGTATTCCTTGGGGGAGTGGACTTCAATATCTTTAAAGCTGTGTCCTTGTGATGAAGGGACAGTTCATATTACATTTTATAGATTAATTCCCCAGTAGAAAATAGGTAACATGATCCATTTGAGGTCAGTCCATGCATTTAGTGAGGAGGAGGAGGAGGAGGAGGAGGAGGAGGAGGAGGAGGAGGAGGA
>BLBF01000005.1:50331914-50357520 GCA_015471245.1 Laticauda colubrina | reverse complement strand
GTGAAGACAGGAAAGACCTTAGGGATGAAGTTCCTTCTTTGCCTGAGAAATACCACATGGGGATTTCCTTCAATGTTCAGGAGGTAGCTCACATGCTCGGGTTCTTCTGGCCCATATTTGGGGGACAGCTTCTTTGGGATGATCACATCGTAAGAGACATATCTGAAGCCCTGTGGAGCTGGTTGTCTAGGAGCTGCATTTTGGATGGTCTCAATCAATATAATACTCAACAATGCCAGTGAGGTACTCATTTTCACAGAATGAGGGTTGGAAATGACTCAATTCTATAAAACGAATCTCAGTACGGACAGGCACATGGGAATTGACGTTATGTGTACGTGGGTGTGGGTGAGAGAGAGATATGTTGGGATAGACTTAAAGATTTGAAAATGAGGATTCTGAACATAGCAACAGAAAACGCAATAGATTTTGGAATGTAGGCGGAGTTTTAAAAATCAAATATAGAATATAGAAGCATAGCAATATTTGTGAAATGTTATTATGATGACTCATTATTTAATTGATTAGTTCTAGTGAAGTAGCCTATCACACCAGGAAAAGTGTCGCTTTGTAAGAGCTCAAAGCCAACAACCTGCTGAATCTTCTAATTTCTAATTCAAGGTCATTTGATTTTTCCTACGTGCATAAAGGTCATTTTTAGCTACAAAAAGTATTGAGGCTTTTTATATGCCAAATGACCCAGCCTTTGTCTTAGAATTTTCAACCTTATTGAATTGAAGAGACAGAGAGATAGGCAGGCATGTCAGACTAGTTAATCTCAGATCTTCAAATCTAAGGGGACTACACTCCAGCAGCAAAACATCGAATTTATAAGTGAGATTTAGCTCTGAACACCTTATACGAAAGATCACGAAACCCCTGGAATTTCATTCAAGATTTCAGAGTGTTAAACAGAAGTTCTGCAAAGGGAAAGATATCGATAAATATGAATTTATTGCCTAATCTCCAGTTGTGTTTATGTCGCATATGAAATGATATGGTTTTAAACTACGTGAAGCAGCAAACAAGAAAAATAATTGTCCTGTTCAACAAAGACTGTATTGGATAAGGAGTTTCATTTCACGGCTAGTTGGTGTTCATGGATGTGGTGTGCTAGTCTTCTGCTGCCTGTCCTAGCTAGTGGCTATTATACTCCTTACCCTGTATATTGTAGATGACACCACTTTTTTTGGTTTGTTTGCTCATTATTCATTTGTTCATTCATTCAATCATGAGAAATTATATAGCAGCCTATTAACATACAGTGACTCTAGGTGGCCTAGGAACTATAGAAAATGTATACAAAATAACAATAAAATAATAACTGCCCATCCCCTCAGCAACTACGCACACTCAAATCAGTCATTTACTGGGCTCCATCCCATTCTATGTTCTCCAAACCTGCTGGTGAAACCACTTCTTCAGTTCCTTACAGAGTGTCAGGGTGGGCACCCTGGAGGGAAATGTTCCAGAGAGAGGGAGCCACTACAGAGAATGCCCTTCTACTGGGTCCCAGTATATGAACTTCCTTAGAGGACAGGACACGCAATGTTCCTTTCCTCCACACTCTAGTGGATCAGCTGTATGTGATCGGCAAGAAATGGTCATTCAGATAAGCTGGTCCAAAGGATGAAGGGCTTTAAAGATGACAGCTAGTTTCTTGAATTGCACCTGGAAGCAAATTTGCATCCAACACAATTCCTGCATGAGAAGTATCACATGTGCATATAAATGTCTGCAGAAAGCCATGGAGGCCGCTGTATTTTGAACCAATTGGAGCTTCCTCTATGGCGCAGTGGTTAGAGTGCAGTACTGCAAGCTATTTCTGCAGCCAGCTGCCAACAGTTTGGCAGTTCAAATCCCACCAGGCTCAAGGTTGACTCAGCCTTCCATCTTTCCGAGGTAGGTAAAATAAGGACCCAGATTGTTGGGAGCAATATGCTGATTCTTTAAACCACTTAGAGAGGGCTGTAAAGCACTATAAAGCGGTATATAAGTCTAAGTGCTATTGCTATTCAGGAGACTTTTCAAGGGCAGCCCTATATAGAATGCATTATGGCTTCGGGCTAAGCCACCCCGTAGAGGTCGGTGAAGACGGGGGAGATTCCAGCAGGGTCGAGGAAAGCCGCATCTTTCCTCCCCAGCTGGCTAAACTCCCTTTCCCAAAGGCGGTAGAGCGGCGGTCAGAAATGGCCGCCTCAAAGAAGCCCTCATCCGGAAAAGAATGTGCAGGAGGAAGAAAGTGCTGAAGTGAAAGTTTTGGCTGACCGGGATAAGAAGAAACAATTAAGGCATTCTGGAACTTAAACTTTTTTTAAAAAAGATACATTGCTCCAAAGAAGACTCGGAAGCAGTGAATGAAAGTGAAAAGGGAAAGTTTTTTTTTTTTCCACTCTCCTTCCTTACGTTGACAGCGAACAGAGATGAATGAGAAATCGGAAAAAACTGCTTTGGCATCAACAGGTATTTAAACTGGAAAATTTAATAACAAGGGGATAAAGATTTCTGAATATAAAAGGCAAAAAAAAAAAAGAGAAAGAAAATTTTCTTTTGCTGTAAGTGGGAAGGGAGAGGAAGAGAATAAGAACAGGATTTGGAAGGAGGAGATAGCCTGGAATCTAAAGAATCCAAAGGCCCTCTCACACTGGCCGACAGATGCAAAACGTTAATAAAAAGGACACAGTGGACGAGAAAAATGTTCCATCCATTGTTATCCGCTCTCAAAAGGGGCAAAAATTTGCATAACCAGAGCGGATAACACGGAAAGGAACGGACAGGGGGAGGACGCAGGGCGGATGGAAAGCGGATGCGGAATGGAAGCCTAGCGGATGGAAAGCGGATGGGAGCGGATGGCACGTCCGCAGGGCTTCCGAGGGAGTGCAGCAAAGCGGATGCAGAACGGAAAGAGCGGATGCAGAGTGGACGCCGAGCGGAGGAAGCGGATGCACAGCGGATGCCTAGCAGATGAAGCAAATGCACAGCGGAAGCCTAGCGGATGCCTAGCGGATGCCTAGCGTTCAATGCGCATGCGGGGAGGATGCATTGCGTCAGCCCCGCAGATATAAAGGGAAGCAGCTCCCAAGCAGGTCACCATTCAGAGGAAAGACCTGCTTCCAGACACATCGAGTGCCTTGCCAGCCTGCCCTGCATGGCTGCCTACCAGCCTTGCTGCCTGCCATCCTGCCAGCCTCCCTGCCAGCCTGCCTGCAAGCCTTGCTGCCAGCCTGCCTGCCAGCCTTGCTGCCTGCCTGCAAGTCTGCCTGCCAGCCTTGGAGCCTGCCTTCCTGCCCGCCTTGCTGCCAGCCTTCCTGTCAGCCTTCCTGCCAGCCTTGCTGCCTGCCTTCCTGCCAGCCTGCCTGCCTGCCTGCCAGCCAGCAACCCCACAACCATGGGGAAGAAGAGAAAGCCTCAGCCATCTGCTGCCAGCCCTGGCAAGAGGGACAGGGCCACCCTCCCACCACCTGGCCCTCACTCTGCTTCTGCTGGGGCTTCTGCAGCACGGGCTCGCTCTTCTGGGGCTGGGGCTTCTGGGGCTTCTACTTCTGGAGGAGCTGATGCTGCTGCTTATGGCGGTGGTACTTCTGCTCGTGCTTACTCTGCTGATGCTGCTTCTGGCGGTGGTGCTTCTGCTGATGCTGCTTCTGGAGGAGCTGATGATGCTGCTTCTGGCGGTGGTGCTTCTGCTGGTGCTTACTCTGCTGAAGCTGCTCCTCGTCCTGCTGGTCCTGCTGGTCCTGCTCTTGCTCCTGGTCTTGCTCGTCCTGCTGGTCCTGCTCGTGCTCCTGGTCTTGCTCGTCTTGCTGGTCCTGCTGGTCCTGCTCATGTTACTGGTCCTGCTTGTGCTCCTGGTGCTGCTAGTTCTCCTGGTGCTGCTGGCGCTGCTGGTGCTTACTCTGCTGCTGCTGATCCTGGTCCTGCTGGTGCTGCTACTGCTGCTGCTGCTGATGATGATCCTGCTGCTGCTGCTGCTGATGATGATGATGATGATGATGATGATGACCCTGCTGGTGCTGCTGCTGCTGGTGGTGTGGAGGAGCAGCCCCTACAACCTGGAAGCCCCTCTAATGAGGGCCCATCTGGTTCTGGCAAAGGGAAGAAGAGGCATATGCGAGAACGGGAGAGGAGGCAATACTCCATTGAGGAGGAACACGAGGATGAGGTGCTGGAGTGGCTGAGAGAGAATGACTATCAATGGCGGAAGGGACACAGGCTCGACAGGGACACCAAAAGGAGGCAGGCTGTATACACATTGGAGGTGCTCCTCGGCTGGTGGAAACATATGCACACCTGGTACGGGAAGCTGCACCTCAAGAAATCTGGCCAAGCCATGGTCAAGCTGACAGACAGAGAGACCTACGTCATGGCCAGGTGCAGCTTCCTGGAGGGTGAGATCCGCCACCGAGGAGCAGCCCCTCTCACAACCCTCTCTCCGGCAGCCTGCTGAGAGCCAGTCCTCTTCCGGCCGAGAGTCAGCTCCTGTCTCCAGGCAGGTTTCTGTGGAGTGTCCCACGGCGGAGAAGCCGCGGACAGCTGTTTTAACTGTGGCGGAGCATGTGGACGACTCCCTGGCGCAGTGGGAGAAAGGAGACGGCACTTCCACCACAGTCCTACCCACATCCACCCCCAGCTCCACCTCCACAGAAAGGCAGAGAGCCAGACAGGAGGGGCAGAGCCACACTGTCCTGCTGGAGATCAGGGACACCATCCGGAGCAGCATAGATCTCCTCTCTCAGCTGGTCCACACCGACTCCTCATCCTCCAACCGCAAGCCCTTCCTCACCTATGTCAACCAGACCTTCACGGATATGTCGGAACCCCAGTACCAGGTGGTGAAGGACCGGATCACCGAGCTGCTTCACAACCCTCCAGACCAAGATGAACCTGCTCCCACCCAGTCCAGGTCTGCTCCTCCACCCCAGGTGATGTCCCTCCCATTCCAAGCTTTCCACAGGCCCTCACCTACCAGGGCTACGGCTACCAGGAGGTCCAGCAGCACAGGCAGCAGCCCTTCCCAGTCCAGGCACAGAGTCATCGGACGCCACCGTTGCCACCGGTTCCACTGATGCCACCGACGCCACCCACTTCACCGATGCCCTCCACGCCAGTCCTCACACAGCTGCAGACCAGACAGCCCCACTACACTGCTCCTTCCTCCACCCCACAGCCAAGCCCGGCCTCAGTACATCTGTCGTCGGTATTGGGACTGACACCTCATGGCATGGAGGAAGGAGCTCTCAACATCACGGGGCTGAGCCAGCTGTCTGAGAGTTTCCTCAACACACCATCACCTGTTTTCCTCTCGGGGCCAGGCACCCCAGTGGGGCTTCAGACCAGCACTCCAGCAGCAGCCAGCTCCACAGCACCTGGACCCTTCACCCCTGAGACTGGGCACACCTCCGAGTGACTGATAAGAGTGCCAGAGACTGGGTGGCTACCTGTAGACTTTATTTGGACACTTGACTTGGGTCATATTTCTTTTACAGCTTGTTATTAATAAAGATTATCTTTGCTTCACACACTTGCCTCGTTTATTTTATTAAATAAAGTCTTGGTGGAAACTTTTAGAAATGGTTTAAGCCTTTGCATGCTTGTGGGATGGGTAAGGATAGCAGTGGGGTGGGCAGGGACACCTTTGGTATGGGTAATAGCTGTGGGATGCGCAGGGATACCTGTGGGATGGGCAGGGATACCTTTGGGATGGGTAATAGCTGTGGGATAGATAAACCTCCAGTGAAGCATAGTGGGACTGTATGGTCCACCCTCCCAGGTGCCACACCTATGGCCCTTTATTATCAATAATAATGTAATCATTCATCCACACATGTCAACATAAACACAACTCTTTATTAAATGCCCTGTTCATTGTAGGCCCACCCAACATACATGGCCCAATCTCATCCGTGTGATGAGACAGGCTGAAGGAAACATCCATTAATCATCTACCATCCTGTCTTGCCACTCCACTGCTTCAGCTGGGGAGTTGCACCAGTGTTTCAGGAGGTTGCGCTGCTTCTTCCCTTCATGTGAGGCTCTGTTGGGGCCTTGCACATCCTCAGTGTCTATCAGGTTTCGCCCTTGCCTCCATTCCCCAGGCTCCATGTCCCCATTGCCTTGTTGGAGGTCCACGAGCCTGTTCTGCAAAACTTGGTAGTGGGTGCGCATGAGATTGTGCAGGATGCAGCAAGCTTCCACGATCCTCCTCACGGTCTCTGGGCGATGCTGCATGGTGGTGAGAAGTACCTGGAACCTGTTGGCCAGGATGCCAAAGGCATTCTCCACCACCTGCCTTGCCCTGGACAGCCTGTAGTTGAAGATCCTCTTTTAACGGGTGAGGCATCTGGAGGTGTAGGGCTTCATGAGGTAGGTTCTGAGGGAGAAGGCGTCACCCCCCACGATGAAGTAGGGCACATCTTGAGTGTCGTTGGGCAGGGGGTCTGGATCTGGGAAGCCCATGATGAGGTTGCCTTCCAGCCCCTCCTTGAGATGACTGGCGTTGTATACCTGGGCATCTGAAGCTGACCCGTTGCCTGAAGCATCGATGTACATGAACTTGCAGTCAGCATCGACCATGGCGAAGAGGACGATGCTGAAGAAGCCCTTGTAGTTGAAATAAGTGGACCCCGACTTTGCTGGTGCTTTGCAGGCCATGTGCTTGCCATCTATGGCTCCAACGGTGTGGGGGAAGTTCCACCTCTGATACCACTGCTCTGCAACTTTCTTTCATCCTTCTTCAGTGGAGGGGCACTGGAGGAGCTTCTCCATGTATTCTTCGATGATGGCCTGCACCACTTCTCTGACCACAATGCTGATGGTGTTGTGTGGCACCCTCCAGCCGTACTGCATGCTCCTGTAAGTGGTCCCTGAGGCCAGGTGGAGCAGAGTCAATGCCACCTTGAGCCCAGGGTCCAGGCTGGGCTGGAAGTTGGTGCTCTGCTTGGTCAACCTGGGTGTCAGACGCTCCACAACTTCGTCAAACATGGCTGGAGGCATCCTCATGAAGTTCTGGAATGCACGAGGGTCTTCGTTCCTGAGCTCCACCATTATCTTGTTGTATAGTCCGTACTCTGCTCTTCTCCCGATCCATCTTTGGATCCAGACGCTTCTTGGCCACCTCCTTTTCTTCCCGTAGTAGAGTTCACAGAGCCTGTAGATGGCTTCGCACTGTTGCAGAACGATGGTGGCTACCAAAAGGACTGTGTTACGATCCAAGGTGGACATGACTGGATGCTGTGGAAGAGCAAGAGGCAGATGAAGGTTGCAGAGGTCTGCACAGATGGGCTGCTGGTCTGAAAGTGAGATCCAGGTGAGTTGCTCCCCCTTTTTATAGGAAATATAGGTTTTCCACTGTGTCCTTTTGCATCCTCTAGGCATCCTGTGGACATCCTTAATATCTGAGAAAGGTCCCCTCTGCGGACGTTTTTTCCGTTTTAAATGCTTTCTTTGCATGCTGCATCCGCTTTCATCCTTTCTCCGTCTGTGCTACTAACACTGCACGTCCGTTCCGTGTCCGTTCCGCTTCCTCCCTCTGTCCGTTTACCGCTGGAGTGGATTTGAGTTGCGCGGATGCGCAGCGGATGTCTAGCGGATGTCGCGGACGTGTGACAGATGCCGATGGATGCAGAATGGATGTTCCCTGTATGCCTAGCGGATGCAGAATGGACAGGTTGGATACATTTTCCGCTCAGAAAGTTTTGAGCAGCTCAAAACTTTTTGAGCGGATGAAATGTCAATAGATGGATGCTGGACGGATAGAGAGGAAGCAAAACGGAGGCAGTGAGTACAGAAAGGAAGCATCGCGTTAACTAACCAACGGATGTCAAGTGTTTTCTCCGTTTTACATCCTCTTTCCATCCGTTGGTGCAGTGTGACAGGGGCTTAAAGTTAAATTTTAACAGGACTGCTAAAAGATACATTTTAACTGGAACTTTGAAACTAAATACTAACTCCAGGAAGAGAAAGTGTAAAAAGAAACAGCTTGTGTGTATTTGGATTGTTTGGTGACTTTGGGACTTTTGGAATTATATTGGAAGGATTAAAAACACTTGGGCGGTTGTTTTAAAAGAAGAAGAAAAACTCTACAATGTCATCACTCGTGGACGAACTGAAAATAGAATTTAAAAAATATAAAGAAGAGGAACAAGAAGGGAAGGGCTTTCTTGGTTCCGTTTTTCAATTCTTAGAAATGGCGATCTTTACCTTCGAGAAACTACAAGAAAAGACTACGCAACAAGAAGATTGGGACAAAGAAGAAGCCATCTTTAATGAACAAGTAACTTTACTTGGGGAAGAAAGGGGAAAGAGGGGAAAGAGAATTGAGAATTTGAGACCTAAAAAAACAACCAAAAAAGGGAAAAATAAGGTGAAAAGTGGATATAACATGAGAAAGCAACAGAAAATGGGAATACAGAAAAGGGAAATTGAGGAGAGACAAGGGGGTAAAAAGGGCAGAGAGAAGAAGCAAAGGAGGAGGGAAGAGAAGAGAAGCTACAAGGGTGTGAAGCAAGATGTAAAGAAACAGGACTTATTTAGAGATAATGGGTAAAAATTTAATTGAAAAAGGGATTCTGCAAAGGTAAATATGATTGTATTGTTATATTTGCATTTAGAAATAATATTAGAAAATTGGAAACATATGATTTAGTGAAACATTTCTGAATAAAATAAATGGAATGAATTAAATGAGAGAATTAACTTTGAAAGGAATGGGAACATTTTAATGACATAATGTTTTAAAATGCAAGTGAAGTGAGGGGGAAGTAATCATGGAAAGTTTACAAGCATTCCCACAGAACATGATACCTATTTGAAAAGTAATGTGTTAAATGTTTAAAATTTAAATGAATATTAACATTAATGATACAATTGAATTGGTATGGATCGTTGTTTTAATTATATTGTATATTTATACTTTTCTTTTCTTTTTCTTTTTAAAATGTAGTGTCTAGCTTTAATGTACTTTAATGCAGAATTCGAATGGAAGTTACGTTCTATATTAAGGTTATAATTTTAGGGGAAAGATATAAAGGCGTCATACTCCAATTAGTGACTACAGGAGGAATTTTGTTTAAGGAGAAAAGATAACAGATACCGTGTTTCTCATATAATAAGGCTGGGTCTTATTTTTTTTTTTTTAAGCCCCAAAAAAATGGCTAGGTCATTTTTTCGGGGGCGACTTAATTCCCCCCTTGCATCTTCGGGCAGGTGGGCAGTGACAGCTTGGGTGTTGACCTCGGTGTTGGTGGGACACTTCATATCGGGGTCAACGCAGGCAGCACCATATCCGGGTGTGCAACAATAGTACTTCCTAATGGCAAGCCCCCCACACCATTCCCCCCAATTTTGGCATGTTTTAATATAGGCCTTAATTTGGGGGGAGGGGCTTAATTTCATTTCATGCCAATAAAACATGCTGGGAGTTCCTATTGGGAGAAGCCATATTGTTGGAGAAACAGGGTAGCTGAATAGGACAAAGAATATAAATATAGTGATCTGATTTGAGATGAAACAAATAAAAATAAAATTAAGAAAGTTAAAAGAGAGGAGAAGCCATATAGAAAATGTAGAATGGCAATAAGGTACGGAATGGTATATAAAAATGAGCATGAATTTGAATTGGTGTCTGTACAAAGAGATGTAACCCGGGATTAGGCTGCTTTCAGAAAAGAGGTTTTATGTTTTCATGTTCTGATTGTGTTTGTCTATGTTTGTTTCTAAAAATCAATAAAAAAATTTCAAAAAAAAAAAAAGATCACAGCCTACTCAAACTGCTGAGGCATTACACCTCTCCTGTAAGGAAGTATTAATCACCACCAAAATCTACCCATATCTCACCTCCCAGGAAGCTTTCACAAGCCAGAAGCATGGATCTAAAACAAAGGTGCTTGTGGTCATACACCCTAGAAACCTGTCCACTTTCTCAGAGCAACAGAGTGAAACTATTCCCGGATAACAGGTCAAGAACCTGCCCCAGCAGCCCCCAGGGGATCAACAACCATGCCAGTATTTAACTAGGAACAAAGTCTTCCAGAAAATCCTCAAATTCCTCAGTGCGCCCCTTCAGGTGGACCACAGTCTTCTCTTTCCCCAGGAGGAGATAGCTCTTGAGCTTTCAGGCCAGGCCTTAGCTCCAACTGATCACTCCACACAGAAGGCAGTTTGCTGAAATTGGGGGGAGTCCAGGAGAGTCCGGCGGAGTTCAGGGAAGCCAGACAATCATAAGTCACCCATCTCCTCTTCTGTCTCACCTTGTAGCTGCTCATTTCCAATCTCTCCACTCTTCAGGCTCTCAGATTTTCTGCTTTTCTACTTTACTTAAGGTGTTTTGGAAAGCTTTAGTTTATTTGTGTGCCATGGTGATACCCTGTTGTTAAAGTAGTCAGTGGTAGTAGACAACCAGGCCAGTTAAGCAGGGATTAAACCACATTAAATAAATGTTGAGAATATAAACTCATTAGTGGCTTTAACAAAATTGTCCAAACTGACTCAAAGCAACACCACAACGAAAAAAAAAATCAAAAATCATGCATTTAGGTGAAAAGTTTGGCTTCACTATAAACAAAACTACCAGGACCACATACTCAAATTTTTTTAGAAAAGATGCATGTTGAGATCTTAAAACACAGAGGACTTAAAACACAGAGTGTTATTTGGAAGTGTTACATTTATTGGACTTGACACCACTGACTGCAAATTCCTCTCCTGCCTCACAATACATCCAGGATACAGAAGCCTTCAGTTACATAGAACATACCCAGTCTAAACTCCATAACGTTTACTATCAACTTGAATGATTTTCAAAATTTCAAGAGGTAAAGCTTCCAAAGAGTTTAAGAAAAAACATCCACAAGGATTAAGAAATTAGTTACTACAAAAGTTTTCTCTCTTAGTCCTGGGTAAAATATTCATTTTGATTGTTGAAATTCTCCCAATTAGTGACAATTGTAGGTTTTCCCATTTCATCAAGTCTAGTGCTATCTGTTGTTTAAGTTTAATGTAATTGTTCTCTTTTAATGTACTACATCTTGATGTCAAATGTATCCCCAAGTACTTAACCTTATTCATAACTTGAATTTTTAATACATCTGCCAATTCTTCCTTTTGTCTTAGTAACATATTCTTTGTCAAAATCTTTGTCTTATCTTTGTTTATTTTCAAGCCGGCCACCTTGCCATATGCCTCTATCTTTTCCAATAGTTTTGGTGCTGTTTGCAGAGGGTCTCCTAAAATAAAGGCCAAGTCATCCGCAAAAGCTTGCAATTTAAATTCTTCCTTTTTAATTTTCATTCTTTTTATACTCTTTTCATCTCTAATGTTTCTATTTAACACTTCCAAAGTTAGTATAAATAGCAAAGGTGATAGTGGGCAACCTTGTATTGTACCTTTTCTTATATTGATAGAGTCTGTTAATTCTCCCTCTATCATTACCTTTGCCATTTGCTTATAGTATATGGCTTGTATTGCTTGAATAAATTTTCTGGCGAAGCCCATCTGTTCCAGTAATAATAACATGAATCTCCAGTTCACATTATCAGATGCCTTTTGTGCATCTAAAAATATCAAAGCCATTTGTTTTTCGGGGTGAGCCTCATAATATTCCAAAGTGTCCAATATTACTCTCATATTATCTTTAATTTGTCTTCCATGGCTTGTCTTTTCCTGATGTTCATTTTACTTGTGTAGTCTATTATCAAGCCTCTAGCATATGCCTTCATTGTGTCCCATACATTCTGGATTGAAGTGTGTTAAGCCTGAGTTCCCCAACCAGGGTTAGGTAGACAAGCTAAACAGAATGTGCAGCGTTAGTCAGATAGGCACACAGATAAATGAGTGAGCTAAGCTTGTATGTTTATTAACATACAGTAAAAATAACAGATACGCTTGTGCTATCAAGAATATAGTTTATTCCAGTATAAGTTTATGGCATAGTGAAATAACAGTCCAATAGTCATTTATCATGTAGTCAGTCCATTCAGGGATATTCAGTTAGCAAAGTCCATGTAGAATATCCTATGTCAGTTCACTTACAAATCAGTCCTTTGTTGTCTCTCCCGTTCGAGCAATGCAGTCTTGATTCCAAGCAGTAATCAGGGATCATCAAAGCCAGAGTAAGCAAGCTGTAGATTTGCTACTTTTATATTGTTTTCATAACCACTCCCTTAATTGCTATTTCACAGTTAAAGCTGCAGACACTTTAACATACACTAACTATGATTCATAGTTATTATTTCACCTAAACCAGTTAGGGTAAACAATATTATCCCTAACATTCTCCCCTTTTAGGTTAAATAATAACTATGAATCATTTACATCTTTAAATTATATTTTTCACAACTTTCTTTAAACTTAATTGCTCCTTGAGCTTTTGTAAATTGGTCTGCAATGTTTTCTTCTGACATGCAGTATTCCAATTTTATTAGTCCATTTTTCACTGATTCTCTTACATTTAAATATCTTAAGTCAGTATGTTTTGATCTAGTTTTTATAGCAATACTAGTAGCTAACTTTATAGCTGCTTGGTTATCCTCGTACACAATAATGGAATCTTTTACAGTTATACCCATGTCTAACAATAACTGTTTGTAGAAAATCAAGTCAGTGCATAATAATGACAGACATGAAAATTCAGCTTCCATCGTGGACAAGCTAATATGCTGTTGTCTGATTGACTTCCACCCTATTAGTGTCTTCTTCTTCTCTCGTGTCGCTACACTTTTCCCAGCCACTGTAGAACACTGTTGGTGTAGGTTGGTGTAGCGTGGTAGAAGGATTTGCAGGTAAACAGATACTTGACAGGGGCCGCGACGTGAACGCTCCTTCTATGGCTTACCAAATAATATAGCCATCCCAGATGTTGATTTTCTAGTGTTTATATCAGTTGCAAAACTTGCATCTGCATAGGCACTAAGACTCAAATCACCCTTTGGTTCTATATACAATGCATGGTTCATTGTACCTTTAAGATATCTTAATATCCTTTTTAATGATTGCCAATGACATTGTTTTGGATCTGAATTAAAACGTGCCAGCTGATTTACACTATAAGCTATATCTGGCCTTGACCAATTGCTTATATATGATAAGCTACCAATCAAAGATTGATATATGGACTTATCGAATTTGGGACTTTGATCATTAGTTTGGCAAACTTCCTGACTCATTGGAGTCTTTGCCAGTTTACAAAGTTCCATTTTATACGTTTTAATTAATTGGCAAATTTTATCTTCTTGAGATATCTTAAAACCATTATTTGTTTTATTAATTGTCAATCCTAGATACCTTTTAATTTCACCTAAATGCTTTATTTTTATCTTTTTGGCTAATAATGATATAATCTCATTAGCTTCATTATTAGTCTTAGTTATTAAAGCAATATCATCTGTAAATAATAACAATAATGACACCGTTCCATTATTTTCTCTTTTAAACATACACGGATCTGCTAAACCAGATTTAAAACCTATATTGTTTAACTCTTTCACAATATATTGGTTCCACTCAAACCCAGATTGTTTCAACCCGTAAAGACTCTTTTTGAGTTTCCAACAATCATTACTATTTACTTTATTGTCTTTTATACCAATTGGTTTTCTTAAATATATAGTGTGCTGCAATGGTGCATGTAGATAAGCAGTTTCTACATCTAAATGGTTAATGACATAGTTTTTCTTAGCTGCCCACACTAATGCTGCTCTTAAAGATGTGGCTTTAAGGCTTGGCGCAAAAACTTCATCATAATCAGATGCAGTTTGATTAAATCCTTGAGCTACTAACCTAGCTTTATGGGTAACAGTCCCATCATTTCCAGTTTTTACTTTAAATATCCATTTGCACCCAATGGATCTTTCTCCTGGAGGTAATTTGGCATCTTCATAAACTTTCATTACTTTTAATGAATTTAGTTCTTTTTTCATTGCCTTTTGCCAATTCTCCTGATCCTTAGCAGGATACATCCTAAGTTCATCTACACTAGTTGGAACTTTAGTTACTTGGCAAACTATACTTGCTTGATACCTATCAGGTGGTCTAGTTACACGTGTAGTACGTCTAGGTATTATAGGACTTACAGGAGGACTTTCATTTATTAATTGTTCTTGATTATGTAACTCTTCCTGATCAACTATTTCCTCTTGTTCTGGTCCTATTTGCTCTTCGTGGACTTCTTCTTTAATTGGACTCTTCTTATAGCTAATCTGATCTTTCTGCCTTTTGTAGGGTTCAATAATTACTTCATTATTTAAATCTTGCTGTAATCTATTCCATCTTACATGTTCTAGGAATTTTGCACGAGCACTGGTGTAAACTCTAGATGTACCTGGTTCCCAGGATCTATAGGATCGATGATTAGAGGTGTAACCTACAAAAATCAATCTTTTTGCTCTATGCTGTCCTTTGTACCTAAGTTGTGTGGGGATATGCACCCATGCTGGTGCTCCAAATGTGTGCATGTAACTTAAATCAGGTTTTGTACCATGCCACAGTGTGAATGGTAATTCACCTGTTGTTGAATTAACAACATTATTTAATATATGATTACCACACATTATTGCTTCTCCCCATAAATTGTCAGGTAATCCTGAATCAGACATCATAGTTTGTGCCATTGATTGTAATGTTTGGCCTCTTCTCTCTATAAAGGCATTATGTTGTGGCCTATATGGTGCAGACATTTTATGTTGAATACCTAACATTCTTAGTCTGTTCTGGAATTTATTATTTGTAAATTCTGTACCATTATCTGTGATGAGAGTTACTAATTTCTTTTTAGTTTTTCTTTCTGAGAATTTTAACCAATTAAATAGATTTTGATATGTTTCAGTTTTGCTCTTCATTAAATAGCAAAACCCATATCTAGAATAGTGGTCCATTATACTTAGTATGTGGCGAGCTCCTCCTACACTTGGTTTTTTCGGACCTATTAAATCAGCAAATACTACTTCTAAAGGCTCTTTAGTAGTAAATCCATCAACTCTATTAGCCGGTATAACCCTGCTCTTACTTTGATTACAGGCATTACATTGCAAATACTGATTACAAGATTTCAAACTTATTCCCTTAGATAATTCAACAGTTTTCTTAAGCATTTTAAAATTTAAATGCCCTAGCCTTCGATGTAACAAGTGAATACATTCGTCATGAGGTTTCTTATTTTCATAAATTGTGTTAGCCACCTTTAAACCATCATCATTTAACACATATAATCCACCTCTTAAAGATGCAGTAATTCTCTTATCTTCTTTTTTAATTGTGCAGTTATCTCCCCTAAATGTAACTACATATCCTAGTTTAACCAAAATTCTAACTGAAATTAAATTAAACTTAAGTTGTGGTACATATAACATTTTTACATTCTCTTTTATAAAAGAACAATATGCTATACCTTGACCTTTAGCTTTCAGTTTCCAGCCATTGGCTAACGATATCTGCTGTGTACTCTGGGACATTTTAATAAAATTTTTGTTATCATTTGTTATACAATGGAATGCTCCACTGTCAACCACCCATAAATTATTTTTTACAGCTCCGTTAGTATACATGGCTAACTCTAAATTTTTATTTATTTTTTGATGATTTTTTAGTATTCTGGCCAATGTTCTGGCGCTTTGCCTTTTTACAAAATCTTGCCAAATGTCCTCTTCCTCCACAATTAAAACACTTTTTAATTGCGTATGCAGTAGGAGATTCATTATCTTCTTTTTGAGGTTGCTTCCTCCTTCATTCATCTCTTTCATGCCTTCTTCTGGCCTCTTCGATCAATCTGCCAGTTATATCAGTTAAAGTTAAATTTTCCTTTGGCAAAATTTCAAGTGAAGTTACGTAGTTATCATAACTTTCATCAAGGGAAGATAGAATTATGTAGATTTGGTGTAGTTCAGAGAATATAAGCTCTTTCTCGTGCAGTTCCTTAAAATTGCTTTGCATAGTTTTTAAATGACTCAGCATATCACCATTTGTTTGGAGATGCGTCCTGAAAAGCTTCCGTGTTAGATTTATGTGAGCACCAATATTATCTCGAACATAAATCCTCTTCAGCTTCTGCCAACATCCAAAAGCCGTTTTCTCTCCGTGGATATAAACAAGCTGTTGATCAGTTAAGGTTAACCCAATTATGCAAATGGCTTGTTGATTTTTATGCATAAATTCTTCTGTCTTTAGTCTGTCTTCCTCATCCTCTGGATCCCATTCTTCTACGTTTGGTGGATTTTCAATTACGTTTCACAGACCTTCTCTTCGTAGAAGTAGACTACATTTTGTAGACCATGATACATAGTTTGTTCCATCCAGCTTGGATATAAGGGACAAACTTTGTAGATTGACTTGTGCCATGTTTTCTTATATGGATATAAAAATATAATTAATAAAACACAGCTGTCTGTTTACTGTAATGTATAACAACACAAACTCTCACTCTTTACATAAATCTGTTGTATCCTAGTTAAACTGACTTTGCAGCCTCTGGGCCCATAACCAGTGTTAAGCCTGAGTTCCCCAACCAGGGTTAGGTAGACAAGCTAAACAGAATGTGCAGGGTTAGTCAGATAGGCACACAGATAAATGAGTGAGCTAAGCTTGTATGTTTATTAACATACAGTAAAAATAACAGATACGCTTGTGCTATCAAGAATATAGTTTATTCCAGTATAAGTTTATGGCATAGTCAAATAACAGTCCAATAGTCATTTATCATGTAGTCAGTCCATTCAGGGATATTCAGGTAGCAAAGTCCATGTAGAATATCCTATGTCAGTTCACTTACAAATCAGTCCTTTGTTGTCTCTCCCGTTCGAGCAATGCAGTCTTGATTCCAAGCAGTAATCAGGGATCATCAAAGCCAGAGTAAGCAAGCTGTAGACTTGCTACTTTTATATTGTTTTCATAACCACTCCCTTAATTGCTATTTCAGTTAAAGCTGCAGACACTTTAACATACACTAACTATGATTCATAGTTATTATTTCACCTAAACCAGTTAGGGTAAACAATATTATCCCTAACAAAGTGTTTTCTTTTTTATTTTCTCTAAAGAAAAAAACCAATTCTTTCTCCATCCGCTGTATAAAATCCTTCTCCTTTAGAATAGTATTATTTAACGTCCATCTCGATCTTCTTTTTTGTCCTTTCCATTTAATTGTCATTGGATTATGGTCTGTCCAAGTACTTGTTTCGATATTTGTTTCTTGAATATTAGATATTAATTCTGTTGAAGTCCAAATCATATCTATTCTGGACCATGTTAAATGTCTATTTGAGTAAAAAGTGTATTGTTTGGTTTTAACATTTCTTTCTTTCGACATATATCTTTAAATTTTATTTCATCTATCATTTTAAAAAAGGATTTGAGGAGAGTCTTCCTATTTTGCTTTGTTGTTGTTGTTATATACAGTTTATTGTCTACAATTCCATTGAAATCTCCCATCATAACTATATTGACATAGTCCAGTTCAATAATTTTCATGTGTGATTTTTGATAAAATTCTTCTTGTTTATCATTCAGAGCATAAATTGCAATCAAGAGTGTTCTCGTATTATTGTCCATTATTTCCACCATTAATACTCTTCCGTCTTCATCTGTATAAATCAATTTTGCTAAAATGGTCTCTTTGATATATAAAACCACTCCTCTTTTCTTACATTGAGTCAAAGAAGTAAATATTTTCCCTAATTTTGGCTGTATCAACAATTTTTCATATTGTTTTTTTAATATGTACTTCTTGTAGACAAATTATGTCAAATTTTCGTTTCTCTAATCTGTGAAAAATTTTCCTTCTTTTAACAGCTGAATTAAGTCCATTTATATTCATTTATATTAATCAGTTTTTTCTCTTCCATAATTATGCTTTATAATTAGGTTTGGCAGCTCTCGTAGATCTTGGTTCACGTTGTTCTTTAGTCTCCACTGATCGACCTATTGTGCCTTCTTCTTTTTTTGTCTCCATTTGGTCGTCTTGGAATTCAATTAGTGAAATCTCTTTTTGTGCCTCCTCTCTCCTTCCAAAAAATTTTGCACAGAATAATTCTGCTTTCTCGATTGAATCAATTCTATATCTCTGTTCTTGCCATATACACATTAACCCTTCTGGGATTAGCCATCTATAATTCACCTCTTTTTTCAATAGCATTTTTGTCAAAAATCGGTATTGCCTTCTCATCTCTCTCACTCTTCTAGGTATTTGCTTCAAAACCACTATCTCTTTGTCTTTGTATTTCAATGTTTTCTCTCTTACCACTTGTAATATTTATGTTTTGATGGCTTTTTTTGTAAATCTGATATGAACTTCTCTTGGTAAGTTATTTCTCATCGCATATCTTGTAAAAACTCGGTATACCTCATCTACTCCATCCATCATCTTCTCTTCTGTTATTTCCAAAGCTTCAGCCAATATTTTGATCATTATCTCAGATAAATTTTGACCTTTTTCTTCCTCTATGTTTTGAAATCTGAGATAGAATTCTGATCTGTCCATCTCCCATTTCAGCATCCCACTTTTATCTTGTTCAACCACTGTTAATCTGATACGATATCTCCAATCTTCTTGTCTCTTTGTTTATCTTCTTCAATTTTTTGGAATCTCTCATCATACTTCACCCTCATTTGTTGAATATTCTCCAGCTTTTCATCAGTTTTCTCTGTTCTTTGCTCAATATTTTCTATTCTCTTTTCAATGGTATCTGATTTTATTTTAAGGTCTTGGATTCCTTGCATAATCATCTGTAGAGTCACTCTTTCTCGATCTTTATCTTGCTTTAACATTGTCTGAATTGAATGTTGTCCTCCAGGTGGTGGGGAGGCAGAAGTAGAAGTTGAGGAGCCAGAAGCTATAAACTTCCTACTCATTTTAAACAATGGGGGCCATAGAAGGAGCGTTCACGTCGCGGCCCCTGTCAGGTATCTGTTTACCTGCTACACCAACCTACACCAACAGTGTTCTACAGTGGCTGGGAAAAGTGTAGCGACACGAGAGAAGATTTTAAACAATTCAGGATCTTCAGGTTCTTCTAAACCCTAATCCAATTATGAAATAGCCAATTATCCAAAATGAAAAATAAAAATGGTAGAGAGAAAAATCCAATAATAATAAAAAGAAAAGGAGAGAAAAAAAATTCTTCAGATTCTTCTTAACCTTAATCCAATCAGTAATTAGGTAGAAAGGAAGAAGAAGAATAAAAAAAGTTTAAAAAGAGCAGAAAGTAAAAAAGAATTTAAAAAAATAAAAGTAATTCTTCAGGTTCTTCAACACCTGAATCCAATTGAAAGTTTTCAAATAAAAAAAGCACATCAAAAAACAAAAAGTCCCAAAGAAGAAAGGAAAAGAAAAAAGAAAAATTTTGAGGCTTTCCCTTTAAAATACAAAGCAAAGATGAAAATATTACAAAAATAAAGGTTTTAAAAAGAAAAAATGAACAGTACAGCTGGTGGGAGGGGGGGGTGACCCAACTTAAGAAAATATAAAGAAGCACACTGTATTTTATTTAATTATCCAAGTCTCTTGTCATAGCTCTCTCCAAGCTTCAAAGTCAAGTTTCAGTTGACAGAAATCCAGAAGAACACCTGCAGTAACACTCTTCCATGCTCTTCCCTCTATCTTATCACGTAGCAATGTCCTTGAAAAAGAATTTCAGAGCTTTCTTTCTCAGCTTTCTCAGCTTCGTCTAAAATATTTTCAAGCCTCTTGTTAGCAGTGTTACAAAGTTTCTTTACTCTCACTCTCCCCTTCCTTTCCCAGACAAAATGTAATAAAAGTTAGAAAAATGTATAGTGTAAGGGAGCCTCTAATCTGAAATATTGCAAAAAGCCTCTAACTTAAAATATTACAAAATCAAAAAGAAAAGAAGAGGAAAAAATAGATATGAATAAATAGAGATAAAACCAGTCCAGTTAGCAAATGCTGAATCACAATAGGAATCCAACCATAGAAAACATAAAACTAAGCCTTTCTTTGACACTTCTGTTTAAAAACCGCAGCTTATTCAGTTCTGTTAAAACTTTTACAGATTCTTTTTCCCCCTAGGGTGTCCTTTGAAGTCCTTTTAAGTCTTAGAATACTAAAAGAACAGTTCTCACCAAACTGACACACTTTCTCTTTCAACCTCTTCCATTTGGAGCTGTCCCAACTTCAGCAGCTTTGGGGGCTGCCTCTCTGCCACTGGCAAAAGGGCTTCTCCTGGATCAACCAGGGATTTTGCAATATCTCTGGGATCTACAGGACGCATCTCTTTGGGATGGTTTAGGTCTGTTTGGACCGTCCAGGGGCAAAGATATCGGCTGCAATCTCAGACCTCCAAGATTGCATGCAGTATCATCGCGATGCCAGCTCCTCCCCCTTAAACCAGAGATATTTTTATTGGGAATTCTACTTGATACATACAGCAAAGATTTAAAATATTTGATTGTAAATGTATTAACAGCAGCTAGGATTGTATTTGCTAAAAATTGGAAAAATGAGAAAATACCATTGTAGGAGGAAACTATCAAGAAAATACTGGAATGTGCAGAAATGAATAGATTGACATTTGAAATTAGAGAACAAGAGGATAAACAATTTTACAAAATTTGGGACCTTTTTTATCAATGGCTAGATAACAAAATATGGTAATAAAATATATAGAATTATAGAAAATAATGAATATATAAAGATGTATTTCTTTTTTTATTATTATTATTACATATATGAAATGTTTTTAGGATAGATTTAGGAGGACTATATGAATTGTTATAAAATAAACTAAGTAAAGTATAGCTATCTTCTAAAGTATGAATGAACAAAATTATAGTCAAATGATTAATAATAATACTAGGATATCCAATTTCTGATTGATAATATGAGTTATTTTGTAATGTAACTGTTATTGAGACTGTGAAATCGATGCACAAAAAATTTGTAAACCAACCAACACATTGTTTGTACACTTATGGAAGAAAGTTGGATGTTTTTATGTTTTTTTTGTCTTTGTTTGTCCTTAAATATCAATAAAACTTAACCAAAAAAAAAAAGTTTTCTCTCTTAGTCCTTTGCAGAGAGATTCATTATGCCCCATAATTCCTTCTAGAGAATTTCAGTAGCAAAGATTGAGATTGAACCATAAATCTGGCCCCCATCCACTTGTCCAAATGTTAATTCACCAGCCTGCAATAGACTGCCAAATACTAAGACTGATACTAAATTCACCCACCATCATGACCAGGAATAGCCTATCCAGAACCAGCTATGTGAATTATCTTTTGACAATACCAAGTGTGTATCATTCACTCCTGCTTATCTCTCATGTTAGATTAATGAGCTTTCTTCAGGCATTCATCCTGTTTTTTTTAAATATGCAGAAAGACAGGTTAGTCTTTCTCATACATTTGAATAATCTTCATGGAGAGCATTCCTGTCATTTCCCAAAATAAATAAGGAGTAAAATGGGAATGGAAAGTAGCACAGTACATCATACAGCACAAATATTAGATTGCAACCCCACCAAATTCCACACAGTACCAGTTTAGATAGGGCATCCATGGGATATAACTTGAAAACACAACAAAATCATCTTCTAGGTCCCTTATTTCCATTTCATTTACTTAGTGTGATGTGTTTTGGATGTGACACCATGTTTCTTCACAATTTAAAAATACATCAGTAGAGCATAGGGCAGCAAAGGACTGGCAACTAAATTTAGTAGTATTGGGATCTCGGTCACCAGTGAGTCACGCTGTGTCTTTTTAAAGAAAAATCATAAATTGAGTCACATAGCAATGGATCAAGGAACAGATCTCTGTCTAAGAACATCTGTTGTATTTGGAGCTGACTCCCTGGTGGACTTTCTTCTTGTTAGTACAGTGGTCTGGGTGTCTGTTGAACATAAGCACAATTGGCCAGTCTTGGAAGCAAAAGGGAAGGTTGTCCAGTTAACATTCCCACTATGGTGTAGAATGGAGAGTCAGCCACACTGGGCCTGTCTTCATGACTGTTTGTCTTGTGAGTTTGAGTATATTTTTTAATAACCAATCTAGGGCAAGTGCCCTACTGGTATCCTGAGAAGGGAGGAAGAAGAAAGGAAGAAAGAGCATGGCTCCATTTCTTTGTTGAGGTACCATTAACAATTGATTTGATTCTTTGTTCTGGGTAAGAGCCAAAAGACGACTTGGTGGTAAATGAATGAAGGGAGCCTCTACCAGATAAAGAACAGCAGGGGAGGGAGCCTATGAGAGTTGGTTTATATGAATTGTTCTCTTTGTCTGTCTGTCTGTCTGTCTGTCTGTCTGTCTGTCTGTCTGTCTGTCCGTCTGTCCGTCCGTCCCTCCCTCCCTCTCTCTCTCTCTCTCCCTCCCTCCCTCCCTCCCTCTCTCTGTGATGTTATTGCAGTGTGTAAGGAAGTGGTAGATGGGTACACTGATGACACTGAGAGCTAATGTTTCCAGTGGGGTAAAAAAAACCTAAAGAACATTTTATTTAAAACATAGCAATCATAGTAGAACTGATGAGAAAAGTTATAACTGGATAACACAGAGGACCATGTTGGAGATGTCTTTCTCCAATTGTCACATTGACTTCATACTACTGAACATCCATAATAATTTCATCATTAATCTTATGAGGGCAGATTAAAGAAAGGTCAGATAACAGATAATCAGAGTTGGAAGGAACCTTGTAGATCATCTAGTCCAACCCCCCCCACACACACCCAAGCAGGAGACCGTGCACCATTTTTGACAAATGGCAATCCAATCTCTTCTTGAAAGTCTCAAGTGATGGCGTTTCCACAACTTCCGAGGGCAAGCTGTTCCATTGATTGATTGTTCTCACTGTAAAAAAAGTTTCTCCTTATTTCCAGGTTAAATCTCTCCTTGTTCAGTTTCATCCATTATTCCTTGTCTGGCCTTTGGATGCTTTAGAAAATAGCTTGTCCCCTTCCTCTCTGTGGCAGCCCCTCAAATATTGGAAGACTGCTATCATGTCTCTCCTGGTCTTTCTCTTCACTAGACTAGCAATGTCCAGTTCCTGTAACCGTTCTTCATATATTTTAGTCTCAACATCTTTTTAAAAACCAAAACTGGATGCAGTACTCAAGGTGTGGTCTTACTAAGGCTTTATAGAATGGTATTAGAACCTCACTTGATCTCAATTGTATCCCTCTGTTAATGCAAGATTGCATAAGCTTTTTTGGCGGCGGCTGCACACTGCTGGCTCATATTTAGCTGGTTGTCCACTAAGACTTCAAGATCCCTCTCACAGTTACAGCTACTGAGCCTGGTTTCACCCAGTCTATATGTGTACTTTCAGTTTTTCTTGCCTAAGTTTCTGACTTTATTTTTCTCTACATTAAATTTCATTTTGTTAGATATGGCCCAGTGTTCTAGTCTGTCAAGATTCATCTGGATCTTGAGCCTATCTTCTTGGGTGTTAACTCTTCCTGCTAATTTAGTATCATCTGCAAATTTGGTAAGTTCCCCTTCTATTCTCTCATCTAAATCGTTAATAAAGATATTGAAGAGTACCAGGCCTAAGACAGAATCTTGTGGCACCCCATTGCTTACTTCCTTCCATGTAGACTTAGACCCTTTAAGGACTACTCATTGAGTACATTTTGCCAGCCAGTTGTGAGCACCTTTAGATTTGCCTTGCTGAAATCTAAATATATTATGTCCACAGTATTTTGCTGGTCGACTAATTTAGTCACTGTGTTGAAGAATAAAATAAGATTGGTTTGGCATGATCTTTTTTTAACAAACCCATGCTGACTGCTAGTTATTACTTTACTTGTTTCTAGATGTTGGCAGATCTGTTTTTAATTATCTTTTCCAGTGTCTTCCCAGGTATTGATGTTAGGCTGATTGGACAATAGATCAATATGCAATGCTGTGTTGGCAGCCCAAATTATATAATCAACAATGCCTCTTGATCTTTCTTTTACATCCAATGTATTGTTGGCATAGCTGTCTACTGGTCAAAGTAACTGCAAATCATATGCTTCATTTTCAAGCCTATCCTGGAGAGTTCTCTTCAGAGACCCATTGATGATCACTGCAGGTCAGCCCAGAAGCAGACTCAATTCAGATGATTCTAAAGTTCATTTAAGAGTTCACTCAAGTGTTAATAAAAGTATTTATTAGGCTATAGAGAAAACCACTTATTATTCATTCTATCTGTAGCCATTTTTTCAATGGCTTTGGTGGGACAGGAACAAGCAGTTTTTCATCAATCCTGAAAAGAAATTCTCTGTCTTAAAGCAAGAGAGACACAGGTTAATCTATTATGATGACTGACTGGACTAATTCTTAGTGAGAATAAAAATATTCTTGCAGAAAAATGAGGAGTAAAAAATGACAGTAAAAAACCTATGATGGATTTTAATTGTGCTTTCTTACTCTGCATGTTAACAGAAACTTGGAACCATCATACTGGGACAAGCTGCCTCTGAATTATGTCTTCCTTCCACTTTGAACTTTTAAGAATTAAAATTAAAACAATTTATTATTCTTTAGAAATGAGAGATGTGCTTGACTTATTCTGTGAACTCTCACTTTATGTAACCCAGGGTGTTTCTTCCCCTCCAAAGAAGCCAAATTCCCCCAAAAGAAATGTGTCTGAGAGATATCTTTAAACAATGAGGAATATTTGTTTTTCAAATTAACTATTAATTCCTGTGCTTATACTGAATATGTTTTTCATTCTTACCAAAGATGAGTTACACTGGCATTCCTTCATCATTTGCTTTTGTAGCATGGACTCTTCCCTGAAATTTTCCAAATGGGTTTCTCAGCCCATTCTTGAACCAGATAACCAGACCACTACAAACAATTGTAAGACAAAAGGCACAGAATATTCCAGCTACAGCTATGGTTTTCATATCACCTTTAGCCTGTATGGAAACTGGAGGTGGCCCACTGTCTATGCTACCTCCATAGCCACTATTTCTGCAATCTGGAGGAGCCCATCCAACATCACAGTGACAGTGTTTGAGAGTGTTACATACTCCCCGATTGTGGCACATTGTGACATTACAGTCATATTTCAAAATGGACACATCAACACAACTACCCTCAATACACATCGTATTATTACCACAAGGAGTACCATTTCTGACTGTTCCAATATCATTTACATTCATGCCCGTGTGGTAGTCAGTGCCCCAGCACTGATTAATTCCAGTGGACGTGTGAATTATTGTACTATGATCCTCCAAAGAAGGCATCTGTATATCTTTACACTGGATACGGCCACACAGGCTATCCCCAGTATCACATTTCTTGTAAATGCCATGTTTAAGGCCGCAGTTGCCAAAGCGATCACCTTTATTATTTACTTCTATGAAGCAAACTTCAGAAGCAACCGTTGCTCCACTACCGAATATCATTTTGCACTGCATATCATGAGTCGTGCAGATCCCATGATAACAATACACACCCTCATTGCACATGAAACCATCTTGCACATGCACATCTTCTGGACAATGCTCTGAAGTCCCATTGCAATATTCTGGAAGATCACAACTGCTAATTTTCTCTCGGCAAACAGTTCCATGTTGACGATATTGGCAGTTAGCACAGCACAGTCCAAAGGCACAAACAGCTGCAGGGCGCAACATACAATTAGCTTGACAGCAGGGATCTGACTTGCATTGTGTTT
>BLBF01000005.1:50292860-50326914 GCA_015471245.1 Laticauda colubrina | reverse complement strand
CCTCCCTGCCAGCCAGCAACCCCACAACCATGCGGAAGCACAGCAAGCCTCAGCCATCTGCTGCCAGCCCTTGCAAGAGGGACAGGGCTACCATCCCGCTCCCTGGCCCTCACTCTGGTTCTGCTGGGGCTTCTGCAGCACGGGCTCACTCTTCTGGGGCTAGGGCTTCTGCTGCTTCTGCTTCTGGAGGAGCTGATGACAAGCACTCCAGCACCGGCCACCTCCACAGCACCTGGACCCTTCACCCCTGAGACTGAGCGACCAAGAGGAGTGCCAGAGACTCATTTTTGTTTTATAGCTTGTTGTTAATAAAGTCTAGTTTTGATTCACACACTTGCTTCATTTCTTTTTTTTAATAAAGTCTTGCTGGAAACTTTTAGAAATGGTTTAAGCCTTTGCATGCTTGTGGGATGGGTTAAGATAGCAGTGGGATGGACAGGGATACCTTTGGTATGGGTAATAGCTGTGGGATAGATAAACCTCCAGTGCAAGCATATTGGGACGGGATGGTCCACCCTCCCAGGTGCCACACCTATGGCCCTTTATTATCAATAATAATGTAATAATCATCCACACATGTCAACACAAACACAACTCTTTATTAAATGCCCTGTTCATTGTAGGGCCACTCAACATACATGGCACAATCTCATCAGTGTGATGAGACAGGCTGAAGGAAGCATCCATTAAGCATCTATCATCCTGTCTTGCCACTCCACTGCTCCAGCTGGGGAGTTGCACCAGTGTTTCAGGAGGTTGCGCTGCTTCTTCCCTTCACGTGAGGCTCTGTTGGGGCCTTGCACATCCTCAGTATCTATCAGGTTTCGCCCTTGCCTCCATTCCCCAGGCTCCATGTCCCCATTGCCTTGCTGGAGGTCCACGAGCCTGTTCTGCAAGACTGGGTAGCGGGTGCGCATGAGATTGTGCAGGATGCGGCAAGCTTCCATGATCCTCCTCACGGTCTCTGGGCGATGCTGCATGGTGGTGAGAAGTACCTGGAACCTGTTGGCCAGGATGCCAAAGGCGTTCTCCACCACCCGCCTTGCCCTGGACAGCCTGTAGTTGAAGATCCTCTCTTCATGGGTGAGGTATCTGGAGGTGTAGGGCTTCATGAGGTAGGTTGTGAGGAAGAAGGTGTCATCCCCCACGATGAGGTAGGGCACATCTTGTGTGTCGTTGGGCAGGGGGTCTGGATCTGGGTAGCCCACCATGAGGTTGCATTCCAGCCCACCCTTGAGGTCACTTGTGTTGTATACCTGGGCATCTGAAGATGAGCCGTTGCCTGAAGCATCGATGTACATGAACTTGTAGTCAGCATCGACCATGGCGAAGAGGCAGCCTAGAAGCAATAACTGTTAAAAAATACGACAGCAAGTTTCTTCTAGGTATTCTATATCATGAAGGAAAACATCAAAAGATCTTTTGAAAGTTTTATTTATGTGCAGGGATTTTTGGAAAGCTAATCAATGGATTAGTAAAACATAAATGTACTGGGGACAAATAAGTAATGCAAGCTTTTTGACTGTCAATGCAAAAGCAGAAATGAATAGTGTTGCAAGATGTGGAATAAACAAGGAAATATGATGTTTCTGAACAGGAGCGATGAGAACAAAGAGCTTTTTTTGGCACTGGATATTCAAAGGAGTAGCAAGGCAGGGAAATTCACAAACAGAAAAGAAAACAAATAATGTAATATTGCAGAAATCCACAATGGGCAAGGCTGGATACAAACATCACAAGAAGACAATTTCACATGTTTCCAACTGAGATTCAGTATGCACTAAAAGTTGTTAAAAATGCCTTCCTGACCTATTTAGTAGTCTTGTGTGATCTTTTCCTACTAACAAGAGCATGTTGATTATACAAGGGATCCTTGGTGTGAAGATGATTCTATCAAATGAGGACAAAAAATACAAAGAAGACGTAGGGCTACTAGTAGAGATGATGAAAGAGATTTATCTCTGGGTTACGAGGAAGTGTCATTGATCATTTCCAGCTGAATTCCCAGTATTATGACTATCCAATTAGAGAAGGCTATCACAGGATTTAGTTTCTGAAATTTATGAATCAATTTTAGAACTGTTTACCTCTTTTGCGATACAGATACAAATAAAGTTGAGAAAATTAAAAGAGAGAAAAAACTATGTGGAAAATATAAAACAGCAATAAGATATGGAATAGAATTTAAAAATAAACATGAAATTGAGTTTTGTACCTGTATGAAGAAGTGATAACCTGGGACCATGCTATTTTCAAAAAAAGATGTTTTATTTGTATTTTGTTTTTGTGAAAACCCAAATAATTTTTTTTTTTAAAAAAAGAAAGAAATTCAGATAAAAAGGAGGCTCTTAAATAAAATGAGTATCAGAAGACTTTTCCTTTCAAAGAAAGGTTTTTCATAAATCAATCTGAAAGAAAAATCATGTTAAAATGGAATTCAAACGCTTAAGACGCCATCCCCCAAGTTAGTTCACTAGTCGCTATCCATTGCTTCCTAGCTTTATACCTGATACCTTGTATGTTGTTATGGTTTATGATTTATTTTTGATATTCTTCTTCTGTTGATTCTGTTTGATGAATTTTGCCCCCCCGTTTCCTAAACAAGTGAATTAGTCTATTTCTGAAATGCACAACCATGGCAACAGAAATAATAGTACCACAAAGGCCATATATTAATCCTCCTATCACTCTAGTTTTTGCAAAATGTCTACCGACATCCAGTTGTTCAGGTGGCCCACTGTCTATGCTGCCTCCGGAGCCTTCATATTGACAGTCGGGAGGTTTCCAGCCATAATCACAGTGACAATGTTTATGACTATTGCATACTCCCCGATTATGGCAGTTTGTGACATTACAATCATTCATTAAGCTGGCTATGCTGACACACTCCCGATGGATGCATATCATGCCACTGCCACAAGGGCTGCTATCCTTCACGGCACCTATATCCATGATGTCGATTCCAAGGTGGTAGTCGATACCCCAGCATAGCTTATTGTCAATGGAAGTTTGAATTACTGTACTGTGTTCTTCCAAAGAAGGCAAGCTTTTCACATTTTCACACTGGATACGGCCACACAGGACATTCTCAACTTTACATTTTTTATAGTTCTTATATTTAAGGCCACAGTTCCCAAAACGATCACCTTTGGTATTCATTTCCCTGAAGCAAATTTCAGAAGCAGCTATTGCTGTGTTGCCAAAAATTGCTTTACACTGTTTGTCATGAGTGTTGCAATTCCCGTTATAACAATATACACCATTACCACATGGAAAACCATCCAGCACATGAACATCTTCAGGACACCTTTCAGAAGTTCCATTGCAGTATTCAGGAAGATCACAACTGTTAGTCTCCTTTCTGCAAACAGTTCCAGCTACTTGATACTGACACTTGTCACAACATAAGCCAAATGCACAAGTAGCACCAGGACGCAACATACAATTAGATTGGCAACAGGGATCTGACCTGCACTGAGTTTCAGAACCACAATCACATTGCTCTCTACCATCCACTACTTTGTTTCCACAAAATCTGATGGTGTATATTTTACTTGGATTTGGTAGATCTAGTAAACACTTTGCATTTCTGTTGTTGAAATAATCCTGATAGCTACAATTGCTGAACTTATCAGAGCCTGAAAGGTTTTCAGCCATAACACACTCAGCTTTTTCACATGAACAATATTTTCTGTCGTGGCTCATTCCAAGATTATGTCCTAGCTCATGAACAAATATTAAAGATATAGTGAACAGGCTTGTGGTTATGTACTGTATAACAGCAGCTCCATAGTTATCTCTACAAATTCCTCCTGTGAATGCTAATCCTAAGTCACTAAAATGCTTGAATGCAAATAAATGAGCAGCGTCATTCCTTAGACGTTTTTGTAGTGATCGTCTTCTCCAATCAGTGAAAGAGATGAGGGTCTTATGTATGTCCCACTTAAGGTTTATGGGATTCCTTTGGGTCCAGATTTCCAGTCCAGCTAAAGACAGTTTAACAGACAGTGGTTCATATAATGAATTTGCCATATGAAGAATATCTATTACGCTCATAGCAACTAGAGTTTTATTTCTGTTAAATTTTAAATATCGTTCATAATCTATCACAAAAGCAATCTCTGCATGCCTAGTGTGTGGCCACCACTTGGAAGCACTTCTATCCTGTAGGTTTTCTATTTTGGGCATAATGGCCTTTTGATACCATTCCTCTTCTTTTGTTAGTCCACATCTCATCGAGATAGAACCTTGTTCTTCTTCCAGAGAATATACAATATGCTGAAAGATAGCAGATGTCTCAACTGGCTCGATTTCATATATCTTATTTTCTAATTGCAATATACCTCTGAGTCCTCCTGAGCAAAAGCTGAGAGTGACCAGAGAGGAGGGTTTATCCTGAACAAAGCCATGATAAAAACAATCATCTCGGATGAAAGGTTGGTCCATCTGGAGATCTCCTCCTTCGCCATAATAGAATACAGGGAAGTGTTTAGGGACCAAACCCCATTTCTGTCTGAGATGCACCACTAGGTTATTCCCTCCAATCTGCAGTATATAGCATACATGCTCTGGTTCCTCACGTGCAAACTTGGGAGTCACTTTCCTTGGAATGATTGTTTCATATGAAATACGTTTAAAGCCTGGAGGCCCTCTCTCTTCAACTATCTCAGCCAAGCTCTTCCTCAACAGCATCACAAATAGCCATGAAATATACGTATCCATTTCCCATCAAGAGAAAGAAACCCATCAAAGTAAAACCTCTGACTCCTTAATCATGGAAAGAAAGTCCATTATTACTTTTGTGGACAAGAGAAAAACAAGGAAGGATGTGTATGAATCAGACATTGAAAGATTCTGAACATAGCAACAATACATGGAATTCTTTGGAATATGGGTGGAGCTTAATAGAGCAAGAACAAAAGCTGACAGCAAAAGAATAGGCAATACTAAGTTTGAAATTTGAGCGCTTCCCTCCCACTAGTGTTCCTTCATCTTTTGATTTCATAGCCTGAAATTTTCCAAATTGGTTTCATCAATCCTGGAAAGAAATGTTCTTTCAGCAAGAGAGAGAACAGGTTTAATCAATTACGGTGACAGTGACTGACTGGACTAATTCTTAGTAAGAACAAAATTATCCCAGCAGAAAATGAAAAAGTAGTAAAAGAACTTGTGGATTTTAATTGTACTTTCTTGTTACTACAACTTCCTGCTTGAGATGCTATTATCTGAATTATCCACTATCGCAGTAAAAACAGCAACATCTTTCTATTGAAATTTGAAAAATATTTTTAAAGAGGACATTTTGGGATATTCCAAATTGACCTAAGAACTAGAATTTTTGAAAATGACCTATTGTTAGCTTTGTGTGCTTAAAAATGTTTAAATGGTACCAACAGTTTTGCAATTGAAACTAAAGTAAATTAAAGTAGAGTAAATTGCTATGTGAGTATATTGGACTCCCTAAAGGTCGGACATGAAATTTTCATTTGAAAATTGAGGGTTCATCGACATACAAGATATGGTCCTGTGATCATCTGGCATCTTTTTGGAATGATATTTTACGTATAAGCCACTGAGCCACAGTGGTCTTCCATCTTCATTTTTAATTGGTAAATCGAATTATGTTTTTTATACATGCTAATTCCTTCTCTATACACCTTTTCTTTCCTTTTGCTTTCTTGCTCCCAATTTTTTCAAAGAGAAAGAGGATGGAGGAGCCGGGAAAAGCAGTTTTTCTTTTCAAGCTCTCTTGGAAAGCCAACTTCTGGATTACTCTTTGCCACTCCTCTCAGCTCCTGTGTTGATCTTTCTAGTATAGAGGAAAGTGGCATGAAAGCATGAGCAAGAAACAAATAAACTGATCTGGAAAATCAGTTTTGCAATAAAGGAAGGAGGCAGTGGCTTCTCCAAATCCATTTCCTCAGCCCTTCTTTGTGAATCTCAAATTTGTAACTCTTTAAAAAAGGGAACTGAAACCACAATTTAGGGGAAAGCATCATAAAAAGTTGAATTGATAAGTCTGTATTACTTGTATGTTTTGTATTATTTGCATATTTTGTATTTTTTTCCTCTTCCTTTCAATTGCCTCCAATTCTTGGATACTGCCAGGACAATCACTACAGTTTTCTTGGTAAGGGTTTTCAACATGCTTTGCCCTTGCTTTCTTCCTAGAGCTAAAAGAAAGTGACTGGCCCAGCTGGTTTTGTGCCAAAAGTAGGACTAGAACTCATGGCTTCCCAGTTTTTAGACTGATGCCTTAACCAAATATAAAATGCACATACAGAGGCACAAAACAAAAATTTCAAATATTTGAGTAGTTTGTTGCTAAGCAGGATAATTAGTAATCATAATCACTAATAAGAGAGAAAGCATATTTAACTGTATACCCTATTGGCTTGATTTACTATTTCAGAACTTACACCTGCGCTACCTAACATGACATGCCCATCTTTTGTCTGCACTGCTAAAAGTTGTTAATGAAAAATTAGGGAGGAGTTGATAGAAGTGTCCTTATGTCAGTTTGTGAATGTGTGTTGACAGTGTTAGAATAAAAAGGATTATTTCACACAATGTTGGTCTTATATTTACTATAGAAAAAAGGAAACAATGCTATAGTCCAGGGGTGTCAAACTGGCGACCTGCAGGGCAGATGCTTCCTTCACACACAAACCACACCCACACCAGCTCAGCGAATAGGGAAAATGTCATGAAACATCACATGATGGCAACGTGATGTGGTGAGTTTGACACCCATGCTATAGTCAGGGCAATGACACCTTTTCCTTCTCCAAGTTAGCTTGAAGGGACGTAAAGCACTATCTTCTTGTACAAAGATGGACACTGGTTCCATCTGCCTGCCCACATTCTTGTTTACCAGTCTGTCATAGATGGACTAGTAAGTAGCAGACTTAATATCTAGTATGATAGCATACAGTAAAAGGAAGCCATTGTAACTCCCAAAGTGAAGTGCATTGTGAAGCCAATAAAGGCCTATGGATTCAAATTCTGTTAAAGGTTGAACACCAATCATCTAGTATGGAGGATACCAACATCTGAAATATCCCAAGTAGGATGAAGCTGATTATGTCGTTCCTAGTCCTAGTGGTCAGTACATAATGTAACATCTAAAGCTATAAACATCTCCTTTAAGGAAAGGCAGTTCTCAATGTCTCTAGCATGAGGCCACATCAATAAACTCACACAACTCTCCAGTATGAGAGCATAAACAGGAAGGTATACCCACACTGCCAAAATTCTTGGAAAAAATATTAAAATCCTGATCGATTAGAACAGGGCTCCCCAAACTTGTCAACTTTTAAGACTTGTGGACTTAAACTTCCAGAATTCCTTCCAGGAATTATGGGAGTTGAAATCCACAAATCTTAAAGTTGACAAGTTGGGAGACCTCTGGATTAGAAAAATGGCCTGTATGAGTGTATTGCTTCTGGAGTTTTGATCCAAGTTACAAGACAGTCACAGAATTTCTTTATGTAGCAAGTGATGAAGTGCCCAGTACAGTGATGAAGTGATTCACAAGTTGTTTTCATTGTAAAAATTAAGGAACCCTAGGAAACCTGAAGCTCCTGTTTAATTTTGGAGCATCAAGCATTGCTAACATTTAATCTTGATTAGATCACTACGCCAAAGCATCAATAAAGGCACCTAAGAAAGCTCTAGAGGAAATTCCATTTTTGTTGCTGTTTTAATGAATATCACACTGATCACGTTCCTACCTTATTGATTGCCAAACCAGAATATTATCAGAGTATAACACAGTATTTAACTTCCTAAAAATGTGGAATTTCATGAAATGTTGAAATTTTTAGGGATTTCAGGGATTCAGCTTGACTGAACATTCTCATGCAGACTCCAACCAACCTTTTCTGGGGATTATTACTGAGAATGCATAGCTCCAAAAGGCTCTGGAAGGAGTTGATTATCTGGATCTCTAACAGTTGGGTTTCATTTCAGAATACAGTACTGATAACAGTTATCACGTTAGTTAACTCTGGTGGCCTGGGAAGGGGCTAATGTATCCATCCTGATCTTCCTTGATCCCTCAACAGCTTCCAGTACTACCAGTCATGGTATTGGACGAATTCAGAGGGTTGAGAGAGGGAGGCCCAGATCTTCAGAGGTTTTCTTGTTCCTTAGAAGGCTGGTTCCAATCAGTATTAGTGGAAGAGGAATAGTCTAGTCATAATGGGCTGCATGACTGTCTCCTCCCTATTTACAGTAATCTTTACATGAAAAAATGTAAAAATGTCACCACATGCTGGGTGAAGTCATCTTCAGCAAGATACTTATATCTTAGCTTGGGTTGGCCAAGTGATGCAAGGGGCTTTCCCAATGCATTGGTGGATGGATAAAGCTTCAGCTTTACCTTGGCAAGATGGAGTGGGTGTTTGAGCCCTCTCCCTGGATTTAATGATTTCCATAATGGGGAATGGGATTACATTCCTGCAGCAGGATGCATAAAATGGGGTTTTCCCTGTATTCACAATTCTTGGTCAAGGAGCTGGTGGCAGCCTTAGCCAGGACAATTTTTGCAGAGATATATCTTGTGCCTCAGTTGTACTTACTGTGTTTCTACCGCAGCATGGTCTACATCAGGAGTCACCAACCTTTTGGACCTCAGGGACCACCAAACTCATAATTTTAGATCCCAGGCGCCACTAACTGGTTCTGTGGGCATGACCTAATTTGTGGGTGTGGCTTGGTGGTCATGTGACTGGCTGGGCATGGCTTGTATGTAAATATTATAAATATTTATATAAATATTGAATGTTTTATTTTAAAAAAGAGCAACTTTTACCCAAATTCAGGCAAAGCAGGCAGGCATATTGAGTTGCTCACAGAATCACAGATTCACTTAGAGATCTATCTATCTGCCATTGGCTAGCTCAGTCTGCCACATAAAATCTGCTTGCAAGCAAATTCACAAAATTAACTCACAATACACCATGCATGTAAATATTGAATTTCTTATTTTAAAAAAGAGCAACTTTTACCCAAAATCAGGCAAAGCAGGCAGATTTGAGTTGCTCACAGAATCATTCAGTGATCTATTTGCCATCCGCTAGCTCAGTCTCTCAAATTTGCTTGCCATGAGTCTGCACTGAATTTGCTTGCAAGCAAATCTTCAGTCCTAAGGGAGGTTTGGCTGTGCTGAGCCGAAGATCTAAAGACTAGCCAGAAAGCAAGAAATCCATTTCCTGTTTCCTAGCTAATCTAAATCTCCCAGCACAGCAGAACAGCTGATGGTCAGCAAAACAGCAGGCAAGTTTGCCTGGTAAGAAGTGAGTGGGCAGGGAGTGTTCCCGCAATCCATGTGGGCAGTGCAGCCTTGTTTCTGCACAGCCTGGATTAAGTGCTTTGTGAGGGTGCTCTGGGGGTGAGATTTCTCTGCAGCCCACCAAAATTTTCTCGTGGCCCACCGGTTGGCGACCGCCGGTCTACATGGTGCTTGAACAGCATTCAGTTGGTCCAGAGTGTAGTGGCATACATATCTATATTATACCCATGCAACAATAGCAACAGCATTTAGCCTTATATATCACTTCACAGTGCTTTCCAGATCTCTCTAAGTGACTTGCAGAGTCAGCACATTGCTCCCAACAATCTGGGTCCTCATTTTACCCACCTGGGAAGGATGGAAGGCAGAGTCAACCTTGAGCTGGTGAGATTCGATCTGCCAAACTGCTAGCAGCTGGTGATCAGCAGAAGTAGCCTGCAATTCTGCACTCTAACCACTGCGCCACCATGGCAATGCTGCTGCATAAGTGGTACCAGTTCCTCCTAATGGGCTTGGGTACAGTTGAAGCTGACTGTTACTTTTAGAGTGCTAAATAGCTTAGGAACAGATTTCTTGCAGGACTGCCACTCCCTGGTGATTTCTGCCCATCCTACTAGATCTGGTAAAGTAGGCATGCTCCGGGTACCACTGAAAAAACAATGTCTTCTGGTGATCCCTCAAAGCATGCCTTTTCTGTTATGCCACCTGGCCAATGGAACAGCATCGCCACCTTCCAAATGTGGACGGCTTCTACTCTACTGGCCTTTCAAAAGGGCTTTTCCAACAGACACCAAAGTCAAGATGTTAGTAGTAGGCTGCTTGTATGCGATTAGTGGTTTTGCAGTTTTAATGATTTTCACTATCCTTTTATTGTTTGGTAAGATTTATTGGAAACCTTTATTTTCATCTTCTTTGCTGCCCAGAGCTTTTTGGATCGATGGACGTCCATATAAATTAATATATTGGTAAATAAATTTAAGAGGAGGCTCTTTTGAAAATATGCAATAGAAAGTATCCTTGCTAACTATGCATAATGTAGACCAGAACAAATCAAAACCCATCTCAAGTCAATTAATATTGGTACATCATCTTGGCTACTTCTTACACATTCTGAACATGATGAAGCTGCTGATCTTCATAATTCTATGAAAAGTCAAGTTCATCTAAACGAGGCAATCTGACTTCTTAGTTCAGTGTTGAGGTCATACTAAAGAACCTTGTACAGCATGCCACCTTATTGAAAAACTGCTACATTCTACATCCTTCAATCTGTGAACAGAATATATAATCCTCTGCAGGGTAAGCAGACATTGATATGTCTGAATCTATGTTCAGTGATTGCAAAGAAAGCATTTCTTATGTTATCTGAGCTTGTTGCTTTGCATTTTTAATCCATTCTGTGTGACACCATGTACTTTAGTTTCTCTTTCTGGTTTCTGTCACTTGTGCAGTGCAGTTTCACTGGCTAATGTCTTTTCTTGAGCCATTGCAAATGTCCATTTCAGTTTAGGAAAAAAAAAGCTTCTATTGGGGTTCTTCATCATGAACCCCATGAAGTAGGAAATGCCTCAGTATCTTTTTTAAAAAATGTCCCAAAATTGAAAATACTCACTGAGAGTGAATAAAAGACATCTTCCTGACCAAGCAGTAGTCTTGTATGATTTTTCCCCATTCATTGTCTCTGATAACATTGGAGGATGGGATGGTGCTTGGTTTTATTGCAGTTCAAGAATCAAATGTTTAAATTATGAGGAAAGGAAAAATTATGAGGAAAGTGTCCCTCATGTACGGAGGACTGGCGATCAGTTCTAAACCACAAGAAGTCTTATATAAAGGAGACTGGAAGATGCTGCTTCAGGAGGATCAACTTCTCCTAGACACCCATATTATGTTTCAGTTAGAATATTTTAAAAGGCAGTGTTAAATTATTTTCTTCTTCTTCTTCTTTGGTAACTAATTAATAGAGTAAAAAAAAAAACAATTTCCAATGAAATGTTTTCAGTATTTACTGGAGAATTGGTTCCCAGGCAATAAATCATAACTTTTACAAATGACACTGCCTGAAATTAAGTTCATTTTTTTTCAGCATTATAAATTAATACTCAAATTCCAGAGGCTCAAATGCATTTTATATAATGATATCCATTAACTCTTCTGAACATATTTGATATACTTCATTTCTGTGATTGACTGTGCACTCACTTCTATAGTTGATGACTCAGTTCTCCTAAGCCTTCTAAATAAGCGAATAAATCCATATCTGAAATATATCCCTACGCTAACCAAAACAAAAGCAGAGGAAAGGACATATATAATCCCTCCAATAATCCCAGCTTTTGCAATAGTGGTTAAACGTTTGCGTGGTCGAGGAGGCCCACTATCAATGCTACCACCATGCCCTTTCTTCAGGCAGTCTGGAGGACCCCAGCCATAATCACAATGACAATGTTTGTGATTGTTGCACACTCCCCGATTATGGCACTTGGTGAAGTTACAGTCATAATTCAAGAGAGACACTCTCACACATTTTCTGTTAATGCACATCTTGTCTTTGCCGCAAGCACTTCCATCTGTCACTGCTCCAATATCGGCTGTCTTAATTCCACTATGGTAGTCTATACTCCAGCACTGCTTATCACCAAGGGGGACTTGAATTATGGTGCTGTGTTCCTCCAAAGAAGGTAAGATCTGGACATTCTCACACTGGATTCGGCCACACAGGGTATTCTTAGTTTGACATTTGTGGTAAATTCCATGTTTATGGCCACAATTACCAAAGCGATCGCCTTTGGCATTCATTTCTCTGAAGCAAATATCTGTAGCAGTTTTTGCACTGAAGCCAAAAATCATTTTGCACTGTGTATCTTCAGATATGCAGTTTCCACGATAACAGTACGCATAGTTATTACATGGGGCACCATCCTGCATGTAAACATCTTCTGGACACCACTCAGAAGTCCCATTGCAGTATTCAGGAAGATCACAATAGTTAGTCTTCTTTCTGCATATAGTTCCAGACTTAAGATATTGACACTTATCACAGCACTCACCAAAAGCACAACTGACACCAGAACGAAATGTACAATTAGACTGACAACATGGATCCAGCTTGCATTGAGCTTCTGAACCACAGTCACATTGCTCTTCCTTATCTACTACTTTATTGCCACATGATTTGATTTTAAAAATTCTATCAGGATCTGGAGGACTTAACAAGCATGGAGCATTCATTGTGAGAAAATAGTCAGTGTAACTACAATTGCTAAATTTATCAGTCACTTCATGAACTGGAGCCATAATGCAGTAAGCTTTACCACAACTACAGTACTGTTCGTCATGCTGCATACCAAGATTATGCCCTAATTCATGGGCAAATATGCTACTTATAATGGACAAACTGGTAGTCTTATATGAGATAACAGCAGATCCCATCCATTCATCACAAACTGTTCCTACGTAAGCTGACCCAAGTGAAAATTCAAAAGACTTATATGCAAATAAGTGACCAACATCACTTTTTAGATGATTAAGCAAGAAGTCTCTCCTCCAGTCATTGAAATCCTGAAGAGTGCTATCTATGACAGGAGAAATTGTTATGAAGTTTTTTTGTGACCAGATTTCCAGTCCAGCTACAGATAACTGAATAGAAAGAGGTTCATAAAAAGAACTGGCAATATGAATAATATCAAGCACTTGCAAAGCAGTAACTGTTTCATTTCTGGCAAACATTAAATAACGTTCATGTTCAATCACAAAAGCAATCTCTACATATCGAGTGCGTAGCCACCAGTCTCCTTTGGATGCAGTTTTAGAAACTACATTCTCTATGTTTTGGAACATGGTGTCTTGATGTTTTTGCTCTTCCTGTGTTAGGCCACATCTCATTTGGAGAGCACGTTCTTTTTCTTCTAAACGAAATATCACATGTTGAAAGGTAGGAGATCCCTGTACTGGTTCAATTTCATATGTCTTATTTTCTAATTGCAGTATGCCTTTGAGGCCTCCTGAGCAAATACTGAGAGTGACCAGAGAGAAGGGTCTGTCCTGCACAAAACCATAGTAGTAACAATCATCCCTGAAGAATGGATAGTCCAGCTGCAGATCCCCATCCTGACTGTAGGTAAAGATGGGCAAATGCTTAGGAACGAAATTCTTCTTTTGTGTGAGATGCATGATGATATTCTTTCCCTCAAAGTGAAGGAGACAAGTGACATTCTGTCGTTCCTGTTGATGAGGTTTTGGAGTTAATAACTGTGGGATGGTCACCTCATAAGAAGCATAAATAAAGCTCTGAGGAAGTATTTGTCTGGCAGTCACAATTAGGAAATTACTGAGGAACATCAAGAGCCACAGAAGATGGATGGTCTTTTTCGGTGGCAGAAAGAAATCTTTAAAGCACACCTTCTCATATTTCATTTCCAGAAGAAAGCTCTCTTAAAGTAGATGACAGAGTAGGAAGAAGCTGGAAAGAATCTCAATGTAAATAAGATGATGAAAAGGAGGATTCTGTATATAGCAACAGTTATGTAGCTTCCTCTGGAATGTGGGTGGAGCTTGGACGATGAAGAATGGAACAGACTGACAGGAAGAGTGTTCTTTCCCCCTATCCCCAAGTATTTTGCTGAACAGATAAATCATATAATCTTATTTATGATATATTTTTCCATGTCAAGTTACTTTGAAACAAGATGGTTGGAAAATAAGTTTAGTAAATAAATGAATGTGTTTTTAAAATTTTAAATTAAGACATTTCATCATGGCTCAGTAATGTAGACGTGTGTTCATAAAGCATCAAAAATAAGGGAAAAAATAGATGGCCTTATTTTTACAGAGATTCTGTGGATTAATAAAGATATGAATCAAAACATGATCAAATGAATATTCCATTAAACCAATCCTGTATCTTGGGGAAGGTAAACAGCAGACCTGAATTATTTTTCTTGCCCATGTTGTTCTCTTTAAAGGAGGCTTCGCATGACCTAGAGGAAGCCATTTTAATTTTTACAGCTGCTGACAGGTTCCTATTGGTATGCTGCATACATACCAATATAGTCAACTGTTTTTAATGGCTCTAAAGCAGCATTGGGCGGTCAGAGGATTATAATCTATGAATAAATTGCTGAATGATATGACAAGGATTGTTCCACTTGTTTAATGATAACACTAATAGAAACTGTCCTTCTGTCTCTAAATTAGAATTCCAACTTGCAACATCGATAGAAATTTGTCTGTTTGAATATAGTATTTGTGATATAGTGTCATATTAATAAATATATATATACATGCACAAATACATTCATAAAAATATAGGTGCATATGTACACACAGCAGTCTGTGCCTTGGAAAAGATTCTCAAAATTTGCCACCCACACCTACCAAGTACCCACCATTAAAAGCATGGAAGAGAATTGCACAATCAGGGGTCATTCCTCAAATATTTGGCAACATATTGAATGAGGAGAAAAGTAAAACTTCCTCTTCCCATCCCAGGATATAGCTTTCTTACTTATTTCCATTTTCTCCTAAACAAAATACTATAAAGTATTCTGATGTAATGAGTTCAAGCAGTCCTGTGATAAGAAAATTATTACGTTCCTGAATTCCATGGAACCAAGGGAATTAGTTACACTGCAAGTATTGGTTCAGCATTGTGACTAAGAGGCTAACATCTCCATCTCATAAACCTCCTATAGTAAGCCACAATTATATTACCCATGGTCTTATTTGCGATTTAAATAATAATGCCAATTTTCAGTATTTAGATACAAAATATTTCAGAAAAAATTGTTTAAAAAAGTTTTTTTTGCTTCCTCTATTACTAAGAATTATTTGGAATATTTATTCATTGGCAAAGAATTTAGGATGAAATAAAGCTTCTATCAAACACACAATTAAAAATAGTGAATTTTTATGAAAAACTGAATGAACAATGCAATTAGTATATTAAACCCCTTTTCTATTCTTATACGCTCAGTTTGAAATCAATGCATTATCCACATAAAGGAGATATTCTTTGATATTCACTGAAGAACCCTGGACCAATAGAGCACCAGACACACAAATCATGTACAATGGTTTGTATTGCGGGTACTATTTTCAAATAAAAGAGAATAATAAACAAAATTTGCTTATGGATAGATGCTGCATGGTCCAGGAGGCTAAGATGCATTCATAGCAAAACTCTGATTCGGCAGTCTTTGAATAATATCTTACACTCTGACCAATAACCATATACCTTTTTAACAGATAATCAGAGTTGGAAGGGACCTTATAGGTCATCTAGTCCAACCCCTACACCATTTCTTTTTAATTAAAACACTACGGAAGAATAAAAATCTATAGAGCGCAGCAACAAAATAAGTATAAAATAATTTATTAAATAATTTGAAATAATCCCTAAAAGTAATAATTTTCATGGTTATACAATAACAAAGCACATTTGAAAGTAGTTACTGTATTATACAATGTGATAAGTAATATACGATAGCTGGATGGATCTTCTTTTAAAGATATATGGTAAACTAGGTCTGTTTTGAAGAAGTGTGTTCAGAAATACAAATTCTTACAGGAAACTCAAGTGATAACAAATGCATTGGTCATGTATGGATTATGAAAGGAAATTCAAAGATAAAATAGTGGGCAAGGCAGACTGTAAATGATACAGAATGGTTAAAATTTAGGTTGAGTTTCCAAAAATAATAATTACCAATTCCAGAAATAATGTATTCATTTCAGATGTTTGGTTGCTGAAGGAACACTGTGCTATTGCACACAAAACTCTGCTGGTTTGCACTTGTGTTTTCTGCAAAAACTACAGAAAAAAATCTGAACAAACTAAATTTTTTGTCATCACCATTTAACAATAACGTGTTTATTCTCATGCTTACTAAACAGTTTCTGAATCGATGTTAATACACTGGAGTCACTACAGAGTAGCAGGGTAACGATTAAGATGCAAGCAGATGCTGCAATTCCCAATACAGTTATACATGATTATATATCACTGAAGTCAATGGGAGTGTTGGTACAAGCACCAAACAATTTCACCACTACCTCAAATCTTGTATGAAATATATAAAACCCCACAAGAAGAAATATATTGTCACAGGTTAACGTAGTCTGTGGTAGATTATTTTATACTATGATTCTATTTGATCTCTGTAATTAATGATACCTGTGCAGCTCTTGAGCAAAAAGTTCTTGGATGCGTAATTTTGAGGTATTCTTTTCTAGAGAAATGTCAAACACTAGGAGCCCAATGGTATTGCTCTTATGATAGTTTAGAGCAATGTTCCTTCTGAGAAAAATGCGACCTCTGACTTTGCTACTTCATCATCTGGTCCTTTTCCCATTCACAGTATGTATATAATGATCAGCCCAAGTTGCACTTTTACCTTTTCAAAATGGCATTTAAAATATGCACGTGTAGATACATCTCATCATAATAGGCCATTCAGATAAAATCATCTGAAGATGCCATTGCGAACCTAATCTGTCTAGGTACCCATTTTACTTCTCTAAGAAGCTCTATCATTGTCCACTTCCAATCAAATTTTATAAGCTCCATATACTCCAAGAAATATCTTCAAAAATATTTGAATCCGAAATACGATGGCACCAACTTGTTAAGTACCAAGCGGGTTCAGCTTTAACAAGAACAAGAAACTTCAGTTCTTCCCTCCATAGAGCAATTGTTATAGGAAGAGCCATTTAAAGTGATGGATAAAGTTTGAATTTTTTTTCTATATTTTTATCTGATGGGTTTCCTAATAACCTGGATTACATCCACATAGTCTGCAACAACCACCCATTTCAATAAGGAGGGGAAATGAAGTGCAACAGTGCTCTTGTAGATATTCCCCAGTAATTATCTAAATGTTCAGCCCACTTCACATGACAGTCAAAGAGTCCTAAGGCTTTTCATAAAGCAATAAGCCTAGAAAGCGTCAGCGATAAAGATTGGAAAAGTATCTTTTAGGGGGCAAATTTCAACAAATAAATTGCATTATTTGCGGCACAATGCATTGAAAGGATATTTCTTATATCCCCCTAGCCTCCTAAGAGTTTGTAATATCAGGCTGGACACTTGTCCTCATGTCAGAATTGGAGTTATCAAAGTCTGTCATCCAACGTTCAGTTTGTTATAAGATGCCAAACCTAACTAGAGCAGCAGCAGCAGAAAGAACTATTACAATGCCTTTAGTCCTTCTTTCACTGGCACTGCTGGGTGGAGGAGGGCCACTATCAATGCTGCCACCACTGCCTTTCTTTAGGCAGTAAGGAGGAGCCCAACCAGAGCTACAATGACAATGTTTATGAGAGTTGCATATTCCTCTGTTGTGGCACTTGGTTTGATTACAATCATAGTTCAGGAGGGAGACCTTGATGCAATCACCATTAATACATATCATGCCAAGGCCACACCGCGTGCCATCTTTCACCGCTCCAATATCAGCTGCACCAATTCCACTTGGAGAATCTGTACCCCAGCACAAATGGTTGCTAAGAGAAGTTTGGATTATGGTGTTCTGCTCATTCAAATTAGGCACTTCACCGATGTTTACACACTGGACTCTGCCACACAAGGCATTATTGTTCTCACACTTCTTATACATATTACCAGGAATAATGCCACAATTGCCAAAACGATCACCTCGAGAATTTATTGCTTTGAAGCACTCCAGTGGGGCAACCGATGCTTCCTTGCCAAAGATAACTTTGCATTGCTCACTGTGAGTAGAGCATTCTCCATGATAGCAATAGCCCCCATCAGAGCACGGAGCTCCATCCTGTACATAAACATCTTCAGGACACCACTCTGAAATTCCGGTGCAGTATTCGGGAAGATCGCACATGTTAGTCCTTTCTCTACAAACTGTGCCGGCTGGTAGAAGCTGACAGTCAGCACAGCATTTTCCAAAAGCACAAATGGCTCCTGAACGCAACATACAGTTGGACTGGCAACATGCATCTGATTCACAATGGAACTTTGAACCACAGTCACACTGTTCTCCACTCTCTACTACCTTATTGCCACAGTTTTTGAGATCATATAATTTCTCATGTTCTGGCGGAATTAACAGGCATTGCGTTCTAGTAGTATCCATTAGCTTAGAATAACTGGTATAACTGCAGTTGCTGAACTTACTTGTGTTGCTTTGGAAGGGAGCCATAATACAAGAATGCTGTTTACAGGTGCAGGATTTCTCATCATGCTGCATACCAAGGTTATGACCCAGTTGATGAGCAAAAGTTATTGTGAAAGAAAATAAACTAGTAGTAATAAATGCCTCAACAGCAGATGCCCAGTTTGGATCACATACAGACCCAACAAATGATAATCCAAACTTAATCCCAAAATGCTTATGTAAAAATAAGTGGCCAACATCATGCCTTAGATGCTGGACAAGTATCGTTTTCCTCCATGTATTGAAAGTGTCAAGCAATTCGTCTATGCTTTTTGCTATTGCAATGAGGTTCTTTTGTGACCATATTTCTAATCCAACCACCACCAAATGAATCCCAAGAGGTTTGTATAGTGAATCTGCAAGGTGAACAACATCCAGGACTTGCCTAGTAGTGAGAGTTTCGTTTTTACCAAATTGGACATATCGTTCATGTTCTACTACAATCGCTATCTTCATGTACCTAGGGTATGTTTGCCATAGTCCTCTCAAAGCACTTTTGCTTACAATATCCTCTCTGTTTTGGATCATGGCCTCCTGGTAGTTTTTGTCCTCTTCCATTACTCCACACCTGATTGGGATATCACTCCCCTTCTCTTCCAGTCTGTAGACCACATGCTGGAAAGTAGATGTCTGCAGAGGTTCAATTTCGTAAAGCTTATTACCCACTTGTAGAAAGCCTCTGAGTCCTCCTGAACAACTGCTGAGGGTGACTAGGGAAGAAGGCTCATCCTGGACAAAGCCATAGTAAAAGCAGTCATTCCTGATGAAAGGGTAGTCCACCTCAATGTCTCCATCCTCGTTATAGGTAAAAACAGGGAAGTGTTTAGGAACGAAATTCCTCTTCTGCCTGAGGTGTACCACATGACCTTTCCCTTCTATCTCCATTAAATAAGTAAGGTCTTGCGGTTCCCGGCCTCGTCGGGCTGCCATCCTTCTTGGGATAATAACTTCATAAGAAATGAAAGGAAACCCCTGAGGTGGCACATGACAAATGGGCTGACTCCAGAATATCCCAGAAGCAAGAACAAGACAGAAAAATCCTCTCTTGGCACTACCCAACCCCATTTCTCCCTTCAGGAGCCAAGGGAGGGGAGGCCTTGCCTCACGTTGGAGAGTGACAGCGATGGAAGCAGCAAGGCGGAAGGCAGAGGATAAAAATAAAACTCCGCCGCCACCGCTGTAGTGGAAGGAGGGTAGCCATGGAGTTCCCTTTGGCTGTACAGCAAACGGCTTTTTCCTGTATCTTCTTGGAGGACATTCCAGAACTTTCAGGAAAGCCCCTCCCTCTGGTTGGCAGGCAGAGTCCAATAGGACTGATCTATTCCATCAGGTAGGCTATTTTGCCATTCCAGACCACCCGAGTCCCAAGTCACTGAATTAGAAGCAAAGTTTCATTCTCAACACTGGGGAGATAGGTACAATAGATTGCTTTTAAGAAACCTCTTTATCTTCAGGTATCGCTCCCATCCCCCAATTCCACTGGCCATCCCATTGGATACAACCATGTATTCTATTTAGATACATCCTGGAAAACTAAATTCAAGAGCAAAGACAAATTATGATTATTATCTTACTGATTAAAGGCCAGGGAAGCAAGCTTAACTATCTATACTTAACGATAAGTAAGGTTAATTATCTACTGGCTAGTTCAGCAGATGGAATGCAGAGCAATATCCATGTAGCTTTGTCTGGCCTTAAGTAGTCTTTCTGTATCTCTGGAGCTTTCAACAATATCCAGAAGATTCCACCATTTCTAACCAGTTAAGATCAACCTTTGATGACTGAGGCCTCCTACTCCTGTAATGCTTACAATGGTGAAAAACAATCTTTACTTCCTACATTCTCTCTAACTGAGCTGTATTGGGTCCTGATACATGCAGAGAATTGATGAGAGCTATGCCTTTATTTCATATGACAAGTATCTCTAGGGACAATCAGTCTATTGATATATTTCGAAGACTTAGATATTCTTGAGTCAGTTGAGTTCTTTAGCTCTGTGGTCTTATGGAGGTGGGAAACCTTTAGGCAGAAAGATATTACCCTGAACATAAATGGAGACAGAAGAACAATCAGGCAGAATGAAGATGCAACATATGTAATCAGAGCAGAATATTCTGTTCTCTTTCAAGAATTTGGACAAAAAAAAATGGGTTATTTTTTTAAATCTAACATATACATTCTATTTTAGGACTGATTCTGCATTTTCTGTTTCTTACCTCCATTTTCAGTGATTGTGATCGGAAAGCACAGCAAAAACATCCCCAAATACATTTGGAGATTACAGTCCTATACGATTTTAGCCCTCACTTCACTGGTGAGGTATCTTAAATGACTGCATCCAGTGATAAAACAATGCAATGTCCTTAACACTGAAGACAGGCTGAGAGAGGCATATTTCAAGATAAGAACACTAATGTGAAATTCACACCATTTTTCTGAGGTGTGTGTTTTTTAAAAAAAAATCGAGGATTTTTTTTTAAAGAAAGAAACCTCAATTTGCATGGCATTTACTTCTATTTAAACAACTCTTTTAACACCATTTATTTTTGATGCATTTGTTATATATTTGAATACTTTATTCTTATACACTGTTTATAATGTTCACATATATTCTTGTGAGACTTTAAATCCTGAAAGACAATATATGAATAGTATGCTAAATATGGAGTATTATCACGCCTCATACCTTAGACATCATTATCTCACTTTGGAATGAATTGCATCTTTCTTTCCCTAGACCTCAACCTCATCATTTTGCTTTAAAAAAAAAAAAGTATTGGAGAATTTATTTATTATTTATTTGTATTCTGTCATAATATTTTACAAATAACTCAAGTCAGTGAACATGTCCGACGCATCTTCCTCCTCCTGTTCTCCCCACAGCAACAACCCTGTGACAGAAGGACCAGCCCAAAATCATCCAGCCACCTTTCATGGCTATGGCAAAAGTTGAACTCATGATCTCTTTCATTTCCAGGTGCATGATCACCTTTCATTTCTAGATGATGTGGTTTGTCTGATTCATGGGTTTGTATTGATCCCTGGAACATGTAAGGTTGGTTCTGGCTTTGTAGCTAAGCTGTAATGAGTTGTGAAGATGATAACCAGCATCATGAACTGTATCCAGAACTGGAGTCGCATGTACACAATATAGTGCCTCCCCATCCCTACCTGTACCACTGTTTCCAAACCAGATGTAGCTCGACATATGGTCTTCGAGGACAGCCCCATGTAGAATTCTTTACCCTATGCAACCATGAAATGAGCAGAGTATGATTGACTATCTGAAGAGAGTCCAGGAAAGCATGCACTTGGTACGCTAGATGTGCTTGTGTCAAGGTCCCTAATTTTGCACATAAATTTCAAACGGGGAAGGGCAATGCCACTAAGGGTCAACAATGGCATATCACTGGATAAAGGCACCCAAACAAACACAGCCACTTAGTCTTGTCAGGACTGAGCTTGAGTTTGAGTCTGCCTTCCCCATCCAACCTCCATGCATTGGGTTAATACCTGGCCAGCCTAAGGTCAAAACATACAGCTGGATATCATCAGCATTGTGATAACACCTAAACCAAACTCTTGGAAGTTCTATGCTCTCACCAAACCGTCTTAGCATCATACTGCTCCTAGAGTGATTTAGCAATTTCTAGAGAAAAAAAAATCCTCAACTGTTTGGTCAACCTCCTGCAATTACTTTCAGCTCAGGGAATTTACCTTTGTGAACTATTCAACTGCCGAATAGCATGGTCTAGAGAAGGTTAAGCATGGTCCAGAATGGAAAAAGAATGTTATAGACTTCTCCAGAGTGTTTCGTTCATGAATAGCTAAATGTTGCACATTCCCTACTGTTGATGGAATTGAAAAAGAGGCTAATACCAACAACTTAAACAGTGACAACAAAGGACAGTGTGCTGAATTGCCTAAGTATCAATTTCTTCATTTTCTACTACATGCCTGCATATTTTTTTTTTGCTAAGTTATATCTTTTCCTGAATGCAAGTCTTAGCATCTATCCATAAGCTTAACTCAGAGAATCTCAGGGTTGTTTTTTTTCTGATACACTGAATTATGTATTATCTTTATTACAAATATTGTGTTCTTGTGCAATCAAATGTCATCCAGGACAAAGTAGTCCTTTGGTCTGATTCTTTCTTCCTGAGATTAGCATTATCATTATTCTGTATTTACCCAAGTTCATTCTAAGGGATCTATAGGCATTCTAGATCAGGCAGTCACAATGCAGAAATAGTGGTTTTCACATCTTTTCAATAAGAAGTTTGATAATAGCAGCTGTGAGAAATGATGACGAACTGTGAGAAATGTATTCCAAGTTTCTATAAACTTTTGTTCTTTCTTGTGCAGAATATTCCTCTCATCTTGGCTCTCGTCGACAATAATCTTATTTCTCGCCATATATACTAGTCAGTAGCTTCTGGGAGTATGACTCTCTGTCTAACTTTGCTCTCTGTCTCTGTCTCTCTCTTACTTTTAATCTGCTGCAATTATTCAACTCTGAACAAGTTACAACTGGAAATGTATGTGGCACAGAGATTGCCTTATTTTTCTACTATGTAAATCTGCTATGGGAATCTTCCCATTCTCTTGGGAGTGGCCAAGGGAGATGGAAACACAAATTAGGAGAGCGGAGAGAGGGAAGAGGAAACGAGAAATACAGAAATGCAAAGTAACTAAGAGAAGAAACCAATATCAGAAATGTTTAGGGAAGAGTTCTGCAGGGTAAGAAAGCATCAAATCATTTAAGGATAAAGTAGGGTTTTTAAGCTCTTCCTTCTTCCTACATGTTATATTTGATGTTATTTTCAGCGGTGGAAAATTTATCATCCTAAAACATGCAGTCCAATTTATTTGTTTATTTATTTATTTTGTTTCTCTACAACTCAGCAAACATCAAACTCACCGTCTATTTCTTTGCTACTGTTCCAGGGCACCTCAGGATGTGTGTCATTTTTAAACATTGAGAAAAATGTACCACTGAATATAGCTGTCACATTTGAATAGAGATTTATAGTAATACACGATTAGTGACTTTGAACTACTGACTCAATTTCAGATGAATCCCTCTGTCCTGTACAAAGACTTCAGTCAACTCGGTTACTATGAGGGCAACAATAAGAAACAGAAAATACAAACATCTTCCTCAGTTCTTTAGAGAAATGTATTGCGTATATTTAAGAGTATTAAATACTGGGATTAGCTCTTCATAATTCAAAGGGAGGGATTGATAAGAATATAGTAATAATAGGAAAATATAGTAATAATCTTAGAATAGTTTTCTGCAATCTATGACCTTCCAAATAACTTGTATTAATACCTTCTAAAATGCTCAGTCAGTAAGGAGTCATGCTAACGCTAATCCAGCACACCTGAAAATATCACATTAATAAAGTTTGCCTGTTGAGAAGCAAAATGAGATGTCTGTGAATTTGGAAACAGTATTTAAAATGTTTTATTTTTCAGTGGAATAATATAAAAGTAGACTCCAAAAAATACAAATGGACAAAACATTTTTTGAATAAAAAGAAAGAAAAAACAAACCATGTACTATGAAAAACCAAGAAGAAAGATTAAAAATCCTTCAAAAATATTCTTGTCTCCGGTCCCTCTTCAAAACAAATATTTACAAAAATCACAAATTATAAATTAATTTTATTGACAATTACCTTACAGGATTTTTTTCTGAAGGAAGTTGCATAAGATATTCCTAGCTAGTGTACTGACACTACCAGAGAATATATACCACATAATATTCTACACATATAAAACCTCATCCTTCAAAAAAAATATTAGAGTAGTTGAGAGAAGCTAAGCCTATGGAATATTATTACTATGCTCTTATTTACTGGCGATTGTACATCAATATTTAAGCAAGTATCAAAATCATGGGCATTTTTTTTCATCCCCATGCATAAGTTGTTCAAAGAATAAACTAAAAAAGGAAAAATCACCAATGATCAATACAATAAACCAAGTTGTGGGAAAGAATTTAAAAAAAATCTTCTATCTCAATTTGAATTTAATCTTGGAGAGAAAATGAAAATTCAGAAAAAGAACTGTCTCTTAACTGCTGTAATCAATTTGTTTGGAAAAGACCTGACAGAACAACAGAGCCACATTCTATTTATGAAAGATGTAGGTGTTTCAGACTCCAGCAAGACATTAATAAAAAGTATGAAATTACAATTTGAAAATATCAGAGGCTAAAAAAAAGTCCTCAAAACACAAAGGAAAATTCAGACTCAAACACTAAAATAGGTCATTCCATTCTGAACGTTGCTGTAAGTTTTTAACATTACAAAAAAAAAAAGGGGGGGGAATCAAATGCTAGAATTTTGGAAATGTCAAGAGTTCACTGTCCCATTTTTAAATAGCTAACTTGTTTACCTCTGTTTCTTCACCAAGTCCTCACTAGTTACGAATGTCATTTTCCCTTCTGTCATTGTAATCTCATTCGTTTCTCTGGTGGCCCTTTAGTAGTAGTGCTCTGTTGTGTGGTCTTTGCAGCTTCCTTCTCTTCTTGTTTTATAGCTTCAGGTGCTGGCTCTGATTCTTTCTTAATCTGATCCACTGGGGAAAAATAAACCACATGAAGTCTAATTGTAATAGCCTTACATGTAATAAGCCTTACATGACATGTAATAGCCTTACATGTCTCATTATCAGGACCATGAGATATTTTCTAATGCTAAAATTTCACTGAATTTTACCAGTGAGTACTAGGAATAAACTCAGTTCCATTACCCTATATCTGAAAGTAAATAAGTTTCATTTAGCACAACAATGAGGAAATGATAGCTACAGGAAGAAAAGAACATTTAATATATTTTTTCCAATTTTCAAGTGGCCTTCCCTTAACCTAAAACCAGAATTGCAATTTAAAATTGCCAGAATACCAAGACCACTGGAATTGCTACATGCAAATTTTATTTTCCCGTGAGAAAATCATAATTTCCAGCTCTTTGGAGGGCATTGGGGGTGGGGTGGATTGAAGACTGGGAATTCTTCAGGATTCAAGTTTCAGAAAATCTATATGCATAAGATGATATGCATAATGACCAGCTTGGACAAAACTATCTTCTCAAGAGACTGCATTAAAATTAATCAAATACATTTGCTGGATTTGGTCTCATTTAAAAACACTTACTAAATTCTTACCTGGGACTGGTTTTTCTCCAGATTTTTGCTGTGAACAAAGAGAAAATTGCAGACCATTAAAAATGCATACATATAAGACTGCATTTTCTTACTGAACATTGCCCACATGGAGAATAAGAAATGTTGGTTGTAATCTATTTGGTATAACTGTATTCAAGATTAACACAGCAAGTCACACAAATAGTTGTCAGTTACAAAATGGATTTAATTTCTATTGCCCAAGAAGCAGGACCAGAATTAATGAGTCAAAATTACAATGAAGTCCGTTTACGATAAATGTCATTATACAAGCTAGCAGCCAATGGAACAGGCTATTACATTAAGGGATGAGTTCTCATTGGTGGAAGTCTACTCAAAACATTATAATCTGAGATGGATGGCACATCAAAAAAATGTTTCACATTATTATAGAATTGGAAAGAACCTTCGGGTTCATCTAATTTCCTGCTCAGTACCAATTCCCCTAGACCATCTGACAGGATCTAAATTGGCTAGGAGATAACATCACTTTAAAGATTCCTTTCAACTCTAAAATTCTCACAAATATTCTTCTGCTGTGCTCTTCATCTATTAGGTCATTTATGAATGTAATCAATGTTATCTCAATATCATATCCTAGTTTGACTAAAAAGGAACCAGATAGTAATTTCTTTGAAGTCTCTTCAGTGTTGCAAAGTGGATGTTTTTTCAACAATCTTCTTTTAGAATGAAGACAGGATCAAAAATCTTCAGAATCATTGAATCCAAGAATGTTGGTTTTTTTTCCCTTCCCTCACAGGTATCTCTTCTCCACAGCCTGAAGATCCCATCCAGTTCTTTGGGATCAATAGCCTCAAACTCTTTCCATGCTAATTTACACATCAATCAAACTCAAATGACCTGAAAAGCCAAAACTCAGCTCAGAGCAGGTCTTGAACAGTTTTGACAAAGTATCTCATTATAGCAAACAGTAGTTTACTATTTGACTGTTACCTGCACAAACTTAGGGGGAAACTTTTTTCTCAGATCTAGAAGTAATGCATCCACACGTTGCCTCTGGAAAATAGAGCTTGGTTCCTCCTTCTTTTTTGTTTTTGGTTTGGCTTTATCTGAAAATAAAATTATGGAGATCATAATGAAAGCATACCAACTTTTTGATATCATAATTGATAAACATAAGGGGAAACTAATTCCAGTTATTTAGAAATGAAACTCAGATGGATATTTTTGGTATTCTGCAATTCAGGTAAAATAGGTTTGGCTTTGAATAATTTGCCTTGTAATATATTCTTATGGCTACAGGAAAAAAAATAATAGATGGCAGAAAATGAGAGCTTTATCAGCTCTGGGTTGCTGAGAATACATTTAAAAAAAATTAGTACTAATGGAAGAACTTGCCCCCATATACAAAAATATTATACTGATACATGTTATTTCTGTAATAAGAGCCAATGTCATTTAGTTCTAATATTGGATTAGAAGCAGAGAGGCCCAGATTCTACAGCAATCTTAAGCATAGAAACCAGTGGGTGATCTTAAGACACTTTTTTTCAGATCTAAATAGGCTCTGTGACAACCCATCCAAACAAAATCTTCCCTCCCCCATGTACTAACAGTTTTGCTAGGTGATCCAGACAAATACAGTGCAAAAAACCCAGAACTGCAACTAAATGGGAAAAGTGCAGTGAAGAACACCATAACATTTCCTGGAAAACTTTACTCATTCTGTATTCTATTGTTTTACAAATATAAAGTGACAGCAACATTAACTGGATTTCACTGAAGTCTAAAGACGAAGACCAATCACATAATTCCTAAGGAAAAGGGGAGGACAAATTTTTAAATCTGGAGTCCCAGATATCTTACCTCGTTCCTCTTGATCTTTGAAATGCCACCAATAGCCTTTGGAAGGGTGATATCGACAATAAGACATAGCTTCCTCAAAAGCTGACTGGATTCCATGTACTGCTGTGAGCTGGACAATATAAATTTGTAAGATTTATCTCTTTGTACAGTACTTCAGCCAGCCAAATGGGCTGATTCACAACATATATTTTTCACACATAACTCAATATTCTAAGCTTTGTTTTGATACAAGTTCCAATTATGTCATTACAAATGAGGATGGAAGATGGGCAAGTCAATATATGGAGACTAAAAGGAGCAAAGAGAGCAATGTGCTAACCTTCCCTTCAGTAAAGAGGAAATAACAGACATGAGGTAAAGTAAGAGTGATAATCTGCCCTCAGACTAATTTTGTATAGTCTCTGGCCTAGTTTTAAAGCCCCCCAAACAGTACAAGAGCTCAGTATAGACCTCTGACAAGACCTATATAATCATCCATGAAGCATGATGCTAAAGGAAAAGAGGAAAAAGGATACCAGAAAAAAAGTGGAGGGAAATGTTATCAGACAAATAGCTTTATGAACTCATTAAGACTTTGATTTCATATAACATGCAATCTCCAGCAATCATTTGGAAGGATCAATGAAGTAAAAGCAATATGATTAATTATTCATATTTTAAAAGATTTATATGGCCAGCCAGCATGTAAAACACAACTTTAGGTGATTCACTGCAGTAATAAAATTAAAGACAAGCCTGCTCCACAATCCCAAATCCATCCAACCATATAATACTCATGCTCCAACCTCACACTGGCCCAGTGCCTGTGGGAAAAGCCAACCAATCACAATCTTCCGGAAGGCTAAAAGGATGGGAGGCTGCCAATTCCCAGGGTAAAAGATGTTTCATAGGTCGCGCACTACTACGGAAAAAGCTCACTTCCTCAGTCTCATTAAATGACAATATTTAAAGGACAGGACATGAAGGTATAACCTGTGAAACAGGCCAATATTCCCAGGGAGAGTTTGAGCAAGGCCACATATTAGTCAGAAGAAGTAGAGATTGCATTTATTTCATACATAGATCATCTTTAGCGGTCCTTCCCGAGATGTCTCCACCTTCTGCGATTAGGCAAATAGCTTCCACTGATAAAACTATTTAAGCTAGCGTTCCCCAACCTTTCCAGCTTGGCAGCCCAGCACAGGGGAAGGAGGGGGAAGTTCTGTGTGAGTGGCATGTGCTGCATGCGCACACACAGAGTTCCATTTGCACAAGTACAAGTATTTGCCACCTGTACTAGTAGAGCTTTGCACATGAGCACAAGCACCCGCAACTTGTGCACACAACTCCACTTGAAGAAGCAACGGGTGCTTGCAAAACTCCACTCGCAAAAGCCCACTGTTCGTGTGAATGGAGCTGCCCGTCCATGCACAAGCACCTGCCACTCACGTGAATGAAGCTGCAGTTGCATGCACATTCACATGTCATTCACACAGCCCAGTTCCAAACCACCCATGGCCTGGTAGTGGGCTGCAGCCTGGGGGTTGGGGACCCCTGATTTAAGCGACAATGTCCTATTTATGAGTGCCGAAGTTAAATCTTGGCAGCTGGAATGTTCTATCTTATGACAGTATTAGTATTTGTCTGATATAATTGAAATTTTTCATTTTTCTCCCTGTGATTACATTTTTATAGAAAATATTTTTTTCAGAAAAATATAACTTTCAAAAGCTTAAATTAAAGCAAAGAACTAGAAACCAAACTAAATTTCTGTGGGCATTTCTTTTAGTTTAATAAAACAAGTGTCACAGAAACTTACCACTCTTGAGTTTACAACTGACCCCAAGTCAGGTGCCTGATAAATTACTCCAGCAATAATGTAATAATCAGCCAATGGAATAACTTTAAAAGAAGCATAGCATTTGTCAATCATTCCATTTGAGATATATAATAGGTGAATTGCTTAATTTATTGCATAAAACAGTAAATAAATTGAAATAAAGCTAGATCTCAGGAATATTTAAAAAGTAAATCAATAGATTTACTTTTATGGGCATGTATTTAAATTACTTCAGTGTAATAAAACAGTAATATATAAATCTCCAAATTCTGCTTCCTCTAATCAGATGCAGAAATAATTGGCCTTGCACTTCAAAAACAACAGTGATAGAGATTTAAAATGCAGAAAGATTGAACAAATATGGTCAGATAAAAATCTTAACCATAATAAGATACCAGTGTGCCCCAAATAAGGAATAGCTTGAAGACAAAGCTCATTTTGTTACCCATATTGCATTTTACCATAGAAGAACATTCTCTTATTGTTGTAAAAAAATAGAGTCAGCCTCAAAGACAGCTTCCAACACTATCCACATGTCATCCATAGCAAATACTATTATTTCAAATTGGCTTAGATAGGAGTAGATAATAAAAATCTAACACTTCTACAGAGCCCCTATTTTAAGCAACATTTAAGAAGAAAACATAACAACACAAATTATCAGAAAGAATAGCATTGATTCTTGATTGATTGATTGATTCTTTTAATCCAAAGGAGGAACTTCCTTGCTCAAAAAAAAGATTATATTTGCTCCGAACTTATGCAGTTTGTCTGACAAAACAAGTAGGTAGAGCTATGAGGCTAGAGAATAACAATGTAAGTTTAGATTTACAGAATCACTGAACTGAAAAAGGTAATTTAGGTGACTGTAAAACCCAGTGCTCCATGCAAAATGAAAGGGGACACATAGTCCACCACTATATATGGAAGTAGTATGGTTGCATAAGGAAAATCTGTGTCAATGGCAAGATTCTACAACCTAGACAACATCTAGATGTTTGGATTTCAGCTCCCCCAAATTCTCCAGCCACATTAAAAAAAAAAATCTTGGAATTGGTCTGTCTGAAGAACATGAAGATAGGAAAAGGCTGGTCATAGGTTACACTCTACATTCTAAATAGGACATCTGTCTACATCCTTACCTTGAGTTGGGTTCTGCCTTTGCTGCTTACGGATGATAAAGAGGATTGGCTCTTGTGCATGGAGAAGAATATATTCTACTCCAACCATTTGACTGGAAGATAAAAGGACAGAACTAAATCTAGAGACAGAAAACAATCATAGATGCTATAAACACTGAAACTATAACCTATCTTCGTGTAGAGAAAAAAGAATGGTCCCTTTTTGAAAACAGGCGATTTAGAAATCAAATGGTAATTCCCCCCCCCCCCCCAAATAGCTCTTAATAAAGAGTGGGGATTTATATTAATACATCTTTTATAAATTTATCAACTGCTGGTCTTCTTCCCACCCACCCCCAGCACATAAAATAAGTGAAAGACAGTGATTTAAAAGCATATTGATTTAAATTACTGGCATTAATCTTTAATATCAGGAAACAGAAACTGTCATGCTATTCAAAAATCTCAAGTATGACTGGAAAAATGGGGAAAAAACCAACCCTCAATTAAGTAGTTTCAGAATGTACTGAGAAAATGAGAGTTCAGAAAGCAGCCTTTCAGACAGAAAAAAGGAATGGTATATGTTAAGTTTTAGCCACACAGAAATGTTTTTCCTAAATCATCCCTAGTAGAAATGCAACAGTCAAAATTTCATAGTGTGGCAATCATTAAAGACTTTCCTCATTCCACAGTCACAAATAGACACAAGAGGGTTAGATAAGCAGATCTACTGCAAAGAATTAGTAAAAAATACATTTGAAGAAAGACTCCATCTAACAGCACTCTGGAATCTTGCCCCCCCCAAAATTAATCCCCATTCTAAATAGCAATAGCACTTAAGACTTTTTTTAGTCTTAAACAGTTTACAGAGTCAGCATATTGCCCCCAACAATTTTCAGTCCTCATTTTACCGATCTTGGAAGGGTGGAAGGCTGAGTCAACCTTGAGCTTGTGATTTGGCAGAATACAGCTTAATTATTTGTCCTCTAATTTATGGCTACTAAAGTTTCAGAAGCTTGGGGGCAGGTTGTTTTTTGTTTTTGTTTAGCAGTGGAATGAATATCTTTATCAACGGTGTCAAACCCAATCACATTGGGGGCCGTATTGTAGCAGGATGTTTTTTGCTTTTGCGGAGTTGGGATAGGCGTGGCCTGCATGGATTGTATCTGGCCCGCAGGCCACCAGTTTGACAGATCTGTTCTATATTCTTCATATCTGCTTTACAGATTTAAGGTAGATATATTATTTAAAAAATATTGATTCAAAATATTGTTTTAAAACTACTGATTTAAAAAAAACACTGAATAACTTATTTTGTTTGATTTAAAATGAGCTGGTTAAATTAACTGCATTTTAATCATTCATCCTATTCACTGATTCAATTGATAAATAAACCACTCATCTGTTTAGTTTGTATTTAAATTACAATTACACATCCCATTTTATTTTAATAGGTGAACTTTCAAAATCTTTGGTTTATTCTTTCGTAAAAGAGAAATCTGCAACTTACAACAGCAATTGGAACCGGAATTGCATTGCCAAGCAATGCATCATAAAGCATAATGTCACAAGGCCACATCATAACTCTGAACAGTCATTGAACAATTGGATGTAACTTGAGGAGACTCTGCATTATGCCGCATATTTCTTTTCCTAACATCTTAGTTTGTTGTATCATTTCTTCCTGAAAGCTAAAAAACTAATAATACCACATCAACTTACTTCAAGTGGTCCAAGGTTAGCCTTTGCATTTTGACCATTTCATTGTTGCATGTTCGATCATAGAATGGATTACTGCGCTCTGAGAAATAGTCCAATACACTCCCACTGTTTAATATTGGAATCCATGAACTATCAACCCAGGAAATTCCCAGCAGATTATCTATAAGAAAATTAGCTCAGCAGCTGCTTTAAAATGTCATCTAACCAGAAAATATAGAAATACTCTACATAACATGTTACATTAAAGGCACCTGCACATATTATCCTTGAATTCATTACTGACAATATATAAACAAACTAAATTAATACCTAAAATCTTAAGTCTTCCTAAAGTTATAACAATTTATCTCTATCAGTTTCATGCATATTGGTTTGATAAAAGTTAAACATGATATAAAAGATATGTTTATCCAAAAAGTTAACCAATTATTTAATTGGCCATTACACATTTTGCAATGCTAGAAAAACTTCAACCAAATTAATTATTCAGGAGAAATTTAATAGTATATAAATAGTATGACAGTTCAACTAATGAATTAATGAAATACATGTTTCATTAACATCCAACAAGCTTTAAAAAATTTAAATAGTTGCTGCTCTAAGACTATATATCTGCTGTGTATCTGTCTCACCCATCCAAGTAGCTCCTTGAAACTGAAACCAACACTTCAAAGCATGAACATTTATTTAAATGATTAAAGTATTATATAGTCTGGCCTTCTCATTTTGATTCATGCCCATCTTTATATCTAATTTCCACAGACTAGAAAATTTAAATACAATGTCTACACTGCACTCAACAAACCAAGCCAACATGTTATTTGTTAAGAAAACTAGCATCACAGGATTTGTTTGTACAATTTTGCCGGCCAATATTAGTCAGACTGCACGACTAATTACGATGCGTCTCCCCCCTCAAATGCTAGAGATTAATTTGAATCTGGAAAGAAATCTGAATGGATTTGAACATCTTCAGGTTTTTCGATCCAGAAGCTACCCTGGTTCTTCTATGCTTTAAAATAGATTTAAGCTTTCCGTGTCGACGCGGTTCATGAAAACACTTCATGCCTCTGCTGGAAGCGGACAATAAATAGCCCAGGAGAACGTGCTTTGGAAAAATACACATAATAAATAAAATAGATAAGTAACTAAGCAAACAAGCTGGTCCTCCCAGTTCCGTAGAGATCGCCCCTATTTACACCTAAGTAATGGGCAACCACAAGTACCCCACGCTGTTCCCCCCCAATACCTCTTATATCGACCGCCGCCATCATTAACTTCCGCGCGTCGCAGCCACTCTCGCCTGGACGCGAAACGATGATCTCTGCAGACCATAGAGAAACGGCGCTTAGACCGATCAAAAGGGAGAATCGGCACTTGCTTAGACTGGCGGAAGAAGGGCTTGCGGCGCATGCGTATTCGTTGCTTCATGTGTCCAGGCAACCGCAGAAATACGGCACGGTTTCTATAGGAACGCTCGCAGCCCAATCAAGCCTTGATTCCAAAAAAAAAAAAAAAAGGGTTCCAAATCGAGAAGCTATGAAAGATTTTCAGTGTAGTTCTCATGAAATGTTGGGTCTTAGAGCCTGGTGACAAGCCTTTCGGTTCCAAATTAAAGTGACCGAAGTATATACGGTAGACTGTTGCAATCTTGGTAATTTAAGCCTCGTTTCACCTCTGTTTCTTCTTTGGTGGATAGGAGAACAACTCCATCATTCCCTGTCCACCAAGCACAGTTTCGAGTCTTAATGGTATCTGGAGGGAAGGAAGTCATCCCATTGTAACTAATCATTACATACATACATACATACATACATACATACATACATACATACATACATACATATATATATATATATATATATATATATATATATATATATATATA
>BLBF01000005.1:50239048-50272242 GCA_015471245.1 Laticauda colubrina | reverse complement strand
TCTGCTGAAGCTGCTCCTGGCGGTGGTGCTTCTGCTCGTGCTTACTCTGCTGAAGCTGCTCCTGGCGGTGGTGCTTCTGCTCGTGCTTACTCTGCTGAAGCTGCTCCTCGTCCTGCTGGTCCTGCTCATGCTCCTAGACTTGCCCGTCCTGCTCGTGCTCCTGGTCTTGCTCATCCTGCTCATCGTGCTCGTGCTCCTGGTCCTGCTCATGCTCCTGGTCTTGCTGGCGCTGCTGGTGCTGCTGGTGCTGCTGCTGGTGCTGCTGCTGGTGGTGCTGCTGCTGCTGATACTGCTGCTGGTGCTGGTGCTGGTGCTGATGCTGATGATGACGATGATGATTATGATCCTGCTGGTGATGATGATGATGATGATGATGATGATGATGATGATGATGATCCTGCTAGTGCTGCTGCTGCTGGTGGTGTGGAGGAGCAGCCCCTACTACCTGGGAGCCCCTCTGATGAGGGCCCATCTGGTCCTGCCAAAGGGAGGAAGAGGCGTATGCGACAACGGGAGAGGAGGCAATACTCCATTGAGGAGGAACACGAGGATGAGGTGCTGGAGTGGCTGAGAGAGAATGACTATCTGTGGCGGAAGGGACACCGGCTGTACAGGGAAACCAAAAGGAAGCATGCTGCTTGGAGAGAGAAGGCGGAGAGTATGGGCTACACTTCGGAGGTGCTCCTCGGCTGGTGGAAGCACATGCACACCTGGTACAGGAAGCTGCACCTGAAGAATCTGGCCAGGCCACGGTTAAGCTGACGGACAGAAAGACCTACGTCATGGCCAGGTGCAGCTTCCTGGAGGGTGAGTTCTGCCACCGAGGAGCAGCCCCTCTCACTACCCTCTCTCTCCGGCAGCCTGCTGAGAGCCAGTCCTCTTCCGTCCGAGAGTCAGTTCCTGTCTCCAGGCAGGTTTCTGTGGAGCGTGCCACGGCGGAGAACCCGTGGACAGGTGTTGTAACCATGGTGGAGCACGTGGAGGACTCCCTGGTGCGGTGGGAGAAAGGAGATGGCGCGTCCACCACAGCTGTACCCGCATCCACCCCCAGCTCCACCTCCACAGAAAGGCAGAGAGCCAGACAGCAGGAGGGGCAGAGCCACACTGTCCTGCTGGAGATCAGGGACACCATCCGGACCAGCATAGATCTCCTCTCTCAGCTGGTCAACACCGACTCCTCAACCTCCAACCGCAAGCCCTTCCTCACCTATGTCAACCAGACCCTCGTGGACATGGTGGAACTCCAGTACCAGGTGGTGAAGGACCGGATCACCGAGCTGCTTCACAATCCTCCAGATCCAGAGGAACCTGCTCCCACCCAGTCCAGGTCTGCTCCTCCAGCCCAGGTGATGTCCCTCCCATTCCAAGGCTTTCCACAGGCCCTCACCTACCAGGGCTACGGCTACCAGGAGGTCCAGCAGCACAGGCAGCAGCCCTTCCCAGTCCAGGCACAGAGTCATCGGACGACACCGTTGCCACCGGTTCCACTGATGCCACCGATGCCACTTGCAACACTGATGCCACCGACGCCAACGATGCCACCCACGACACTGATGCCATCAACGCCAGTCCTCACCCAGCTGCAGATCAGACAGCCCCACTACACTGCTCCTTCCTCCACCCCACAGCCAAGCCCGGCCTCAGTACATCTGTCGTCGGTACTGGGGCTGACACCCCATGGCATGGAGGAAGGAGCTCTCAACATCACGGGGCTGAGCCAGCTGTCCGATAGCTTTCTCAACACACCGTCACCTGTTGTCCTCTCAGGGCCAGGCACCCCAGTGGGGCTTCAGACCAGCACTCCAGCAGCAGCCACCTCCACAGCACCTGGACCCTTCACCCCTGAGACTGGGCACACCTCCGAGTGACCAAGAGGAGTGCCAGAGACTGGCTGGCTGTCTATCTGTGGACTTTATTTGGACACTTGACTTGGGTCATTTTTCTTTTACAGCTTGTTGTTCAATAAAGTTTATCTTTGATTCACACACTTGCTTCATTTCTTTTTTTTAATAAAGTCTTGGTGGAAACTTTTAGAATTGGTTTAAGCCTTTGCAAGCTTGTGGGATGGGTTAAGATAGCAGTGGGGTGGGTAGGGATACCTGTGGGATGGGCAGGAATACCCTTGGGATGGGTAATAGCTGTGGGATAGATAAACCTCCAGTGCAAGCATGGTGGGACTGTATGGTCCACCCTCCCAGGTGCCACACCTATGGCCCTTTATTATCAATAATAATGTAATAATCATCCACACATGTCAACACAAACACAACTCTTTATTAAATGCCCTGATCATTGTAGGGCCACTCAACATACATGGCCCAATCTCATCATTGTGATGAGACAGGCTGAAGGAAGCATCCATTAATCATCTATCATCCTGTCTTGCCACTCCACTGCTCCAGCTGGGGAGTTGCACCAGTGTCTCAGGAGGTTGCGCTGCTACTTTCCTTCACGTGAAGCTCTGTTGGGGCCTGGTACATCCACAGTGTCTATCAGGTTTACTCCTTGCCTTCATTCACCAGGCTCCATGTCCCCATTGCCTTGTTGGAGGTCCACGAACCTGTTCTGCAAGACTGGGTAGTGGGTGCGCATGAGATTGTGCAGGATGCAGCAAGCTTCCACGATCCTCCTCACGGTCTCTGGGCGATGCTGCATGGTGGTGAGAAGTACCTGGAACCTGTTGGCCAGGATGCCAAAGGTGTTCTCCACCACCCGCCTTGCCCTGGACAGCCTGTAGTTGAAGATCCTCTCTTCACGGGTGAGGAGTCTGGAGGTGTAGGGCTTCATGAGGTAGGTTCTGAGGGAGAAGGCGTCATCCCCCACAATGAAGTAGGGCACACCTTGTGTGTCGTTGGGCAGTGGGTCTGGATCTGGGAAGCCCACGATGAGGTTGCATTCCAGCCCTTCCTTGAGGTCACTGGCGCTGTATACCTGGGCATGTGAACATGAGCCGTTGCCTGAAGCATCGATGTACATGAACTTGTAGTCAGCATCGCCATGGCAAAGAGGACGATGCTGAAGAAGCCCTTGTAGTTGAAATAAGTGGACCCCGACTTGGCTGGCACTTTGCAGGCCATGTGCTTGCCATCTATGGCTCCAACGGTGTGTGGGAAGTTCCACCTCTGATACCACTGCTCTGCAACTTTCTTCCATCCTTCTTCAGTGGAGGGGCACTGGAGGAGCTCCTCCAGATATTCTTCAATGATGGCCTGCACCACTTCTCTGACCACAATGCTGATGGTGTTGTGTGGCACCCTCCAGCCATACTGCATGCTCCTGTAGGTGGTTCCTGAGGCCAGGTGGTGCAGAGTCAGTGCCACCTTGAGCCCAGGGTCCAGGCTGGGGCGGAAGTTGGTGCTCTGTTTGGTCAACCTGGGTCTCAGCCGCTCCACAACTTCGTCAAACATGGCTGGAGGCATCCTCATGAAGTTCTGGAATGCACGAGGGTCTTCGTTCCTGAGCTCCACCATCAGCTTGTTGTACAGTCCGTACTCTGCTCTTCTGGCGATCCATCTTCGGACCCAGTCGCTTCTTGGCCACCTCCTTTTCTTCCCGTAGTAGAGTTCACAGAGCCTGTGGATGGCTTTGCACTATTGCAGAACGATGGTGGCTGCCAAAAGGACTTTGTTACGATCCACGGTGGACATGACTGGATGCTGTGGAAGAGGAAGAGTCAGATGAAGGCTGCAGAGGTCTGCACAGCTGGGCTGCTGGACTGAAAGTGAGATCCAGATGAGTTGCTCCCTCTTTTTATAGGCAGTATAGGTTTTCCCCTAGGTGTCCCTTTGCATCCTCTAGACATCCTCTAGACATCCTTAATATCCGAGATAGGTCCCCTCTGCGAACGTTTTTTCCGTTTTAAATGCTTTGTTTCCGTGCTGCATGCGCTAGGCATCCGTTCTGTGTCCGTTTTGCATCCGTTCTGCTTCCTCCCTGCGTCCGTTTACCGCTGGAGCAGATGGAGTTGCGCAGATGCACAGCTGATGCCTAGCGGATATAGCGGATGCGTAATGGATGCAGAACAGATGCCTAGCGGATGCCTAGCAGATGCAGAACGGATGCATTGGATACATTTTCCGCTCAAAAGTTTTGAGCAGTTCAAAACTTTCTGAGCGGATGAAATGTCAATAAACGGATGCTGGACGGATAGAGAGGAAGCAAAACGGAGGCAGTGAGTACAGAACGGATTCATCGCGTTAACCAACGGATGACAAGTGTTTTTGTCCGTTTTACATCCTCTTTCCATCCGTTGGTGCAGTGTGACAGGGGCTTTATGGGCACAAAAAGTCAGATTAACAGAGTTGTGGGCCTTCTAGTCCAGTGATTGCCACTGGTAGTCCACGAGATAATTTTGGTGGTCCGCAGAGAAATGTCACCCCCAAAGCCCCCAAAGCAATTAATCCAGGCTGTGCAGGAACAAAAGGCTGCGCCGCCCACATGGCCTACAGGAACACTTGCATTAGTTGCATTGAGGTAGTGAGGGGAGGGGGGGAAAGGGCGGTTGCCCCACGTGCCTCGCCTGGTCACCGGGCAACTTCTTTCCACTTCTTCTGCTTTTGGCTGCATGCAAGCAGCAAAAGTCTTTCTTCTTCTCCCCCAAACTCTGCCAGAAATGAGTCTTTGGGATCCTGCAAGGTATCCTGCTCCAAGAGGCTGCACCAGTGGGACAAATCTCACAAAGACTCATTTCTGGCAGAATTTGGGGGAGAGAAAGAAATACTTCTGCTACTTTCCTTGCATGAAACCAAAAGTCTCTCTGTCTCTCCCTCTCTCCCCCTGAGAATGGAGCTGGAGACGGTATCCTGCGATCCCAAATAAAGAATGATCAATTGGTAGGAAAATGAGGTGGGGAATTTTCCTGCAGACTTTTTTGGGGGATTTTCCCAGGGTCTCTGGTCTGCGGGATTTAAAATTATGAGTTTGGTGGTCCCTGATATCCAAAAGGTTGGTTATCCCTGTTCTAGTCCAAGCAGGAGAACCCTACACCATTTCTGACAAATGGCGCTCCCACAACTTCTGAGGGCAAGCTGTTCCATTGGTTGCTTGTTCTCACTGTCAGAAAATTTATCCTTATTTTTAGACTTCAGGATTATTCTTGAGGCAGCTTGAGTTTTCCTATAGCAGAAAGAATGGGACTGCTTTCTGCCTTTAAGAATATGTTTCTCCATTTCTCCTTTGGGGAAATATAATATTCTGCCTCTTTTAATATTCCGCAAAATATTTCATTTTCTAGACGGGGGTGGGGGCTTCCCACACCGTATGATACTCTTCATAAATGATATTCTGTGTAAATTAGAGAGTAAAATGGCTATGAAATTTTGTGTTATAGGCTCCCAATTAGAATAAAAACACAGAAGATACATATTTGAAAAAGAATTTGTTCCTTAATCATTTCAACCATGTAACAGTGATTGAGAATTATGATCAGAAAAAGCTCATGTGAGTTCACATGGCCTTTTTGTATTTCCTTGCATGGAAAATGAAAGGCATCTGTCAAATGCAAAGTAGAAGTTGGGGGAAAGCCCTTTGGGATGCCAGGGAATGCCTTTTCATCCTTTGTACACATCAGTGAACTGCCATGTGCATTTTCTCTGCTGGGCCAGATTGAACAAATTGCTAATATTCCCAACAGAAATAGTTTTGGTGAAGTTAATTAGGGTCTCTTGTTGGAGAAAATAGATACCTTTCACCTCAATCTGTTTTTCTGTGACAACAACCTGTATAATCAACTCTGTATAATACTTGCCTCTCTTCAGTCCTTAGCAAATAAAAGTCTTCCTTTTCATACACAAATAATCTTTTGACATCCAGAATAGATCAGCAGCATTTTTACAGAAATGCAACAGTGGTGGGATTCATTTACTTTTTTTTAACCACTGGTTCGGTGGCCGTGGTTTAGTGGGCATGACAGGGGAAGGTTACTATAAAATCTCTAGTCAGAAGTGGTAATTGCCAGTTCTCCAAACTACTCAAAATGTCCACTACTAGTTCTCCAGAACTGGTCAGAACCTGCTGAATACCCACCTCTGAAATGCAATAATGTCTCAGGGCCTTGAGAGATGTAGCTTCAGAGCCACATATGAAATCAACTGAGCCCCCTGCTGTTCAGTCCATACGAAATGCTTTCCCTCCTCTGGAAGTCCAGGCCTGACCGCCCCCTGCTACATACAAGAATCGTCCATTTGCACAAAGTGCAGGGCCCAGCAGAAGGGCCTGTGTTGAAACCTGGTAGTACATGGGGTAATCTTTGGTGCCCTTGTTCCACCTCCCAGCTGCTGAGCATCAATTAAGTGGTGATGGAGTACAGAGACAAAAATGCAGTATAATCTTTTTTTTAATGATATATTAAAATGGTTTATATGGCTGCTGTTTCAGCATAGTGATTCTATGCAGCTGATAATATCTCAAAGCATGCAATTTGATAATACAAAAGTAAAAATAACTTAAATATCTATATCCCCCCCAAAATCATAACTGAATAGACAAAAAGGATATTATGCAATTCTAGCTCCTGATCATCCATTTTTTTTAAAAAAACCCAAACAAAACATAACCAACTTTACACATCAAATTCAACTTCCATTCTGGCCCAATACCCAGGAATGAAGTCACCAGGGTTTGTTTGTTTGTTTTTAATTGGAGGAGGGAAAAGAAATTGGCTTTTTGGAACTTAACTGAGCACTGTAGGCAGACTGTACATTTGGTTGCTGGCCAACAGCTGTGTTCCGATTGGTTGATATTTCTCTGTGGTCATCTGTTGGCTAGGTAGAGCACATTTTGATTGGCTGTTACTGATGCAGCATCTGATTTTTCTATTTAAATAAGGATGCTGATACTGTAAAGCCAGTCTATTTTTTCAGTATTCTGAAATGCCGGCTTCATGCCAGGTAAATTGCAAATATTCTGAAACCATTCTCACATCTGGGTTTAAAGGTGTACCATTCACAGAGAGATGCATGTTCTGGCTCATGGACAAAGGAAGATTAGACCCAACACTTTCCCTCTTTGCCAGATAGAAAGACTCCTTTGTCTTCTGAAACTAAAAGAAAAGGTAGCAACGGAGGTTGGAATGAACAGGGTGAGAAATGATCACTCTGTAGGGGTCCAGGAATAATGGAGACAGAAAGAAAACTGTTTGAGGCAATAGTTACCCCCAGGAAGGATGAGATAAGAATGTGCAGCTATTCTAGACTAGATTATTTTTTCATTTCATTTTCCACATGATGTTAAGTCTGATTTATTCTCTCTGATATTTGTTGGATCAGCTCAAGATCAGTTGTTGTTAGGTTTGAAACCCCTGAGCAGCCTTTCCATCCCACCTTATAATCTCTCCCAACAAATTTAGATTTCTCCTTAGTGGTTCTTTTATTTAAAGTGCAGTTTGAGATTTTAGCAGCACTGCATTTGTCTTTTATTGTTTTCACTTGTGATTAGCTAAACTTAAAAAGGAATGTTTACTTTTTTTTCCCCTTTGGAATAATGATGATGATGATGATCTTGTGATATTGATGTAACTACCTAGCAGAGGTGGGGGTTGATTTCCCATACGCCGCAAAGCTTCAAGGGGAGGAGATAGCTATTTAAAAAATGAATGTGAATCTTTCACTTTTTATGTGATTTTTTCCTCTTTCCCACCTCGGTTGTTTACCAATAAAGCTCATGATGCTCTCTCTCCCACATGCTGTGGTTAAAAGGTAAGAGTCCCAGTAAAGGCATCGGCAGAAAATAGGTAGTGACCACAGTAACTACCAGTCTGCCACACCCAAAGAGAGAACACAGGCCAGGGTTTGTAAACCCAAAGACCTTGTAACAAAACAAGTATAAAATCTCCAGTTGTCCACCCCGTGAATTCAGCCTATTCCTCTAAAGAATAAAATCTAATAATACCTAGCACAGTGTTGGACATACTTCTATTTTACAACAAAATGTTTATTATATGGCATGTCTGATAATGAAGTCACAGACCTGCCAACCCCTGATAAAGGAAAATCTAGAGATCCATGAAAAAAAATCTGGAGATTCTATAAAAAATAGTGAGATTCTATTTTTTTCCCGATCAAGATTAAACAAACCCCTTTTCCATCGAGGAAAGTCATTAACAGTTTATTTAAATGTTTTATTTGTGTTCCCTGTTGTAAGAAGATGCAGCTTTCTTTCTTCTATTGAAAAATCACCACCTCTTTTTGCCATGTTTATACGATTGCGATCGCTTTCCCGCACTGAACTGACAAAGACTACTGGGAAACTACCCTCGTTCCCAGGGCCTACTCCCCTTTCAAAATGATGGACAGACAGGAAGAAAAACGATTACCGTATATACTCGCATATAAGCCGACCCCCAAATTTGAAAAAAAAAAAGCGTTTTAAATTCGGCGTGAGATTGAGGAGCCTTGTCGTGAGTCCGTGAGAAATGACAAAAAATCGTGAGACTCACGGCAGAACCGTGAGAGCTGGCAGGGCTGAAGTCACTCTGTCACAGGCTCGAGTGAGTTCATAATAGAGGTGTGATTTTGGTTTAAACAAATCAAATGTCTTGGTTCTATTATTAATTTCTTAATCTCAGTTTATGTTATTTTATCAAAGCATGAATCTTGCTGAGATATAGCAATCCTAAATGTTGAAGAACACCCTTCAACCCACATGGGACCTTATTTCTCCCATAAAGTACATTGCTTTAAATAGTTGTATTTCTTGTTATGTTATCTTCCAGCAAATATTTCCAGCCCAGGGCCACTCTAGATCATTTGGAGGAGAGGGGATTATATATTGGGACATCTCAAAATTTGGACTCAAAAATCTAAATTGAGCTTCATTTAACCTTAGACTGTCTACTATTGACCTCACCCCTTTCCTAAGAGGTCTGTAAGGGGCGTGCATAAGCACACCAACGTGCCTACCGTCCCTGTCCTATTATTTCTTTTATATTTTACATTTATTTTTCTTATATGTATCCATGTATTTATAACTATGTTTTTACTTATACCTATTATCTTGTAAGCAATTGATAAATAAAAATAAAATAATTTTTAAAAAATCTGTATATGATTGTTTGCCATGTCTCTAAGAATGCTTTTCTGCCATCTTAAAATTATAATTGAGTGTCACTTTTTTGAAGGGATTGTATTATTTAAACTAGACTTTGGATGATGTTATTTGACTCTCAAATATACATTTTATTGCTTTTATAAAGAATTCCATTTTGTCCGAAAACTCCAAACACAATTTTCATTCAGATTTTTTCAAAGTGAATGTCTGTTGGGAAGCAGTCAGACTTGCAGGAAGGAGCTATCAAGCATAGAGCTAATCTAGAGTCACTGTGCAACCATAAAAGAGCCAGAACTGGCCCTTCCTGAATTCCATGGTATCTTATCTAATTATTCCCAAGGGAAAGCTGACAGTCTGGGGAAATTCCTATATTACAGGCAGAACATAATAAAGTGGTAAATTCAAACTCTGCACATGTTCTGCTATTCGCATCTGACAATGTCTTGGGAAAAAAATTAGAGTTTCCCATCCCAACATTTCCTTTAAAGATGTCTTGTACTAAAACTTCTACAATTCTTAGCCATCTGACTGAGAATTATGGGAAGTGTAGCACCACAGGGGACATTTGCCCAGGGGGACCTGATACAGAGTCATGGCTTTTATAGAGCTCAGATCAGTTTAAAAGGAGAAAATATTCACGTGATCCCAACTACAGAATTTGATGGACATTCAGCTACAGCAACACTGCAGAACAGTTCTAACATGCAAGTTAATCAATTAAATGGTTTTTGTGTAAAAATGCCCAAATAAATTTGCAAAATAATTCTTTTTCATCATTCCTCCATATAAATATATGACTTCTCCGTTTTATCATCCATAGATGCAGCCAAGCCAAGTTAATTCAGATGCCTTTTGTTTCCCAGGATACAAAAAAAAAATCTGGATTTGAAAACAAATATATAATTAGCTAAATAAAATTTATAAGCAGTCATGCAACAAAATAGAACACAGAGCTTGTTCATATGACATATAACAGAAGGTAGTTAGACAAGATTTAAAGTAAGAGATCTAGCTGATAGAGTTACTAGATCTGAAGTATAATAATTTAGAAGGTTACTTGCTGGTAGCAAATGAGTTTTTTCCTTACTGCCATGTATACTAGTTATCCAGCATTATGTAGTTTGTTTCTGGTGCTGGGTGTGTGAACTAACACCATGTAATCCATAAAAATCAAGTTTGGCTTAGTGCAGCAAATCATCCAACCATCTAATCATTTTATTTTGTAAGTGATAGTTAAGCAAACCCTAAATTAATTAAATAAAACTAACTGAATCATTGTATCATAGGTTGGTCATCCTTTTTAGTCTTGCTGATTTAAGCCCATGTCCCACTGCACCAACAGATGCAAAAAGGATGTAAAACGGACAAAAAAGCTTGCCATCCATTGGAAAACGCGATGCATCTATTGTGTACTCACTGCATACATGTTTCATATGCTCTATCTGTCGAGCATCTGTCCACTGTGATTTCATCTGCACAAGAAGTTTTGAGCTGCACCAAACTTTTTGAGCTGATGAACTTTCCGCCGCGTACGATGTACATCTGCGACATATACGGGCAACAAACATTCTACGTCCATTGGCATCCATTAAACATCCGCTGTATCCTCTCGGCATCCTCTGGACATCCTCACAACTCACATCCACTGCAGCTGAAAACGGAAAGAGGGAGGAAGCGAAAGGTACACGGAACGTCCACACAGAGTTAATAGCATGGAAATAGAAAGGATGTAAGCGGATGCATCTCGTATATAAAGCATTAAAACGGACAAAATGTTTGTATATGGAATGTATCTCGGATATTTAGGATGTCTGGAATATGCTTAGAGTATGTGGAAGGACACCTAGCGGAAAACCGATGTTTCCTACGAAAAGGGGGAGGAAATCACCTGGATCTTAGTATCAGTCCAGCAGCCGTGGTGTACAGACCTCTTCACCCTTGGTCTTGCTCTTCCACATCATCCATTGATCTCCACCATGGATCATAACACAGTCTTTAATGTAGCTGCGATCATTCAACACCAGAACCAAGCCCTGTTCAGACTGTTTCACCTTTTCTATGCAAGGAGAGGAAGGAGACGTCCAAGAGCTGTGTGGGTCCGATGATGGATCGGGAGAAGAGTGGAGTTTGGACTGTATGACAAGCTGATGGTGGAGCTGAGGAATGAAGACCCTCGTGCATTCCAGCACTTCATGAGGATGCCACCAGCCATGTTTGACAAAATTGTAGAGCGTCTGAGACCCAGGTTGACCAAGCCAAGCACCAAATTCTGTCCCAACCTGGACCCTGCACTGAAGGTGGCACTGACTCTGCGCCACTTGGCCTCTGGAACCACATACAGAAACATGCAGTATGCCTGGAGGGTGCCACACAACAGCATCAGCAAAGTGGTCAGAGAAGTGGTGCAGGCCATCATCGAAGAATACGTGGAGGAGCTCCTCCAGTGTCCCACCACTGAAGAAGGCTGGAGGAAAGTTGCAGAACAGTGGTAATCAGAGGTGGAACTTTCCCCACACCGTTGGAGCCATAGATGGGAAGCACGTGGCCTGCAAAGCTCCAGCCAACTCAGGGTCCTCTTATTACAACTACAAGGGCTTCTTCAGCATCATCCTCTTTGCCATGGTTGATGCTGACTACAAGTTCATGTATATCGATGCTTCAGGTAACGGGTCAGCTTCAGATAGCCAGGTATACAATGCCAGTGACCTCAAGGATGGGCTGGAATGCAACCTCATCATGGGTTTTCCAGATCCAGATCCCCTACCCAATGACACACAAGATGTGCCCTATTTTATCATTGGTGATGATGCCTTCTCCCTCAGAACCTACCTCATGAAGCCGTACAGTTCAAGATACCTCACCCGTGAAGAGAGGATCTTCAACTACAGGCTATCCAGGGCAAGACGGGTGGTGGAGAATGCCTTTGCCATTCTGGCCAACAGGTTCCAGGTACTTCTCACCACCATGCAGCATCACCCACAGACTGTGAGGAGCATCGTGGAAGCTTGCTGCATCCTGCACAATCTCATGTGCACCTGCTACCCAGTGTTGCAGAACAGGGTTGTGGACTGTCAACAAGGGAATGGGGACATGGAGCCTGGTGAATGGAGGCAAGGACGAAACCTGATAGACACTGTGGATGTACAAGGCCCCAACAGAGCTCCACGTGAAGGGAAGAAGCAGCGCAACCTCCTGAAACACTGGTGCAACTCCCCAGCTGGAGCAGTGGAGTGGCAAGACAGGATGATAGATGGTTAATGGATGCTTCCTTGAGCCTGTCTCATAACACTGATGAGATTGTGCCATGTATGTTGAGTGGCCCTACAATGAATAGGGCATTAATAAAGAGCTTTGTTTATGTTGAAATGTGTTGATCAATGAATAAATTGTTATTGATAAAAAAGAGCCATATGTGTGGCAGCTGGGAGGGTGGACCATACAGTCCCACCATGGTTGCACTGGAGGTTTATCTATCCCACAACTATCCTTACCTATCCCACAGATATCCTTACCCATCCCACAACTATCCTTACCTATCCCACAACTATCCTTACCCATCCCACAAGCATGCAAAGCCTTAACCATTTTTTCAAAGTTTTCACCAACACTTTATTAAGTAAAAAAAATGAACCAAGTGTGTGAAGCAAAGATAACCTTTATTAATAACTGTCTTAAGTAAACTGGATGACTTTATTAAAAAAGCAAAATGAACCAAGTAAAGTGTCTTAAGCAAAGATAAAGTGAACAGGTAACAACTCAGTCTCTGGCACTATTCTCAGTTACTCTGAGGCATGTCCATGGTCTCAGCTGTCAAATGGCCAGGGACTGTGGATGTGGCTGTGGCTGGAGTGCTGGTCTGAGGCGCCATTGGGATGCTTGGCCCCGAGAGTACAACAGGGGATGGTGTGTTCAGGAAGCTCTCAGAGAGCTGAATCAGTCCCGTGAGGTTGAGAGGCCCTTCCTCAAGGACCTGGGATGTCAGGCCCAAGACTGATGACAGATTGTCCGTTGATGGGCTTGGCTGTGGGGTGGAGGAAGGAGGAGTGTAGTGGGGCTGTCTGGTCTGCAGCTGGGTGAGGTGAGGCGTCTGTGGCATCCAAGGAACTTGGGCCTGGACTGGGAAGGGCTGCCTCTGCTGTGGGAAGTCCTGGTAGTGATAGCCTTGGTAGGTGAGGGCCTGTTGAAAGTCGTGGAAGGGCTGTGACATCGCCTGGGGTGGAGAAGCAGACCTGGACTGGGTCGGAGCAGGTTCAGCTGGGCCTGGAGGGTTGTGCAGAAGTGCTGTGATCTTCTGCTTCATCACCTGGTACTGGGCCTTGGGCAGGTCCATGAGGGTCTGGCTCACGTAGGTGATGAAGGGCTTCCGGTTCGAGGATGGTATGTCGCTGTGTACCAGCTGAGAGAGAAGATCTGTGCTGGTCTGGATTGTGTCCCTGATCTCCAACACGACAGTGTGGCTCTGGCCCTCCAGTCTGCCTCTCTGCCTGCTTTCTGTGGAGGTGGAGCTGGGGATGGGTGTGGGTTGGTCTCTGGTGGCTGCCACTTCTTCCTCCATTTGTGACAGGGGATCCTCCACATCCTCTGGCATGGGGAGTGCAGCTGTGGGGGGGTCTCTGCCATGGGGCCCTCCGAAGACACCTGCCTGGACAGGGTAGCTGTCTCCTGGCTGGAAGAGGACTGGCTGTCTGTGGGCTGTCTGAGAGAGAGGGTTGTCAGAGGGGCTGCTCCTCGGTGGCGGACCTCACCCTCCAGGAAGCTGCACTTGGCCATGACGTACATCTCCCGGTCAGTGAGCTTGACAGCGGCCTGCCCAGATTTCTTCAGGTGTAGCTTGCCATACCAGGTGTGCATGTGCTTCCACCATCCAAGGAGTAGGTCTGAAGTGTAGCCCAGGCTCTCTGCCTTGTCTCTCCAAGCTACCTGCTTCCTCTTGGTGTCATGATAGAGTCTGTGGCCCTTTCTCCACAGGTACTTGTTCTCCCTCAGCCATTCCAGCACCTCCTCCTCATGCTCCTCGGAAAGGGTGTGTTGTTTCCTCTCTCCCTTCTCCTTCCCTTGCCTCTTCCTCCCTCTGGCAGGGGCTTGAGCAGCAGGGCCTTCAGGGGCTTGAGCAGCAGGGCTTTGAGGGCCTTGGGGCTGGTCCACCACAGCAGCAGCAGCACCACCACCACCAGCAGCAGCAGCAGGAGGAGGAGGAGGAGGAGAAGTACCACCAGCACCAGCAGGAGAAGCACCAGCAGCAGCAACACCAGCAGGAGAAGCACCAGCAGCAACAACACCAGCAGGAGAAGCACCAGCAGCACCAGCAACAGCAGCAGCAGGAGAAGCACCAGCAGGACCACCAGCACCAGCAGGAAAAGCACCAGCAGCAGCAACACCAGCAGCAGCAGCAGAAGCAGCAGCAGAAGCACCAGCAGCTTCAGAGTCAGTGCCAGGGGGTGGAATGGTGGTTCTGTACTTCTTGCCAGGGCTGGCAGGAGTAGGCACCGGCTTTCTCTTCTTCCCTGACTGACGAACCATGGTGTTATTCAAAGATGTCTGTGGCAGCACATCTTTCCTCTGAATGCTGACTGCTTGCGAGCTGCATCCTTTTATATCCACGGAGCTGATGCAATTCATCCTCCCCGCATGTGCAGTGAATGCTTTGCATCCGCTATGCATCCGCTATGCACCCACTATGCATCCTATAGGCGTCCGTGATGCATCCGTGTCATCCGCTACGCACACGCCCCTTCTGCTATGCATCTGCTTCGCAATTCTCCCCCGGAAGCCCTTCGGATGTGTCATCCGCTTCCATCCGCTAGGCTTCCTACAAACATCCGCTTAACATCCTTGCTACGTACTATCCCCGTCCGTTCCTTTCCGTTGTTGTCCATTCTGTTTATGAAAATTTGGGGCAGTTTTTGGAGCGGATAACAACAGATGGAGGCATCCCCAAAATTTTGCTCATCCGCTGTGTCCTTTTTTGCATACGTTTTGCATCTGTCGGCCAGTGGGACCTAGCCTTTAAATCCTATTGAATGACAACAGGAGGTCTATACCTAGTTAAGGATGGTAGAAACAACATCTTATCCTAAAAGAGCTGTGAGCCATTTTTTTTTATTAATGCCCTCAGACATCTACATGAATCAGAGGCATCAGAGACAAACTCTTTTATGCTAAAACAGGTGTCAAGCTCACATCGTCCCAGTGTCATCACATGATGTATTGCAACTTTTCTCTCCCTTCACTAAACCGGGCGTGGCTGTGGCCATGCATGATGCATCCAGCCCACAGCCTGTGCGTTTGACACCCCTGTGCTAAAAAGAGTGCCATGCTCTTTGGCAGGCTATGCTGACTGAACATTGTACTGCAGACATTAAATTGATGAAAGTTACCATGCACTGAGGATCTTGTCTTTTGCAGAGAGACAGCCTTGTCTTTTATGGTGGTAAACTCACCCATTAAATACCACCAACCAGAGAGGAGCCATTCTCCTTGCCACAAAACTAGCAGGTTAGAGTGAGTCACTGCTTTCTTGCATTGGATGAGCCAAGAGCAAGAAATACAAAGATATACTGAATGTTGATCAAAGACCAATAGATTGTGTATATAAATTAAAAGGAGATCCCATAGAGAAAAGGCTGAAAGTTTAACATGCTCAATAACTGCTGTCATGCAATCTTGTCAGCACCAGACTAGTTAACCTTCATTATTTCTTAAAATGTATAAAGCCCTGGCATTCATGTTTATGCATCTTGTGCTTCATGCAGATCAGGAAAATTGTTGCAGTTGGGATGTGTCAGTGAAATAAATGAGGCAGCTGAAAGAGAAGAAGAATAGTACTTTTCATTGCTAAGAAAAACCAAGAATAACAAAATGTTTTATATTTTGCAAGCTTATTTAATTAATTAAACAATCAATTAATTAATAGGACGCCCGTCTCATCTATATGACTGGTGGCTCACAATTAAAAACAAAATGAAACAATAAAAGTAACCAGAGATAGGGGGAACATTCTGTGGTATACATACTCTACACCCATTACAAAGTAACTTTTAAAAATTTTATGATTGAGGTATGATTAGAATCAGTGGAGTTCAGATCTATAGTAAACATTTTAAATAGCAAACAAATAAATTTATTAAAATTCAAAAATGCACCATTGATCATGCTGATTTACACTGGCTGTAATAGCACAATATGCCTACTTAATAATTATGGTGCACAGTTGCCTTAAAACTTAATGGGATAATTAGTGGTTCAGCATTTTATGTCAAGATAGTCACAGAGTGGATCTTAGTGGTCATACGAAGAACACCCTAATTTTCTCTTCATTAGCTTGCCTGGTACAGTTTAGTATAAGCTACCTTGGTTTGAAGAAAAAGGTAATATTTCAATTCGAGGTTCCTAATAAAAAGACCCTATTTGTCAGACAGCTTGTATCTTTCTTCAGAGTAGATGATTAGCTCATACTGAGGCCCTTTGTGTTACTTATTCCATGGTAAGTAATAGATGCAGGCCACAAACAGTTTTGTCTATTAAAGGAAAGGGAGGTGTTCTTTTGGCCTCTGTTGAAACAAAATGGTCATTTACTGACCTTAGTTCATAAAGAATTAAGTTAGGAGATCTCTTTGTTTAGGGTGAGGATCACAGTTTGTCCTTGGGTCTGGTGTCTGATGTTTGTCCTTGCTGGTGGCACTTTCAAAGTAGCTGGTGGGGCTGGACACAGAATTAGGTGCTGCCAGAGCAAAACACTTGATTGGGTGACTTTAATAAAACTGACATAGACTATAATAAATAAGTTTTCTTCCCAGTCCTTATTAATGTCATTGTTACATTCAAAATTACAGTTTAGGGGCCAGATTTGGAAGGCCTATAGGTCTTTTTGCACGGCTTTGGGACTATATCAGACAGGGTTGCCAAGACTATGGAGCCATATGTGGCTTATCCCAGAGATGGTATTCAGCAGGTTCTAACCAGTTCTGGAGAACCGATGGAGGAAATTTTGAGTAGTTCAGAGAATCAGCAAATACCACCGCTGACTGGCCCTGCCCCCATCTATTTTCTGCCTCCCAAGTCCCAGCTGAGTGGCTGGGTCTTCTTTTGTTGCCCTGCACAGGAGAACAGAGCTGGAAAGCAGGTTAGTGTAGTGGGGAGGGAATAGGATTCCCCCTGGAGTGGGGTGGGAATGGAGATTTTACAGTATCCTTTCCTTGCCATGCCCACCAAGCCACACCCACCAATCCACACCATGACCACCAAGCCACGCCCACAGGACTGGTAGTAAAAACAAATTGAATCCCACCACTGGCTTATCCATAGTTTATTGAATATATAAACGATTGTACTTGAGTTCACGTACTAAGCAAACCCAAACCAATGTATGTTGGATTTTTTAAATTTGACTTACTGGGTGTTCTGATCCCGCTAATGTTTCAAGTTACTATCCATTTTTATTGTAACTGTAGAATATGAGGAGCACAGTGGGCTGCTAAATGGGTGATTTTGTTAGTACTGTACAGAAGATGAGCACAGCTGCTATGATTTTTCATCTGTCTTCAGTTTCTCTTCAAGGGCTGTAGTTATGCCGTTGTCATTGCTATATCATTGACAACTACGGTTGTCATTGCCGTAGTCATTGCTATATCTAGCAATGGCTGTCATTGCTGTATGCACATTAATAATAATACAAAGTCATAGTTCTTTCTCCTGAGACAAACTGGGTTCGCGCACAAAGCTGTGCTTTAAACAGATACAACTATTTTTTGAGTAGAATGGTGAACTGTAAACTTATAAACCACATTATATGCGTTTGTGAAACTTTCAAACTAAGCCTGAACTGCCACCCCCACCCCAGTTTGCTCAATGTGTGCACAAAGTCAAGGTCAACCTCCTTGCTATTTCCTCCCACTGCATATTTCTACTCTATGTAATCAGAGCTGTTGCTGGTAAGATAAGAATGAAGACAGATAGTATGAATTAGGCAAGACATCTCCCTCCTGTTTGCCTCTTAGCATTCTATTTAACTCCTTTATTATAATATGAAGAATGAGGCAGGGTGTAAAACTATCCATCTTCTAAACTTATCAGATGCAACACCAGACCATGCAGTTGAAATGTGAACTTTTAGCCCATGTTATTATTTGCTAAAGGCAAATACTAAGATTCTGCCCATGCCAGAAATGGCTTTCTGTTCATTCAGAGTTGCCAAAACAATCCATGAAAGGATTTGGGATGAACTTGAAGGAAGAGAATACTGGAAGGGCCATTTTAAAGATCCATACGGAAATTATGTTAAAAATGTGTAATTAAACCAAATGTTGTTTTAGCATCCAAGTAAAAATGGAGGAAAAGGAAATTATAAATACTTTGAAACATTATAAGGTTGCAGGTGTAGATTATGTTAAATGGAAGAATTAAAGTTGATTTGTTGAATGTGTGCATGACAGATGCATTTGCTTCTGCAAATTGGAGAAACCTTATTAATGCCTTATAGAAAAGAAAGAAGTGGCTGATTCAGATGCAGATGCAAAATAACATGGCAATTTGTTTGTTAAGTGTGCCTGGAAAGGACAAGGCAGAATTTTGATTGGAAAAGTACAAGAGGTGACAGTGAGCAAAATTCAAGAAATGTAGTGTGGTTTCCTGCTGGATAGGGCATGTGCAGACCAGATTTCTGCTTCTCAGTAAGACACTAAAAATGGATGAATTTATTTATTTGCCCTGTCTTTTTTCATATGCAACTCAATGTTATGAGCAGGCATTATTATTGTTGTTGCTGTTATTTTCCCACAATAACCCTGTGAGGTGGGTTGGGCTGAGAGTGACTACCCCAAGAACACTCAGCCAGCTTTCATGCCAAAGACGGGGCTAGAACTAATTATCTCCAGGTTTCTAAGCCAGCACCTTAACCACTAAACCAGGGGTCTGCAACCTTAAATACTGAAAGAACAATTTGGGCCCATTTCTCACAGAAAAGGAAACACCAGAGTCAATAATTTAACAACCGATGTGACTGGGTGGGCATGGCCAACTCGATGTCACTCACTCCCTGCTCCCAGTCACCTCCTGCTCTGGAATCCCCCATCATCACCCTTACGTTCTCAGGCCAGGCAAGAAGTGATGGGGAGGGGAGGGGCCAGCCAGTGGTGGGATCAACCGATAGGGAGCCACAGCAGAGGGCTGAAAGAGCTGCATGTAGCTCCAGAGCCACAGATTGCAGACCCCTGGACTATACCAACCTGGCTTTCAATTTGAATATAAATAATTTGTTGCTCATTTATTGAAGGAGTATGGCAACATGAATCCACTTGAATGATGTAATATTTTGCATAAGTGGAGTTGAGGTTGGTTGCAAAAAGAGCAGTATATAATGGCAATTAAGTATGCATGAGACTAAGAGGAATGCTTAGGAAGTGGTTTGACAATGAACAAGAGGTAGGTTAAGGATGTATGAAATCCTTATGATTGTTTAATATATTTCTGGATAACATATTGAATGATATGGTAATGCTAGGGCTGTTTTGGTAGGAAATGTGTGTATACATAGCATTACTTGCCTACAAAAAAATTCGGAATTTTGCAGTAAATGTAAACTAGACTTTAAAAAGATAACAAGGAATCTGGATTTGAAAATTAATGCATCAAATATCAGGGCAGCTGTGTTTGGACCAAAACAGAATTCAATTGCCCAGTGCAGATAAATTGTGAAAAAGGTGAAACCAATAAATAAAATTGGGTATCTTCATGAAATGCTTAGTAAAAATGAGGATCTGTATGGGAGAAATTTTGAGATTGCAAATTCTGCTAGAAAGGAGCTAGACTGCATGTGGTCTATTGTGAGGAATTTTGTTGACAGAAGCAGAAATTCTTCTGCATATAACAGTAAGCTCCTTCCCCGTTGGTATATCAGTAGAAAGATAAATGCTGAATACAGTGCAAATGGGGCCTTTGGGGAAACAAAAAGGGATAATCTCAAGAACAAATGGATAATGAATGAATCAAGTACAAAAGTAAGCAACCAACATGAAGGAAGTACATGATGGTGGTTTGGTTATATAAATGCAATGATTGTTGAATTGCAGAACGAATGTCAGAAAGAAGGTGCATCAATCAAGAGGTACAAGTCCAAGGAAGTCCTGGTTGAAAGGAATCAGTGAGATGCACAAGAAATAAATGAGTGAAAAATTAACAAAGAAAAAGCAATGTATGAAAGCTGAGTATGGATGTGGTGGAAACAAGGACAGAGCCTGGAATGTTGCGGACTGTAATGAATAATGTTGATGCAAGCTAGTTTAGTTATGTTATCTATATTTTTCCTCCTCATGCCTTTTATTACTCTATTTTCTAACTTTTTTTCTGCTCATCCCAATAGATATGAGTGTGTATGCACATTTCAGTTACATTCCTTGATTGATTTTACAGAAGCATACATTTAAATGTAGTTCCAGAAGAGATAAATTACAGAGGGCATTATGTGTTTATAAAATCACCCCATGATGCTGATTGGTGGAAGGTTCTAGAAAGTGAGTTATTTCCGAAATCTCACTAGAAACATTCAGGAAGAGCTTTACAGCCCAGGAATCTAGGTAGGTTTTCACTTCTATTTAATTTCTTTGCTCTGATCTTCTATCCTGGACCCTTATTTATGCACAGTCTTGCACCTTTTCATTCCTAAAAGCATTTTCAGATCTCTGACAGAGATCCTGTACTGAGTTCACACTTTGCACAAAGCCAATAATTAGCCATGGCTATTTTATGACCAGATTGTCTGTTTGAAACATATGTGGGAATCATGTGAGCTCTCATATATGCTAAAACTTAGACAAACTGTAATAGCTGGGTTGATAATCAGTTAGAAGAAGCTACATTATGGCTTAGCATGACATGAAAAAATAGCCTTGTGTAATTGTCTCCTCTTTTGTCATCTACCTGCTAATTAAGTTTCAAAGTCATTGAATTTAATTTATGCTACCTGTAGATAAGCTGACCTTTGAAATTTTCATGTTTTAATTTTTATAATTGGCTTACCATATGTGGCCCTTTTTCATGATATTTTAATTTTTAAAAATTGAGGGCTGGCTCATCCATGGTTGGACTTAACTCTTAAGTATATGCAAGTACTTTAAAAATGTATTACTATATATAAACAAGGATTAAATAGATAAGTCAAACCCAATTGTTGGGGTGCTTTTGGGCATTTTGATTCTCAGTTGACCCATAAGTATATTTGGTAAACATGTTCAATATTTCCTTTACCGTGTTCTAGGTTAGTCTAATGGATCTTCTTAAGCATGTAGGGACAGGATCAAGATTTTAGTCCAATGTGCATTGTGTCCTTAAGCGGCACTGACATAAGCGGCACTTATGACATAAACATATAGCATAAGCAGACAGACAGAGGAATGTTTGAGGATGACTTTCTTAGTCATTTCATTTGTTTTTCCTGCACACATCTAATTTCCCTTCTTGCCTGTAAGAGTTTTATCAGGTGGTATTTAATCTTTTCATCTTTTAAAACCTAAATAATTTTAATTATTAGAAGATCAAACTGAATTTGCTGACATATGCTGCTTTACTTCTTTTTCCACTGCCAAGGCAAGCCACCCTAAGAGAATAACCTGTTTTCCACCTCTGCTTTTGTTTTCGGTGGCCGGGGGTGGAGTGGAGGTGTTCTTTATGCTGCAAAGCAGCAGGCACATCAGCGATGGTTCAGGTTAAATAAAACAGTGAATAAAGAACCAGAAACACAGAAGTATCATGTATACATCCTTACAGAAATATTGCAATCAAAGGTGCTGAGAAAGGAAAAGGGAACACGATACAAATGGCAACCTTTAGTAATTATATCCAGATGTATCCAGACCCTGAGTGCATGTGTCTTGCAATTTGTGTTCTGATATCACAATGGACATTTCTTCTTTTGCCCCTGCCATCCTTCCCAGTTTACATGATGTGGCTAGTAATAAATATTTATAGAAAGTGAGCAGTTGATAAGGTTGAAACCTAGAGTCAGTGGTCAGTGGCTAAAAATCAGAATCATGTCACCATTGCTCAGAGTCATCATAGATAGTCCTTGGATTAGGACAGCAATTGGGATTGAGATTGCCATTCTTAAGAGATGCGGTCGTAAAGCACAACATTATATGGTTGTATCACTTAGAAATGACAATTCCTGCAATGCTGGGTACTATTATAATCCCAAAAAGTGTGGGTTGTTAAGTGGAAAGAAGGGGGTGTCCCAGTTAAGGAATGTTATGGGAGGGAAGTCTTGGGGCGGACCACTGGGAAGGCCAGTGCAGGTTGTGTGTGAATGCAGAGAGGCCATGGGAAGGAGGCCACAGTTTGGCACTTGCACAGGGAAGCCTGGGGAAGTTATTGGAGCAACTTGCAACCTTCCCTGCCAGTTTCCCCATTAACTTTGCATGTGTGAAGCTGGCAGGGAAGGTCACATATGATGATCATGTGACAGTGGGATGCTACAACTTTGTAAATGTGAGCCAATTGCCAAGTGCCCGAATAATGGTCATGAGATCTGAAGAGGTGTTGGGATAACCAACATTTCAAGGACCAGTTATAAATACTACTTGTTTAGGACCATCGCTACCTCAAATGGTCACTAAATAAGTAGTCAGTAAACCAGGACTACTTTTATGTGGTTTGTTTGGGTTTGACTTACCGTATTGCTTGAACCTAGCCATTGTGGGTTGCAAACTGTGATTTAGGGAAAGTGTGAACCCAGACAATTATGATCTTTCCAGTGAAATATAGTTAATTATATTCTAGTAAAACAAACCTGTGAGTGTAGAATGTATGAATCAAATTTGATGTAAACTGAAACAAAAATCCCTAGAGAGAGGCACTGATTAGAAAGAGGACACCTGTACATAGGGAATATAGTTTAATATTTCCTTGTGGTTCTGCTTTAAAAAAAATAAAATCATCTTCCTTTTTATTCCAAAGATGGTGTACATATTGGTAAAGAAGCTATTTTGGTCACTCATATTTTCTGACCTTCGGTTTAATGAACATTCAATCTGCATGGACATTCAATCTGATTCAAAATTACACTCCCTTGATTTGTTGAATAAACTGCAGTTGGCTGATCTTGCGAGACAAACTGAGCTGCAAGTGCAGCGCTGGGTTCATGCAGCAACAAAGCCCAACCCAATCAAATCACCCCATGGCTTAGTGTACTAGGTGATGCTAAGCCATGTGTGCCTGAAATAAACAGAGAGAAAGAAAGAAATGAAATTTCATTGTGATGGGGGGAAAACCCACTTTGGATTTTAAACTGAGTAATTTTCCTCCCTCCCATCATCAGCTGCCTCCTATTTTTCTTCTTCTTCATGAGTCTACCTCCTATTATAGAAAACACACTCCTGATTAAAGAGTAGAAATTGATTCTGTAGTAGAGTAATAAAATCTGGCATGGTTAAACTTGTCCTGCTTACCCTTTTAAGCACTTGAGGTAAAAGATCTCAAATTGAAAATATTTATAAGTTGGCATCTATCTTTGATTCAAGCTCTTTGATACTGAGCCATTTCCACCTTTGATATGCCCATTGTATTGGCTAGCCAAATGAATTACTTTGCAATTAAGAGATGCCAAAAGTAGTTGAAGCAGTTCATTGTAACCTTTTTTTAGACCCTATTGAGCAATGTCAAAGTGTGGTGATTCAAAGGGCACCGAAATAACTTTCCTTCTGAAAGTTTAAGGCAGACACACCTCGGTATATCCAGACACAGAGTCACTCCAGGCTGACAAGCAATCATACCCCTAAGCATTTAAATAGAGAGGCTTACTGAGGCTGCAAAGGCTGCAATTTGGTGTTCTCCAAATTTTCCCCTGTTTTCTCATGAAGTGGAATGATGGAGAAAGTACAGGAAGTCCTCAACTTAGAGCAATTCTTTTAGTGACCTTCAAAGTTACCACAGCACTGAAAAAGGTGTCTTAAAGCAGTTTTTCACATTTATGACCATTGCAGCATCCCCTGGTCACGTGATGAAAATTTGGATACATGGCAACTAGTTCCTATTGCCCCCAACAATGTGGGTTGTCGGGGGCAATATGACCACTCTGTAAATCACTTAGAGAGAGCTGTAAAACACTGTGAAGTGGTATGAAAGTTTAAGTGCTGTTGCTATTGCTGTGATGTCACAGTCATGTGATCTCCTTTTGCGGCCTTCTGACAAGCAAAATCAATAGGGAAGCCAGATTCAGTCAACAACCATGTAACTAACTTAACAACTGTGGCAAGAAAGTTTGTAAAATGGGCCTAACCCCATTTAACAAATGTCTCACTTAGCAACATAACTTTTGGGTACAATTGTGGTTGTAAGTCAAGGACTAGCTGTACTAGTTTGAGGCAGGGCCTCAGAAAACAACCTTTCAACAGACAGAAATAGTGGTAAGGGTGGCAAATAAGTATTAACGGGACTCAACTAATATTGAAAACATCAAAATCTTTGAAAATTGGTACTTTTTCCTTTGAAAGCAGCAACATCAACAATAATGTTAGCAAGTTCTTACTATTTCCAAAATTTAAAATGGGAATGCCTATTCTACAATAGGAATAGATAAAGCAACCTGCAATAGACAAACTATTGGTTTTAATCATAGACAGGGCAGCTTGTGATATAATAAAATTAATTGTATAATTTCCAATGGATAAAGAATGGAGATCAGGGAAATCAAATTTAGCATTAACCAAACTATTTGAGCTAATCATTGGCTGGATTTACACCTCATTCTAAGCCATAGTGTGATTTGTTTACTTCTGCGTGAATCCAGCCACTGTGGACTATAAACCAAACCTATTGTGTGACTTCAGTCAATTACCACCAGTTTTATAAGACACTTAGACTCAACATGACCGAAATAGATAAATACTGAATCAATCAATTTGTAATCCCTGATTAAATAAACCATAGTCTGAGTTGTTGCACGAACACAGCAAATAGCTCTGTGTTAGAGGATGCTTAGAGAGCACAGAATATGAAGAAGCAGGGGAGGGCTGGCACTTCCAAATTGGAAGTTGTATTATAGTGCAGTCTCTTTAGTATGGTTGAAGGAATGGGTGAATTTAACCAATAAGAGAATATTATTCTTAGAAGGCCATGACTTGCGGAGGGGGTGGCAGGCTTTTTTATAGGGTGTAGGGAAAACTAGTCAGAAATATTTTCACAGACACCTAATCAGAGACTCATTATTTACTAATTGGAAGAAAATACGGAAAAAACACTACTTAAAAATACCAATTTGGATTTCAACAATGGAGGCAATGATTCACCCAAATAATCTGGATATCACTAAAATGATTAAATATAAGGACCTATTGGATACACAAGGAAATTTGAAATCGTGGCAAGAACTTCAAGAGCGGGGTCTAAAAATTGATCAGTGGGCATATCTTCAAATTCAAAGTAGATATAAACAGGACAAGAAAGAATTTGGAATTAACAATAAACTCCAGCAATTAGATAAAATTTTATTAGGATCTGGCAAAAAACAACAACAAAATTTTATAATTATTTATTAGAAGTAGAATTAGAAGAAGAAATTGTAAAAAAGGAACATGATTGCCTGGAGTAGGAATATAGGATGTAGCATCACCATAACAGAATGAGAAAAGATCTGGAGTAGAAATAATAAAATTACAAAATTCGTAGCATACAAAGAAAACACCTATAAAATGTTTTATAGATGGCACCTTCCTCCTTTGAGATTAGCACCCCAATATGAGTTCGAATTGCTCGAACTCATGCAAAATGCAAAAAAAAAGAGGGAACTTTTTTCCATATATGGTGGTCCTGTACAGAAGCTCAAAAATATTGGCAGAAAATTAGAAATTGGCTGGAAGAAATGACAAGAGAACAGATCAAATTCAAACCAGAGTCCTTTCTGTTAGGGATCTTTGTTAAACAAATATCAAAAAAAGTGAAATGTATAATAATACACATTCTGACAGCAGCCAGATTGGCTTTTGCACAATGTTGGAAGCAGCCTCATGTTCCATCAGAGGAGATGATTATTCAAAAAATTTCAAGTTGTGCAGAAATGGACAAATTAATTTTGGCATTAAAAAATAGAGACACTTCAATATACTACAACAGCTGGAACTACTGGTACAAATGGATAGACCAAAGATAGACTTCACACTAAAAGCATAAGAGGATAGGATAAACCCATAGCAGTGATACACAGATATATGTAAGGATTAGATGTGTGTATGTGGCATAAAATAAGGATAAAAAAGAGGTCTTACAAACTGTTGAAGATGAGAATGTTTTTAATTGTTTTCTATTTTTTTCTTTCTATTTTCTTCTCCCTTTCTTCTTTTTCTCTCTTTCATTTATGTATGTGTTGTTGGTTTGTTTTAATTGTAAAATCAATAAAATTTATTTTAAAAAATAAACAGAACGCTGGATTACTATCATCATCATATCTGTGCTAGAATGCCAGACTGGTTTAAACTTCATTATCTGCCTAATTTTTCTGATTCTCCATTTGTTATCTGTAGATGAGCATGTGAGAAATATCGGCCCTGACAAAAAGACACCACAACCCTGCAGGAAGTATTCACAAGTTGAGGGAGAGGCACTACTCCCTGGTGTGTTGTGGTTAGCCAGCAGCAGTGAGGAGGAGGTTCCCAAGGAGCCTGTGCTAAGTGCAAGTGAGCGTAGGATGATTCATAGAAGAGCTGTACAGGTGACTCGGGAGTAAGAATGCCAATTAATGGCCCCTCCCTCCAGAGAATATAAATCTGGTTTCAGAAGGTTTTTGCTCTGTCGAGCAGTGGTCCCCAACCTTTTTTCTACCAGGGACCAATTTCACGCAGAAACACTTTTTCAAGGACCGGCAAAATCAATCTTTCCCCAATAATAAAGAGCTTCTTTACTATTTCTTTACTAAAAACATATTTTTATATATATTTTAATCATGTTTATTAATTCTTTGCGGCCCGGTAAAAAATGATCCACGGGCCGGTACTGGTCTGGGGCCCGGTGGTTGGGGACCCCTGCTGTAGAGGGCAAAAATGTTCGAAGGACTCAGCTTTGTGAATAGAGACTCCATTTTATCTGAAGACTTCTGTCAAGGTTTTTCTAATTGGACTAATTGGCTATAAGCCATCTTTTATATACAAAGATGTTTATTTTAGATTAAAGCTGTGACAGTTTGAGTTACTGAGTTTGTCTGTGTTTGCTCTCTGGGAACCCAGCTGGGTCAGAACAGGTAGTAAACCTGCTGTGCATATTGCTCAAGTAGGAAATGACAGGAAAAACCTTCTCCCTGAGGCTCTGTAGAGCTTCAGCTGACTGGAATAGCCAATACTTCTTCCTGGGTTTTATCCAGTCTTTACTGGACAGTAACTTGCCAAAGTGGGTGCCAGCCAAACATATGACAACAGCAAGAATTTAGACCCCAAACTTCAGCTACATTCAAACACTTTTTATACTAAAGCTACTACAAATGGATTATTAAGGGTGAAAATTGAAGTAATTTTCTACTTAGAGACCTCCCACTTTCTTTCCCTCCCTTAGGGAGAATTGTCCTCATCACGCTACTCTAAATCAGCCGTTTTACCACGAAAGCTTATCATGCCACCCTGAAGTGCCAGGGGTTGCCGATGGCCAATGAGCTGTGAGTTGCCTTCCTCTGCTATAGCAGACATATAAAAATGCCATGCAAAAGAGTATAAATGGCAGTGAGATGAACTGGGTTGTTTTCTTGCAGACATTTCATTACCCAAACTAGGTAACGTCATCAGCGCTAGCATTGGGTATTGAAGTATCACATAAAAAACCCAAACAAACAACCAAGCTCAGATGGCACCAAGGACCCCCCATTTCAACCCTAATCTAAAATATTTTCCTTAATTGATAAATGGCAGTGCAGAGAGAGAAATACTTTCTCATTCTTTCTATAGTTCATAGTTGGTACCTGATAATATTCTTGATTAGGTGAAGAGCATCAGTGGTCCAAGGGACAGGCAAGAGTGGCAAATGAGAAAACATGAGTCACAATGGAAAGTCCTTCCCCTATGTACATGCTTGTAACTTTATGTCACAAGTATAGATGTTGTGTGATGACATCACAATGTATAGTTCAACAGTTTATCATCACCCCGCTAGAAATGATGAAGATCTGAAGATCTTTGCTGAAGAACTGCTTGCCAAAGAGCATAATATAAACTTAAAGAATTCTGAATTTATCTTGGTTTTTTTTGTTCAAATTCTTTATCAGTTATTTGTGAGTTTTCATCCCTCTTTTTTTTTTTAACAGTAGCTCCTTTTCTATGCTGTTAAGTTTCACTATCTACATGGATAACTTAATATAATTCAGAGTGCTATCTTCTTCTCCTTCAACAATATATGGATATACTCCTAGCAGCTGCCTTGGCAGATGTGGGCAACATCAGAACTGAGGTATCCAGCATGACAATAAAAGCCTGTAAATGCCTCCAGATTATTTCCTTTCCTCATCTTCTCTAGTAAATGTTAACAGTGTAAAACTGAATTATGTGGTGTTTTTTTTTTATTAGCTTCAATCATATCTGAAATGTAAAACTCCAGAAAGCCACTAGATGGAGTTTTCCATGTCTCTTTTTTGCCATCTATTGGTCACCTGGAATTTTATAATCCAGATATGGCAGTCCTCATTTTATTGTATGGAATTCATTAAAATGCTATTAAATTCTCTCCAGAAAAAAAACTGATTGCAATTTTAATACTTGAAGTGGTTACCACTGCCAAAAGATGACTAATTGCATCATAGCAAGCATTTCATATTCATTATTTCAATGAGACACTCACATCTGATGACTGTAAGAGATAAGATTAAGGCTTACATGTTTTGTCTTCAGTTTTTACCTCATGCATACACACCAATTCTTGAATGACTTTTAATTACACCTACTACTATTTGCAAACAATCTAATTTCCCCACACACCCACACATATATTCTCCCCATAGGAACCAGGCTATGGTTTATTCTTGGCTTCGGAGGCCTTTCAAGTTTCCTTTGGATGATAGTTACACACATCCCTGCTTCAGCTGCCCGTTCTCATTTTCTGGGGATTGTTGAGGTCTGAATGGGAAACAAAAGATTAAAACTGAAGCCTGCCAAGATGGAGAGGTTTTATGTCCATGATTTCTTGGCTTTTGGAAAATTGCCACTTTCTTGGCTTTTGGAAAATTAGATGGGGTGGCACTGCCCCAAACAGACTTAGTACATAATCTGGGAGTTCTCCTGGACTAACTGCTCTTTTTCAAGAGCAGATGGCAGTCATAGCTAGGAGGGCCTTTGCACAACTGTGAGTTGTACACAGGAGTGGCATTCAAATTTTTAACAATCGGTTCTGTGGATGGGGCTTAGGTAGTGGGTGTGGCTTGGTGGTCATGTGACTAGGTGGACATGGCTTGGTGGTCAACCCAGTGGTGGGTGTGGCCAACTCAATAAGCACTCACATCGAGGCACGCATCTCCCAGCCTGGCCTCTCATGACTGTGGGGATCCTGCAATAGTCGTAAGTGTGAAAAATGGTCATAAGTCACTTCTTTCAGTGCCATTGTAACTTTGAATGATTACTCCACACAAGCAAAGTACCAGTTAAGGAGGGGGAAAAAAACTCCAGAGACGTTCCTGAGACAGGAAGTCTCTGCCAAGAATGTAATAAGGGTTAATGGAGAGGTAGTTTCTGTAAGCAACTCCAGAATGTTTCCTTCCTGCCTCCCTTACAGGATGAGGCCAGTATTTTCTTCTAACAACCGGTTCTCCAAACTGCTTAGAATGTTAACAACCGGTTCTAGCGAATAGGTGCCAACTGGGAGAATCCCACCCCTGGTTGTGCACCACTTATGCTCTTTCCCAATCAATGTGCCCTTCTCACACTCTCCCCATGTCCTAGTCATCTCGTGTGGAATTCTGTGATGTACTCAACATGAAGCTTCAATTGAGTCAAAATGCAGTGGCCTCCCCAGAATTGCACAAATCAAGATAAGTCACCTCTCTTATGGGAGCTGCACTGATTACTGATTTGCTTCCCAGTACAATTCAAGGTGTTGCTTATGATTGGGGGGGGGGGCAGGGCATTTGAAGGACCACCTCTCCAGTTATATTTACCCAACCCACCGGAGCCAAAAGGCAAGGTAAATTACAGATCCCATTTATTAGGACAGTGCCTCTAGTGCAGGGCTGACAAACTGGTGGCCCATGGACCAGATGCATCACATGCAGGCCACGCCCACCCCAGCTCTGCAAGTTTGACACCTGTGATCTAGTGGGACCTAGAAAAGTCCCGCCTTCTCCATGATGGGTCCCTCCCTGTGGAATTTCATTCCCCAAGAGATAAGATTAGCCCCTCACCTTGATACTTTTATGGAAAGCCCTGAAGACACAGTTCTGTCAGTGGGCCTGGGAATCCCAGGCTGAAATGGAGGCCATCAAGTGTTTGGTGCGATTGTGCCTGTGACTGCTGAGGGGAGTGTTATAAGATTTTACATTGTGGAATTACTAAAGTTGCCTTGTGCGAGTTGGGCACTCATATATATGTGTTTAAACAAATGTTTCCTATCTGCAGCAAGCTACCATTGCTTTGGCTGGATTGTTCATGGCACCTATCTGTTCGACTTTCAAAGTTGGAATGGAAGTACTTAGCAACTGATTGGGAGGCACCAGGAAATTTCAGATCTGTGAGCTAGACAGAAAGTTGAAAAAATATTTGGAAAAAAGGCAACTGTAAGCTGTCCTCTTGCAAAAAAACAAAAACAAAACACCACCCTCCAACAATATGCATGGGTTTGGCCACGGGAACCAGGAATGTGACTTGAAGGAAATTGTAGTTTTAATATCTGGTTTCAGATTTCGATTTTTGAACAAGTTCAATTGGCCTGCTTCAGGTGCAGCGTGAAATCATAAATCATGGGTTATAACACAACCCAGGAGAAAAACAAATATTTTTAGGAAGAAAGAACAGAATCAGATTATTTTGATCAATTTATCCTTTGTGTGATGCCGTAGTTAATTCAGCCATTGTCAGCTGTATAAACCAGCCACTGTAATTTATTTAGTAAGTCACCTTTACATGAATATACAGTATTTGCTGGCTCTATAATTTATTTGTGAGATGATACCTTAACTTTTGAGGTTTGTTTTAAAGTTTTTGAATTTTAATCACTAAGGTCTTCTTGAGCTGAAAGGCAAATTAGGAAGATTTAAATATATACAGAGATACGGCCACCTATTAAACTGTATTATTTCTAAGTCATATTCATTCATCCAGTCATATTTAAAGTTACAATAAGTAAAAAAAAAAGCTGACTTAAATATCTCCAAAACAAATCTTTCTAGCAAATGTTGTACAGTCTTGGTAGGGTATTCTAGAAGCACAATCTTTTACTTGTTGGGGAATCAATTGAACTTGATGGGCATTTTCTGTAATGACGAATATTTTCCAGTTGACCTCACTTTATACTGGATGACATGTTGGCTAGCGGTTGTGGAAATTATAATCTAAGACACCTTCACACAATCAAACTGAGAAAATTAAGCCTGTGTGAATTAGATTTATCTCAAATTAATATAACGCTGGGTTTGTTTTATTGTCCCCTCTTTCTAAAGTTACTTCCTTCTAGGATGACACTCAAAAAATTCAATTATTTTATTATTAATTTTCAAGACAAAATGCACAATCCCTGCACGACGTTATCTTTCCAATGGAATGTTTTTGGGAATAGGATAACCATTTTTTACTTTCACTTCCCAAGCTTCACATTTTAGCCAGAGTCTGCAATGGTGATTTTACATTCATGCAGGAGAGAAGTATCACCTCTAAGCTTCATGCCTCACTGCATGTCTGCTGAATGGGCTCAGGGCTTACTCAAATGCAGGTGCTTAGACGAAATGGCTGTGGACATTTGCCTAGTGCATCGGCCTGATGATTTGGGAAAGTCATCCTATTTGACTCCATAGTAAGAATGACAAGGCAGAAGACATCACTTGGAAGTTAGGAGAGGGAGAAATGTTTTTATGCACCCCTATTTTGAACATGAGACAATAATCCTTTTCCAAGTGATCTGTTGTAGATCAGGTTGTTTTTAAGCAGCAATGGGGAAAGGGAGGAAAACCACTGTTTTTCCTTCCAAACCACTGCTATAAGGGTAAGGGAGGGTAGAAGAAACCCAGGTGTGGATGAAACTCACCCCAACCTTGGGCCCAAGTATCCCATTCTGCTGCTTTTTATTCTGCTGGAGTTTTTTCTTCTTCTTCCCATTTAACCTTTCCCAGATCCCCTTTCTATTTCACCATTATTATAGCCTCTGCTCCAAGCTGTAAGGCCTGTCCTGCGAACTGCCACCAGGTGAGCGTCACTAGCCACTGCTGTACTGTACAGTTAGTCCTTGAGTTATGAGCACAACTGAGCCCTAAATTTATGTTGCTAAGCAAAATATTTGTTAACGGAGCTTCACCCCTATTTTACGACTTTTCTTGCCGCTGTTGTTAAGGGAATCTTTCCCTTTGTTAAGCTATAATTCAGTGAATCTGGCTTCTTCCCCATTGGCTCTGCTTGTCAAAAGGTTGCAAAAGCTGATCCCCAGGACTTCTGAAGGCAGTTGCTAAGCGTCTGAATTTTTATCACATGACCATTGGGGACGCTGCTGCAACGGTCGTAAGTGTGCAAAACGGTCATAGGTTCCTTTTTTTTTTTTTTTTCTTTTTTCTTTTTTCTCCCCCAGAGCTCGCTGTAACTTTGAAGAGGGGGTTTTTTTGGTGCCATGTGTGGAGGGTGAAAGGATGTGTGTTTGTGTTTATTTTCATGGTCATGGTGCGCGCTGAAGATGGCGTCTGATTTCGTTGTACGAGGTGCAATGCCACTAAAAGTAAACGAAAATGAGCTTGTTGTAAGTCGAAGACTTACCGGTGTTTCCATAGCGGCGCTTAGGGGGACGGTCGCCCGTCTTCCCCCCCCCCCCCCCCGCCCAAGCGTTCCGATGCAGGATGCCTGTCCCTTTAAAAACCTCCATCCCTTGATCTCTCAGAGGCAAAGAGATGGTGGCTGCCCCCCTACTCCCCACCCAAGGCCACCCCCAAATTCGAGGCGTGGCGCTCTGCTTTCCCCCCCACCTCCTTTGCCTACGTCACCTGATAGATTTCCCTCCTCATCTTC